>PVNU02002126.1:1800000-2338868 GCA_003013855.2 Liriodendron chinense
AACCCCAATTCATCACTCATTGTGCAAGGTTTGTATGGTTTGTAGGCTAATCCAATGCATGTTTTGTGATTACAGGACTGAGAGTGGACTCTACTCAATTGAAGACATAAAGAGCTCATTTGGGACTATTCTAATGGAGATTACTTGAGGACCAAAGAAGAAAAGAAGAGAGAAAGCAAAGAAGGAAGAAAGTGGAAGAAAGAAAGGAAGAAAACAAGAAGAAAAAAAGGCTGACTGGTCGTGACCGGTCGGCCAAGGAAGCCTGACCGGTCCAGACCGGTCAGCCATGTACATTGGGGGTCTGCTGAAGATGTCCGACCGGTCATGACCGGTCGGACACAGTCGCTGGAGGAAAATTATTTAAGGCCGACCGGTCATGACCGGCCGGTCATGGCTGCTGGAGTATAAAGGAAAACGTCCGACCGGTAATGACCGGTCGGGCATACTTGCTGGAGTGATTGCTTATTTAGGCCGACCGGTCATGACCGGTCGGCTATGCGTGAAGACTTAAAAATTTCTAATTTCAGCCCGAAATTCTCTGCGCTGCGTAAGTGTTACGCAAGTTCTCGATTCTTCCGAAGTTGGGGAGCCTCCAGACTATAAAAAGACACCTAGGGATTGTTCCTAGGGCATCCTAGAAGGGTTCAAGCGAGGTTGGGGACTGTGGAAGTGGAGATTGGAGTTTCACAACTCCTTTTGGTTTGCTTTGCTATTTTCATGCTTTTTGTAGTTGTTTCATGTTTCCTTGGATCATGAGCAGCTAAACCTCTTAGCTAGGGCTAAGAGGTGAAGCTTGTAGTGAATCCAAGATGTTTTAATTCGTAGTTAAGTGGTTTAAGTATGGAATTCATGATTATGAACTATGGTTTGAAGTTTATACAAGTTTTTAAGTAATTTTTCTTAGTCTTGTGATGACTCATGGATGTTTGGATGAATTACTTAGCTTCTTAATTCGTTTGCAACGGTCTAGACCTGTATGATCTGAGGAATCGGAGTGCGCTCTAGTACTAAGCTCTTCATAAAGGGACTTCATGCCAAAGTTCTATTTTTGTTGATTTTCTGGAATATTTAATGACTGTGCATGTGATTTGAATCCAGTTCAAATCCTGATCTAGCCTTGTCTTGTGAGAGGACTTGAGGATGGTTATGATTGAGAACTGGACTTATAGAAAAGGGGAATGACCTATGCAATTGAGCATGCTCAGCTCAGCCTACATTGAGTGAATCTTATGCACAGAACTTACATATTACAGACTGTTTGGTTTAACAGCTCTATCATCCGACTAGACAGATAGGAATGTCGATTCTAGTTGAGAGAATAAGCCACAGCGGATTGAACATCAAGGATTGCTACAAGTGGATCCTTGAACCCCTAGTGCCTTCTTATAATTAGTTATTTTTAATTTAATTAAACTTCTGTTATTCACATCAATTTCACATAAAAATCTGATTAGTAGATTTCAATAGACACTTGTGGATGAGTTTGTGAGATCCTACATAGTCCCTGTGGATCGACCTCGGTCTTACCGAGTTTATTACTACATCGCAACCCTACACTTGGGGAAGTGAACATGCTACCAGGATCCTTATATTTATGGGGTACATCCTGTTTAATGATGGCGCTCACTTTCTCCGTAAAAAAAATTTTCTTTTGCATATTATGCCTTCTCTTAATAGTCCAAAGGTCCTTTAGAAATTTGGTGTATAACGGTATTTATCTTATGGCATCCAACAAAGGGATGTTGATCTTCACCTATTTAAAAACCTCTAAGAATCTTGATTTGTATTAAGAGGCTTGGGTGGAATCAACCTCTGTAGAAATGGAGCCACAAGCCTATACTCTTTCTCCGGCTCTTTTTCATGTGGAATGGGGCTATATTTATCATCTCTTTTAGGATTACCGGATCCTTAGGATTTGTAGTCTTCACCGGTTTAGATTTTTCAATTATTTTACCACTCCTAAGAGTGGTGATAGACTTATCATGTTTCATGTGTTGAGAGGATGAGCTAGAACTACCAATCTCAAATTGGGTTGTTGGGTTAGGAAGAGGTTCAGCATGAAGTATGCCCTTCTCCCAACACTTAGATGAGATTAAACCTAAAATTAAGTCGGTAGTCTAACACGACACTTTCATATGTGCGGAAGCTTAAAGAGCAACTAGAATTATGGCTAAGTCCTATTGGGGGGGGGGGGGGGGGGGGGGGATGTGATTAGGACCTTTTGAAATTCTTTTCGCCTACTTATATAATTTAACAAATTAAACTAAGTAAGAAAGAACACTTCGGCTTCTAAGCCTAAGTGGGTCCAATCACAAGACTAGCAAATGATTTAAGCAACAAACAACCTAGTGTAAGCATGCATAGATAATCAAATGATTTAACTAATCAAGCTCGTAATCTATGCAACCTATGTAGAGTGATGAGAATGGATCAATGAGCTCAAGTCTACACCACTAGTGAAAGTACATCTTGTGTGTGGATGTGCCTATCTAGTGCCTAGCATACATTCCTACCAAGCATTCATAATTAACAATTAAACATACAATGCTAAGATAACAATATGCTCAAATCAATCACAAACACAAGCATGTATATTGGTTCGACTTTAGGTCTACTCCACTCCCGGTTCAAGTACTCAACCTCATTGAGCATACCGACATTCACTCTCGGAGGTTTTAAATGAGGTTCACCTCTCAACCTTTACACAGAGGTTTTGCTGGTTCACCTCTCAACCATAAACGAAGCTTTGGACAGGGCTAACTCTCAAACCAACACACGTTCACTCCCGTGTCGAACGCTCCCCCATGGAGACTTTGTTTAGGCCCGACAAACGAGCCAAGGAGTGTCAAACAACCCCTAGTCTTTAGGCCAATAAACAGGTTAAGGAATGGCCAACGTCCCTAGAGTTTTAGGCTCAACAAACAAGTCAAGGATTGACAAAAAGACCCTAGTTCCAGTTTGACAAACAAACTCTACACTTAACTCCCATAGGGAATTGAGTGGAAGGATTCTCAACAAAGACAACCTTACTTATCGGATGAGCCCCTTATTCAGCGCCAGTTCGGGTTGCTTGATCTCCGCTCTCCCATGCTTTAATCAGCTTCCCTTGCTCCCCCGATCGTGTTGCCGTTGAGTCGCCAATGCCTCAGCTACACTTAATTAATCACCTTGCTTGTGATGCCTTTGAGATACCTAAGGTGATAGGATGGTAGGTTTAAGAACTCTACAACTAATAGGAATGGATTACCTAGAGTTGCTCACCTACAACGATCTCATCTTAGAGATTTGGATAAGGATATGACTATCAAGGAAGATCCAAACTCTAGAGATCAAGAGGGGATGAAGGTCATCTTCTTCATGAGCTTGGAATGCTCCAATCTTGTGTTAAAGCACAAGAAAGATGCCTTGCATAGGTTGGGAATGAGCCTTGAATGGTCTCCAACAATGGTGGCTTCACTCCTCTCAAAATTCCTCTTCTTGTGCTCAACAAACACCCCAAGTCTCTTTATAAAAAAAGGTCCAAATGGACATAAAACGATAAAAAAATGGCTAGTCCCGACCTGTCAAGACCGGTCGGCCAACAGCCAGGCAAGACAGTGAACTTGCTGTCTTGATAGGGGGTCTGTTCGACTGGTCAAGACTAGTCGGCCAAGGGGGCCTGTGAACATAGTGCTTGTTGTTTAGACTGGGAGTCATTCCGACCGGTCTTGACTAGTCGGCCCAATCCAGCTGACCGGTCGGACAAGCCAGGGATAGCTAGATGGTTTTGCTATCCCACTTCTTCATAGCCCAATTGATTTGGCCAAGGTTGAGATGGTCTTTTGGAACACCTAGGGCCAATCTAATGATGACTAAAAGATTTTCTAAGGGTTTAAGGTCATCAAGAGGATTGGGTAATGGTTTTGGTCAAGGTTCAAGGTTTATCAAGGTATCACTTTTACCTGTTTCTTCTTCCTTGATGCAGCAGGGCCACTTGAGTCTTCGGTCTTCGTCTTCATTAAGCTCAACTGACACTAAACTCACTGACCTAAGTGATTGACAAACAAGGTGCACTAGTATGCCACAGAAAAATGCACTAACACAACCTTCGTTATCGAAGTTTTGAGATCGTTAATGGCTTACAAGGCGATCTGATTGAATTTAGCTTGTTTTTGCATAAACTCATCCAATTTCTGAGAATTGTTCTTGTTATACTCAACTTAGACTTGTAGAAATGCACTAGAAATGCACCCAACATCTCCTCAAGACTGGCCTTAGGTGTGATCACAAGAGATGGCCCCAACAAAGGTTGTCTTCAAGGATTGTTATTTATATTCACAATCGGTCTATTCCTCCAATTGAAGTTTGGGTGGTTCCTCCAACTAGGATTATACATGTTTGATGTTGGGGCACTAAATGGACGTTGATAATTGTTTACGACATTCGATTGGTCATGTAAAACCTCTCGATATGCAGGGATTGTAAGATAACCCGTGTCCCATGCACATTGCTTGTACAAATACCTTAAGCATCCTCAACATCTCACTAGGTTTGATCATCTCTACCTTCTTCAATTCCATAGCCTCAGTCTTTCCAGTGCAATTAGCTACCCTTGCATTAACGTCGCCCTCCTCCTTTAAGAGATAAATTCCTCCATTTTCCTTGATTTGGGCTTATTTGAAATTTATTGGCTTGGATGTATCTCATGATTGTGCGTTCTCAGCTAACATATCAAAATAATCCCATGCTTCATCGGCTTCTTTGTTCATGAATTCTCCATTACACATCATCTCTACGAATTTTCGCATTGGTGAAGTTAGTCCATCGTAGAAAAAGCTTATTACCTGCCAAGTTCCGTAGCCATGATGTGGGCATGCATTTAGAAGATCTTTAAACCTCTCCCAACATTAGAAGAAGGTTTCATCATCTTTTTTGGCATAATTCATGATAGCCCATGTCAATGTATTCGTTTTATGAATCGAGAAGAACTTTTTAAGGAACTCTCGAGTCATCTCAGCCCATGTACCAATTGATCATGGCCTCAAAGAGTGAAGCCATGACTTACCCCTTTCTTTTAAGGAAAACAAAAATAATTTAAGCCTTAAAGTGTCATTAGAAACATTAGCAAAGTGCAATGTAGCAACGATCTCACAAAATTCTTTAAGTTGCAAATGTGGACTTTCGGAATCTAGTCCATAGAATTCGGGAAGGAGTTGGATCACTCATAGTTTGAAGTCCACATTCCCTGCATTATGGGGGGAGGTCACGCAGGAAGGGGTGCTCGCTCTAGCGGGTTGAAGATAATCACGTAAAGTCCTACCTTGAGGAACATTACCCACTTCATTTTCTCCAATTTTTGTTAGATTATCAGCCTGAGCATGTTGATTTTGTAGATTGGCTCTCAAATTTGGTTGATTCTCAGCCATATCTCTAGACAATTCAAAGGTTCTCTGATGTTTTTGAACATAGCAATGGATAGACAGTCTCTCTATTAATCCTCCCTCCCTTAGCAATATGAGAGTGTGATCACGAACCCACTTGGACATGAACCACTCAAACAAATTAATTCTAATATACTTTCTACTTATAGTAAACAAATAAAAGTTATGAAATAATTGAAGCAAGGGGAGTTAGAAGGATAGTACCCGATTCACAACTTAAATTAAAATCATGCAAAACTAGAACAGAAGTAAACAAAAATAAGTTAGTGTTCTGAATGGGAGTAAAAATCCAAACCTAGAAATCAAACCAGAAACTAATTCTATCTTAGAACAATCCTAATCGCTAAAACTATCTCAGAAGATACCATTAACAAATAAGATCCTCGGTAAAGATGCTAAAAACTTGTTCACAACTCCAAGTGGAGGGTCTCTATGTAGTAATAATTCAATTGAGACCGAGATCGTTCCTCAAGGATTTATATGTGTATAGTATTCTTTCAAAATAATTAGAACTAGAATTGAATTAAGAACTAAAACTAAAATTCAGATTTAATATAAGCTATTGTGAAGATAGACTTTAAAAGGATTTAAAATAATAGAAAAAGACACTAGAGTGCCAATGATCCACTTATAGTCATCTTCAATGCTTAATCTACTTGGATTCGATCTATAACTCGGCTGGAATTGAAGTCCTATCCTATCCATCCGGATCATGGAACACTTAAATCATACTTCAGAAATTCAACAAAGATAAGAACCTTGATTGAACTAGTTCCCACATAAATCATCAAGTTTTAGATCACAGGGAATCCAAAACATCTACCGTGTGTGTGGTCTATGATAGATCAATGAATTTTATAGATCAAGCTCTTACAAAACAGCTAGGTAAACTAATCTTAGTTTTCTTAAGCATTCAATGAGCCCAGAGTCATCACTAAATCAAAGTAGAACTAAAACTAAAACTTTATTCAAATTTTAAATTAATCAAAATTCAACATTAAAACTAAAATTTGAATCTCAAGCAAACTAAAGCATAAAAAATGAACTACGTACAAGCTTCTCAGCTAAGAGGATTAATTCATATCTAACATCCTTAAACCAAACTTCTTCAAAAATATAAAAACAAAATTAAAAACTAGAAGAAGAGAGAGAAATCTGAAGTAAAACTCCTCCATCATCGAAAACATACGTTCCTTCACCTCCTAGATGCCTTTAAAAGCTTGAGAGACACCTCTTTATATAGAAAAATATGTCACCACCTCTTAGAATTGTGTAAGATTTTTGCAACCATGTTAGCTGTTGGCCGGTCGACCATGGACATCAGCCGGTCAACAGGTCAGTTGTCCTAGTCGATAACTGAATTTTGAACTTTATGTGCATCGTCGACCGGTTGACCAAAGGTGTCGATCGGGCGATTTCTTGAAAAAGTGTACATCGACTCCAGCCTTAAAATATAATTTTTCTCCCTTAATTCGGCCGGTCAACACATGCCATCAGTCAGTTGATTTGGGACGTCGTCCGATCGACAGATTAGTTGATAGGTTAAATTTGACCATTTATTATGTAATCGTTCTTTCTTCTTTTTTCTTTATTCTTTCACTTTTTGACTTGACTTAGCTAGACTTCCAACCATCTTCAAATGTATAAAATTAAGCTCCATTCTCTCCATTCTTTCTTAATTTCATATAATCATGAAAACATACTTAAGTTAGTTCATTAGTCACATTGTTTCATGTAAATATAACATGAAATTGGAGATAAATACACATAATACTAGGATTAACACATTTCACGAGAGCTAAACTCTCAAGAATTGGTTTAATCCTATGAAGTAGAGACTGTATGTTAGTACGGGCAGAGTGGGTGCCTAACACCTTCCCTCTCTATAACCGTGGTCCCCTATCCAGAATCTTTAGTCGCAGATCAATGAATCCTTTTAGGGTTGAGAATCTTTAGATACTATTTATCTTGAGTGTTTATATAGAGTTTAGCCAACTACAGAATCAGAGTAACTGGCTAGTGGCGCCTCTAGTCATATATATATATAACACCATTCTCAAACACACGGTACAAAAAGCCCTCGAGCGAAGAACCTGTGGAAGCTATGAGTCGCTTCCATTACAAAATCTAGCGTCCACACTGCCAGGATGAGTGGACAACCCAAAGTTAAGTTTGATCAATACTTAGGTGGGCCACACCGTGTGCTTTTAAAGGCTTTAAAGTGACAATTTGCATGAGTTTTTCAACGACCTCCCTCTCGGACTCCAAGCGAGCACGAGGGGGCAACACATGACGGATGAGCCACCCAAGTTTTTGAACGACCTCCCTTTCGTGTACATTGTTGCTCGTTGTTTTCGGTCACAACTACCGAGCGTGCCTAACCGATTACACGACTCGATTTCAACCGAACAACTTAGACCCCAAGCACCAAAATAGACAGATATGCCATGATGGGCTGTATATGACCGTGATCTATAAAGATTGGTCGTCTATTTAGTCACTTGATCAATTGTTTAATATTAATCAGGCAATGTTTGGAGGGTGGGGTTCTTCCTCCAATAGTGGATTGCACTCGTACTTTTCACAGGAAAGGAATTTTGTGTACGAAATATAATAATAAAGAAGAAAACTTATAATCGGCCACCGAAAATGTGTTGAAGATCACTCTTTCTAGGTGAAGTTAAGATGAAATTTCAAGGACCAGCAACTGGATAAATTCTACAAACTCGCTACCATGGAATGTAATTTCACAACTTATTCCACGAAATGTGAAGAACAGAATTATGCTAAAGAAGAAAAAGATGCTGATTACACTAAGGAATGTAAATAGCAAGATGCTTAGGAGCATGATAATTGAAAAATAGTTTTGATTTAGTTTTGGTTTGGTGTTGGACCTCTTACACTGTTGTTGTCCTTCTCTATTTATAGCTCTTCGATCGGTCATCCAGATTCTTCTTGTGGTGAGCAGTTATATAATTGACTCCTATGGTTACATTTTCCAGACCCTTCCTTTCCTTGTTGCTGCATTTTCCTGTTGTCTAACTACTTTCACTGGATTTGCTTTCTCCTTGCCTAGTCATCATTTACGTGGCACAACCAAGCATTGCCAACTGTCTTCCTTAAAACACGACTGACATTCTGCCTTTAAACTCGCTATAGCTATATCTCCCTCAAAATAACGCCAGGTGTCGCGTTCTCATTGGACAATAACAGTTGACCCAGATTAGGCTAGAATATTACGCCCCACACGTCGTTTCTCCTTAACCCAAAAGGTGATGGAGATGTGTGAAACATTAAATGCATGACGCCTCTTTACCATGCATCCGAACAGGGTTGTTGGCGTCCTTCACAAGAAAAATTAGACTATAGTTTTCTCTTATAACGGGCCTATTCTGGCTCTGACATGTGGCGAATAGTACCAATTTAAAAAAACAATGATTATTTGCTTTAAGTGTCATCGATTCAACACCGATAAAGGCCCTTTTTCGCGATCTCATCTCTTCCACCATTTCAAACTTTCATTCCCGATCTTTTTTACCTTGGCTTCCTCTTCCAAATCTTCTTCTCCTGCTCATTGGTACGATGGCCTGATTAAGGAATTAGACGTTTTCATAAAACAAACACTTGAAGGTCACGTCTTTTGCGTCGTTATCAATGGCCGAGAATATCGATTTGCAGGTCCTGCTTTTCATCCCGATCTGAGTGTAGGTGCTCTGTCCACCTTATCACCCTTCTTCCCTTTATCACCCAATAAAACTCCTCTCCTTCATGCTGATGAATTCCCTGACCCTGACAATGTCAAGAGTACACCTAGATCATGGTCGAAACCTATGACCGAATGGATTAATTGGTATTCTAGGGTGTCCAGCCAATATCTCAATCTTTGGGAACGAATTAGCATAATTGACTGCATCAATTTCTGTTACCCCATACAAATTCAATTCCCCCTTATTCCTTACAGCTATGACCTTTTGGAGCCGATCCACCAACACTTTCCATTTTGGCTGCGGCCCAATGAGTTCGACTGTATTAGACATCTGTGCCTTCACTCATCTCCTTCCATTTGGAGAAGATGTATATTCCAGCTTCTTCTAGAAACGTGATCCCCCTTTTGAATTCTTGTCTTAGAAAAATGATCGAGGCTACAAAAAATTCATCAAGATCTTTCAGAAGAATGGTCGAACTATTAGTGAGAAAGAACATGTGGCCTTCCTCTTCATGTGGATTTACAAATTCCTAGTCTACGTTAGCTCAGTCCAGATGACCAAAGAATACATCTGTCTTGTTGAAGCCTTAGCACAAGGCCAAACTCTGGCCCTCGTGCCTTTCGTCCTCAATCATCTATACAGAGGAATGTACAATGCAACAAACTTTGGCCTCTACAATAGTGGAGGGCCTCTGTGGATTGTGTAGATGTGGTTGCATGAGTATTTCTACTCCTTTGCTTGTGGTCCTTTTAATTCTTCTATTTGATGCTCCTCGTATAGCGAGAGAAGTTCATTATACATCACAAGATAAAAGTATACCTTTGCTAATTGCATGAGATATTTCTTATCTTTGGATACTTCACACTGTAGTCAGTTCTTTTGTCCGTTCAAGGAATATCTTTTTGGTCCACAATGGTTTGTAGAAAGGCATACCAATTCTACCGATCCCAAGACGGCCAACAATATCAACCAATCTTGGAAAAGCTATCTGATATACTGAGACCTTCCTTATGGCAGTTTTGTGGAAATTGTGAGGAATGTTAACGCTGGACTTGAGCAATACTGCCCTCATCTCCTAGCTCGGTAATTCGGCCTTTGCCAAGGTATCCCCTATCATACTATTTAAAAATCTGCTAACCAGCCTCCTGCGGACCGTATTATAGTGGAATCAGTCTCCTCCTCCCAAAGCTGCTATGAAACTCTTCATGAAGTTAACAGATCGGCCGAAATCCCCATCTTTCCATGTATTCCCCAAAGAGTGGTCGTATTCTATAATTGGTGGAAAAGTTATTACCAAAACTTGATCACAAAGGATCATGATGTAATCATTGCTCGGTCATATCGTGCCAATCTTGATGACCCTCCAGCAAAACCTTCAGCTACATTGATCGAGATTGAAAAAGAAGAAATTTCATAACAGGCCCCACTCGTTAGGAAGAAATCGACAAGAAAAGGAAAGAATAGTCTTCTCCCTCATCTCCTGCTACTACCAAGGTTACCCGATCCCAAGGGCCAACCACCACATCTTCCCCTTCGATCACCGTAAGGGTGGTCGAATCGATCAAAACCGGTGTACCAGAGACAAGCCAAACCCTTCCCAATTCAGCCACTACAACGACTACTTCTTAGGCTCAAGGTCTTCGAGCAAGATCTTACCGACCTGCCAAGAGCATTTCAGATCTTGGGTCAGGTCTCGGTCCTCCACCTCCAGCTCCGATAGCTCCCTCTATTCCAGCTGCATCTTCCTCTCATACAACCTCAAGCCTTCGTTCGTCTAGAGCTCCCTCAGATAATCCTTCTGTAGACGCCACCGCGGCTTTTGAAAAATATTATGATTGCACTTAATGGCCAGGCTACATGGTTAAAGATTACACACATGACATCGAAGAAGAACAGAAATGACATGCAGATGCTCATTACCACAAATGTTGGAACAAATGGAATGCCGACGTAATTAAATTTAATGATTGATCCATTCCATTTTATGATCGTTATCTGAAACTGTATAAGCCCAGACCGCCACCATTTCCTACATCGGCCAAACCCTTGGCACAGATCATAAAGTATCCCTAAAAAACTCAAGCTAGATTCGTTACCATGGCCGTTCGATCAAACATAGGTTAATATTTCCGTGAACCATTCTAGTACTTTGCTTTATCCATCTTTACATATTCTCGTCCTTTGTGTAGTGCTGCGATAAGTTACTAGTGAAGCGGCAAGTATCGATGAATCTAAACTGCTTCCTGTGGAAACTACCGGTCCCGTCAACCAAGCTGCAACCAATGACTCACCATCCGAAGAGCATGTTATTGCTACAACTGTCTGGTCAAGTCCCGATCGATCTACCTTCCCTCAAATGGCAACTCCTATTGCGTAACTAGAGGAAGATGACGATGATCATCCCATCAGTCTGACTCCTCATCCATCTCGAATTGTTACTTCACCAATATCTACTTCAGTGACTGACAGTCCAGCGGTCACCCGGGTTCTTCCAACTTCTTTGAAAAAATGATCTTTGATTATGACCGATGAAGGACCATAAGATATGTCTTCTACCTCTCATCAGCCAGAAGATCCTCATCCACCTACTTCTGTGACTTCCTCACTCATTATTGATGCTGCTTCAATTGTTGCCGACCTTCCCATTCATGACCTACTATCCTCGCTTCATCAAATCCTTCAAAAAAACGTGTTAATTGCTGAGTCTTCTTCTCCCGCTTTAGAACTTTACGACTTGAAGAAAAAGATATAGGCATTAGTCCACTTAAGGATCCCGGACATTCTGTCAACTGAATCGGTCAACAAATTTTCAGAACTTCTTGGCCAATTTCAAATTCTAACCCGATCTGATGACTCAATGTCTGCCAAATTTTCTGAACTTAGGTCGCTTCATGATTTCCCACTGGAATATCAAGATCTTCGCAAAATTGATAGGAGCACCATCAAGCATTCTTCAACCACAACCCAACTCTCCAAAATTACCCAAATAGCTGAGCAATTGTAGGCTAAGAACACAAACTCAAAATAGAGGTGAGCTGAAATCGAAAGCATGGATCTCCAAATCATTGCTCTAGAGGCACAACTGGAGGCTCTGAAGCATACCTGGGCTGAAAAAGAGAAAGAATATAACATGATTCAGTGCGAGGTACAAAGCATGACTGCGATCATCCGATCAGAGATTGGTTTCTTCTGCAATGCCAAACAAAAATCTTTAAAGCATCAAGCGACTGTTGATAGATATTCCAGTCGGCAACAGGAAATCAAGGATGAAATTAGCCAGTACTCATCCTTCGAGTTCTAGTTTCCCCATATGTATAACAATCGTTGGTTGTGTATTGTTTTCCATTGTAACGTTTGACCGATTAACAATGAAGATCTTATTTTGTATACACCATCAAAACCCTCTTTTCTTATTCCGCATAACATTTGCCGTCGCAACAAGGTATCAAAAAACGTGCCACACGTCCCTAAATTCCCACTATTTTCTTTAAAACGCCCCACATCTATTGGGGTTGAAACATCATAACTATTTGGTTTGCGCCCCCACGATTCACCAATCGTGGCCTCTTTTGGCCTAACTATTTAACTATAAATACCATGCCTTATACAATATTTTGCAAATCATCTCCACTTGCTTTCTTAACCTTAAGGCTCCTTTAAACAATCAGCTCCTTGCTCAAGCCCAAGTCTATCTGGAGGATATCTTTTCAAATGATTAGCCTACTTTGGCCAATCTTCTCTGCTGTTTGACACAGATCACTTCATTCGTCAGACTTCTGCGGCCTCCACCAATGATCAAGAGTTGAGCAACATCTTGAAAGTTCTCTGAAGACTCCATAGTCTTGGGAACAATTTCTTTGGTGCGGAATTCGACTATCAGCGTGCTAGAGGCATGTTGTAAGAGTGTCATTGCATCTGCGAAGAACTCCCCACTCTCTATGACTCCCTAGCAGAAGTGATGGGTGACCAACTCCGTTGGTTCCGCCTTCATCAATTTGACAAGACCATTCTTCGTATTCTGCAAATCGAACAGACGGACGTACAGACTGACCTCCATGAGGCGGAACATGTGGATTGACCATTGGACCGCTCATACTCAGAAGAGCTTATGGAGTTCGTCTACTCTCAAATAAACCTTTTCCAGGCTTGGTCCCAGACTAGCTATGCCCGTCTTCTAGAAGCAAAAGCTCGGACTCGTGAAATTAGTGACGTCCACGAAGTCCTCCAATTCATCGATCGTGCTATAGAGGATAGGAATTTTTGGGTCAACAAGATGTGTTAAGCAACTGCCGTAAAGGAACATGCACGGTGAGAATTTAATGAAATTAAGGTCAATCAGGCCTAGGAAGCTTTTGCGTTGGTCGGGCCCCTTTTTTGCCTTTTCTTCTTTTTTAGTTTTTTTTTTATTTCGTCAATCGCTTGTATCAGGCTAGGGGCCTAATTATCAATGCGCTTCCTTTCTCTAAGTTATTTTTCTCGTCTTAGGGCTTATTCTCATTAACGCTTCCTTATTTGCAATGATCGATGATCCCATCTTACTATGAGTCCCATATCATTTAACGTTCATTTCGTTAACCTTAATGTCAAGGACTTTATCTCAATTGGGACGCAACTACTTGGCCTACCCATGTACCACTTCCCAAAGGGTGGGATAATAGGTCTTGAGAAATTGTTCATTGATAGGTGTTTTGGCAATTTTTCCTTACTTATCCTTGATGATATAGGCTCCACCTGGAAGAACTTTGATCACCGTGCATGGTCCATCCCAAATTGGAGAGCACTTTTTACCTTTGGCCTGATCGTGGCAACCTAGAAGCAAGATAGCCTTTCATACTTTGTCGCCTTCCCCGAATGACTTTTCTTTTACTTTTTTATTATAAGTGCGGGCGACCTTGGCCTTATTTGCAATTATAGAGTTAAGTGCTCTCAATCGTTTTCATCAAATCCCTCAAATTGGATTAATAAAGCCTCATTAAATTCTGTTGCAGTCAAACTAGCTTGATGGGCCACTCTTAATGATGGCATCGTAATTTCCAAAGGCAACACTGCATCATGTCCATACGCTAGTGAAAATGAACTTACCCCGGTACTGGTACGTGGTGAGTTTCGATACACCCATAAGGCCTCTGACAATTTTGTATGCCATTGTCGGGAATTTTCATCGATCATTTTTCTTAAAATATTTCTGATCACTTTGTTATTGGCCTTAGCTTGGTCGTTCGCTTGACCATAGTAAGTAGTTGAATGCAAGATTTTTATCTTGTATTTATCAACCATAGCTTTAACTAGGGCTGTAAATGGGTCAGCAGACCCGATGGGGTACCCGGACCCAACCCATTTAGACCTGACCCAGACCTGACCCATTTGTTAAATGGTACGGGTCTGAGTCCAAGAACAGACCCAGTTGCTAAACAGGTCTGGGTCTGGTTGAAATTGCGTCGGTAGTCTAACACGACACCTTCGTATGTACGGAAGCTTAAAGAGCAATTAGAATTATGGCTAAGTCCTATAGGGGGTGATTAGGACATTTTGAAATTCTTTTTGCCCACTAACACAATTTAACACATTAAACTAAGTAAGCAAGAACACTTTAGCTTCCAAGTCTAAGTAGGTCCAATCACAAGACTGGCATATGGTTTAAGCAATAAACAACCTAGTCTAAGCATGCATAGATAATCATATGATTTAACTAATCAAGCTCCTAATCTATGCAACCTATGTAGACTTATGAGAATAGATCAATGAGCTCAAGTCTACATAACTAGTGAAAGTACATCTTGTGTGTGGATGTGCCTATCTAGTGTCTAGCATACATTCTTATCAAGCATACATAATTAACAATTAAACATTCAATGCTAAGATAAAAATGTGCTCAATCAATCACAAACACAAGCATGTATAGTGGTTCGACTTTGGGTCTACTCCACTCTCGGTTCAAGTACTCAACTCCTTTGAGCATGCCGGCATTCACTATCAGAGGTTTTAAATGAGGTTCACCTCTCAACCTTTACACGGAGGTTTTCTCGGTTCACCTCTCAACCATAACTGGAGTTTTGGACAAAGGGCTAACTCTCAACCCAAATGGAGTTTTGGACATAGGCTAACTCTCAACCCAAATGGAGTTTTGGACATAAGCTAACTCTCAACCCGACGCACGTTCACTCCCGTGTCGGAGGCTACCCCTTGAAGACTTTGTTTAGGCCCGACAAACGGGCCAAGGAGTGCCAAACAACCCCTAGTCTTTAGGCCGACAAATAGGCCAAGGAACGATCGATGTCCCTAGTTCGAGTTTGACAAACAAACTCTACACTCAACTCCCACAAGGAATTGAGTGGTTGGACTCTCAACAAAGACAACCTTACTTGTCGGATGAGCCCTTCTTGAGCGTCGGTTCGGGTTACTTGATCTCCGCTCTCCCTTGCTTCAATCAGCTTCCCTTGCTCCCCCAATTGTGTTGCCGTTGCATCGCTAATGCCTCAGCTACACTTGATCAATCACCTTGCTTGTGATGCCTTTGAGATGTCCAAGGTGATAGGAGGGTAGGTTTGAGAACTCTACAACTAATAAGAATGGATTGCCTAGAGTTGCTCACCTACAACGATCTCATCTTAGAGATTTGGATAAGGATATGACTATTAAGGAAGATCCAAACTCTAGAGATCAAAAGGGGATGAAGGTCATCTTCTTCATGAGCTTAAAATGCTCCAATCTTGTGTTAAAGCACAAGGAAGATGCCTTGCATAGGTTGGGAATGAGTCTCAAATGGTCTCCAACAATGGTAGCTTCACTCCTCGCAAAATCCCTCTTCTTACCCCTCAAAATGAGCCAAACCCCTTTATAAAAAGGTTTGCAACGGACTAAAAACGGGCAAAAAATGGCTACTGCCGACCTGTCTTGACCGATCAAGACCGGTCGGCTAGAGGCCAGCTAAGACGATGAAGTTGCTATCTAGAGGGGGGTCTGCCCAACTGATCAAGACTGGTAGGACCAGACCTGTCGACCGGTTAAGACTGGTCCTCCCAATGGCCTGTGTGCACAGCATGCATTGCTATCTAGAATGGGTCAGTTGGACCGGTCTTGACCGGTCGACCCAGTCCAGCTGACCGGTCACGACCGGTCAGACAGGCCTGGGTTCAACTAATTATTTTGCTGACCCACTCTATCACGACCCAATCTCTTTGGCCATAGTATGGGTGATCTTTTGGGACACTTAGGGCCCAATCTATGATGACTAAAAGTTTTCCTAATATGGTCAAGGTCATCAAGAGGTCAAGGGTTTGGTTTTGGTCAAGGTTAAGGCACACCAAGGCATCACTTTTACCTGTTTCTTCTTCCTTGATGCAGCAGGGCCACTTGAATCTTCAGTCTTCATCTTCATTAAGCTCAACCGACACTAAACTCAATGACCTAAGTGATTAACAAACAAGGTGCACTAGTATGCCACAGAAAAGTGCACTAATACTGGTTTCCTTTATATTAGGCCCGGCCCGACCTGACCCTAGCCCATTTAATAAGTGGGCGGGTTTGGTCTATGTTTTAAGGGACCCGTCCAGCCCAGACCCGTCTAGACCCGGTTTTAAGCCTTGTAAAATGCTTGCATACTTGATCCATACCTGGACCCATTAGACCCGACCCATTTATAAATGGGTCTGGGTGGATCTCCCTCTACCAGACCCGGACCCATTTATAAATGAGTCTGATGGGTTGACTCGGACCTGACCCGGACCCACCCATTTAGTAAAGGGGTCTGGGTCTAAAATTTAGACCCAAACCCATTTAGTAAATGGGCGGGTCTGGTTTTGGTTAAACCCGCCCCGAACCCGACCATTTACAGCCCTAACTTTTAACCTCTCTGGAAGAGAATGCTGCTCCATGGTTCATAGTAATCGACTTCGAAATGCTGAATCTGTGAATGATGTAGGTCTCGATGAAATCTATACTTTTAAGGCTTTCAACTCCCTTCATGAGTTTTTGCTCTACCCATTTGGTAAAATAATCAGTCACTACGATTATAAAATGGTGCATATTTGACAACGGTGGCTTGATCTGACCACTTAAGTCAATCGCCCATCCATGGAAAGGCCAAGGTTTTACAATGGAATGGATCTCCAAGGATGGCACATGTTGTATAGGCCCATGCCTCTGGCATGTTTCACATCCTTTAGTGTACTCGATACAATTCGCAACCATTTTTTGCCAAAAGTATTCATAACATCTTAAGGCGAGTCTCATCTTTCTTCCTACTTGATGAGCTCCACATATACCCTCATGCACTTCTCCCATGGCTAGGAGTGCTTCCTTTTTCCCTAAACAACGCAACAGTATACCATCGGCCCCCTTTCTATATAGATCGCTATTAATCATGACATAATTAATGGCTGATCGCCGGATGTCGCAAAACCTTGGTCCTAAGGGATTGTAAATATCCCATAATAGGAACTCTCCAATCATCTTCTTTGATCTTGATCCGACATATTTTCATAATTATTTCCTCTCTTTGGAATACTGGTGGCAACGATCTCCTTTGGATAACGATCATTCTCTCGACTGACCCCTGGATTAACTCCAGCCCAGTAGCTAACTGTGCAATATCATTGGCATCAGTATTATAATGCCGGGATATATGCATTAACCCCGCTTCATCAAAATTTTCCAACATTGGAGAAGCTAGTGCATAATATGGTAAGATTGCAGGGCTTGTACATTTAAACGTCCATGCCATCAGATTTATGACCAATTGAGAATCCCCAACCACCTTTATGCATCTTGCTCCTGATTCCATCAACAATTCTAGCCCAATTATCATAGCCTCGTATTCAGCTTGATTGTTAGTGCATTGGAATTCTAACTGGAATGCAAACTCCTTTCATTACCACTAGGTTCGATTAACACAATCCATGCCCTTGACCCTTTGTCTGTCCTAGAGCCATCAAAGACCAATTTCCATGGTTCCAAAAAGATCGAGTATAAATCTAAGACCTTTGGGGACAATTGCTCTTCCAGGTCGGAAGGATAATCGGCCAAAAACTCAACGATTACCCTACCCTCTTTCACTTTTTGTGGCACATATCTAAGATCAAATTCAGACAAAGCCAAAATCCATTTCCTAATAAGACCATTTAGGATGGGCTAATTTAACATGTACTTCACTAAATCATTGATGAAAACTACATAGGTTATTTAGGCTAACAAGTAATGTCATAACATAGTAACCGCATAATACAATGATAAAAGTAATTTCTCAATCGCTAAATATTGCTTCTCCATATCCAACAACATTCGACTAAGATAATATACCACAAGCTCTTTGCGATCCTCGTCATCTTGTACCAACAAGGCTCCTATTAACTCGGTAGAAGCTACCACATACAATTTAAACGGTCGAGCCTTCAAAAGAGGCATCAACACCAATGGCTTTGCCAAGTAATTCTTAATTCTTTTGAAAGCCAACTAATATTCGGATTCCCATTTGAAGCTTTCTCCCTATTTTAACTTTAATAGAGGTGAGAATATGTTAGTCTTCCCTGTCAAATTTGAGATGAATCTTCGCACAAAATTGAGCTACCCGAGAAAATGTTGCAACTCCGTTTTATCCTTTGGATGATGAGCTGCAATGATTGCTCGAACTTTATTACAATTGACCTCAATCCCTCTTTGGTGTATAAGTAAACTCAAAAAATTTCCAGCTGACACTCCAAACACACACTTAAGAGGATTCATTTTTAACTTATGAAGTCTCATTCACTCGAATGACTTGCGCGAATATCCAAAATGATCATGCAAATTGGTTGAATTAATTACGACATCGTCGATATAAACTTCCATGAAGTGACCGATCATGTCATGAAAAATTGCATTCATCGCCCTCTGATAAGTGGCCCCAGCATTCTTTAGACCGATTGACATGACTACCTAGCAATAGGTACCCAAATGCCCTGGGACCTAACTTAGGCACGTCGTCAGTCATTATATATATATATATATATATATATATATATATATATATATATATATATATATATATATATATATATATATATATATATATATATATATCTGATTGTACCATGAATGGTCATCCATAAATGATACGAATTCATATCCAACTACTCTGTCGATCAGTTAATTGGCTATAGGCATTGGATATTCATCTTTAGAGGTGGTTAGATTTAGATTTCTAAAATCAATGCACACTCTGAGCTTACCATTCTTCTTGATGACATGGACTATATTAGAGATCGATTCGGCATACTTAATAGGTCGAATGAATACTGCCTTCAACAATTGCTCAACCTTCTCTTTTATTTTTAAAGTAACTTTAACCGTCATATGCTGAGGCGGTTGTTTATGTGGCCAATACCCCTCTTTTATTGACAATCTATGCTCTACCAAGCTACGGTCTAAACTAGACATCTTGTGAAATTCCATGTGAAACGATCACTAAATTCCATCAACATACTCATTAACTCAGTTTGCAGTTGAGGCTGTAGCAATCCACTGATAAAAGTAGGCTCAGGATCTGACTCGGTTCCTAAGTTTACCCCAATTAAAGGATCTTGCACCTGAGCTTGCGAGTCTTCTATTTTTCCAGGAGCTTTGTCTAAATCTTCCAGACTTATCTCATCTTCGGTTACTTCATTGACCATTATCGTCACATCAGCCAAATTTACAAAACAACCATCTTCGTGAATAGTTAAACTTTCTTCTAGTAGCTTTATTCTGGCCATGAGGTCGGCCATATTTGCACTCCCTGAGGTTATCCCTGTCATGGTATTTCTTCAATGACATAGCGTGAAACCGGCCAGCAAGGAACAATATCCTTTGGCTGGGTATTAATCGAACTTAACATGGTAGACAGGTCTTGGACAATACTGTTTGGATTTTTTGCTAATGACCATCCCGTTGGTCGTCCGTATTTGTTACGTCACGTAAAACGAATTAGTCTTACTTTATCACCATAGAAATAGGCCTTGCTTACGTTTGATGTGGCAAAAAATGGCTTATCATCGGCCAACACCAATTCCACTTTATTGTGATTCTAGAAAATCACAAATTGATGCAATGAAGATGGGATACACGAGAACGAATGAATCCAATCTTGTCCTAATAAGGCATTGTAGTTAGATGAGGAATCGACCACGAAGAACAATGCTAACACCTTCATTCCCACCGTCAACTCTACAGGCAGGATACCATATGTACCTGTTACTCCTTCGGTGAAATTGGCAACTGTTACATCTAAGGCAATTAAATCTGCTCGGGATTTTCCAAGTTTTGTCAACATCTTAGCCGGGAAAAGATTTTTTGCGGCCCCATTGTCGATCAGAACTCTGAAAACCAGGCTACCTTCCAAATGTCAGATATATACAAAGGCTTAAGGTGTTGTGTCATGGCATACGTTGGCTTCTCCAATATCACTCTTTTTAACCAGTTGGTAGTCTTAACCATGACTGTGTTTACCTTCGTCACATTGTGTTGCTGGCCTTCTAGTCGCTCTTCGTTCTGAACAATTGTCGGTGGACTTGACTCCTCTACGTTCCCTTCCATTTCATTGGATTGTGAGGCACTATCTTGAAAGTTGGTTGTAAGTATAAGCACCATGCTGCAGTTGAAAGTAATTAGAGGAAAAGATCCAAACGCAATTTTTACCTCTGGACCTTGCCTCCCAAGTGTATTAACACTTGGATCCAGATGCATCTTAAATCTTGGGCATTCAGAAGATGATCCTATTTTCAGCTTACCTGAAGGTGTATCCAACACCCTAGTTGTGGCCATCAATTCTTCAACCAACAAATCGTCAGAGAAACATTCGTCGCTAAGATGGTTGGTCGAGTCTTCCGATGTTCGATTAACCTTATTGTTGTCTGCCTCTGCAAGTTCATTACCATGGACCATCTCGAGTCATTTTCCCTGGGGTTTGCTTGTCTCATTACCACATCGACTGTATTTATGGTGATTTGTTTATCGTCCAACTGAGGCATTCTCATAGCCGATAATGTGGCCTCATTATGAAAATCTTGCCCATCACTACCATGATTCCCATACCTGGAAGTCTTTCTTCGATACCAACGTCACTTTTGGGAACGAGAGAGTCCTTCAAGCATAGTAGGGGACTTAGGATGTCGAGCCCTCTGCCATGCTCCCTCTCGAGTTGGTCGCGGCTTCACCATTCTCTGCTTAGGTGGGGTGTGAAATTACTATTTTTTTATCTACACACTTGTAGAGGTGTATGCGTGCGGAACCTTGTAGAGCAACTAGTATTATGGCTAAGTCCTAGAGGGAAGGGGGGGACCCTTTTAAAATATTTTCGCCTACTTATGCAATTTAACAATTTAAACTAAGTAAGCAATTAACACTTCGGCTTCCTGTTGAACCTCCAATTTATACATTTGCCAACCCATTACGTCACATTATATGCATGGTTTACATGCTTAAAAGACCCTTCTAATGCATGTTGTGTGAATGTAGGATTGAGAGAGAGACTTCACTCCATTGATGCTTAAAAGACATATTTAGGAGCCTTTGATGAAGACCCAAGGTGGGCCAAAGAAAGAAGAAAGCAAGGAGAGGAGAGAGAGCAAGAAAGAAAGAAAGAAATTGTGAAGAAATGAGGTCCAACGGGTCGGCCAAGGGAGCCACGACCGGTCTAGACCGGTCGGCCACCCTCTTACCCCTCTGTATAGGTCACTGAACCAAGGACCAGTGTGGTCCGACCGGTCTAGACCAGTCGGCCAACAGGTCGGGCACCTCTCTAGACTCTCTAGACCTCTGCTACACCGGTCTAGACCGATCGACCAGGCTTGAGGAAGAATCATTAATGTGATCTTGCTTGTTTTGTGAAGGATCGGGTTGTATGATTGAATACACCCAATGCCTTAGTTGATTGTGAGAGGACCATATCAGTGGATGATCCATCTATGTTAAATGCATTATGATGATTTGATTGCTCTATATTCTGATTGGATAGGGATAGAACTCCGATTCCAATTGAGTTATTGGCTTGAATGGTTTGAATTGGCATTCTGAATGATTATTAGTGGATCCTTGGCGCTCTAATGTTTATTTCCTTGATTTAGTTCTTAAGTAGATAGATTTATGTTCTTAATTACCATCCACCATTACAAATATGAATTTAGCCTATCCTAGTTATAAAATTAAAATTGTTACGACAATCCCTGAGGATCGATCTTGGTCTTACCGAGAATTATTACTACATCGCAGCCTTGTACTTGAGGCTAGCAAACAAGTTTTTGGCGTCGTTGCCGAGGATTAGGTTAATAGTTCTGAATTTTGTAATTAGGGTATAGTTAGGTTGAATAGGTTCGGTTAGGATTCATTGTTTTAATAGGTTTTTGTCATAATTTTCTACTACTAACAGATTTTATTTGTTTTGTAGAATTTTTCTTCTCTAACATAGTTCTTCCATCCGGTAACCCCATTCTAACTTAGACTTATTTAATTTTTAGTTTTCTTTTTTATTTTCAGATTTTATATTAGTTAGTTTTTTTGTGTTTTATGCCTCATTGGGAGCGTGATCATACATTGCGACTTCCAAGTGAGGGAGATTTAGTCGAAGGCCTAGTCTATCACAGACGAGTTAGAAAACATTTAGGAAATCCTGAATCGTCTAAAATTATGGCTGAAAATGAACCACATAATGTTGAAGATGTTGAGCATAATGCACCACCAATTAGGATGGAACGTAATGAGAATGAGGAACACTATGTTCCTCCGATTAAAACGTTGAGAGATTATCTACAACCGGAGAGAACAACCACGTCTTCTTGCATTGTTTTACCAAATAATGCAGGAAATGTGGACCTTAAACTGGGGAATTATCAAGTTACTCCCGAAATTTCATGGACTCAACTCTGAAAGTCCATATGCGCACCTTAGTGAATTTGAAGAGATAGTCAACACCTTTCAATTTAATGATGTCTCCCAAGATGTAATCAAACTGAAAGTGTTCCCCTTCTCTCTAAAGGACAAAGCCAAAGCATGATTTCAATCACTTAAACCTAGAAGCATTGGGACATGGGCTGGAATGACCCGAGAGTTCCTTAAAAAGTACTTCCCGGTTGATAAAACCAATGCATTAAGACGGACTATCATGAACTTCTCCCAAAAAGGAGATGAAACATTTTTTCAATGTTAGGAGAGGTTCAATGATCTTTCATTAGAGTGCTCACACCATGGTTATGAAAAGTGGCACTTGATTGACTTTTTTCATGTCGGATTGAGTTCAAAGATGAGCCAATTTGTCTAAATGATGTACAATGGTGAGTTTTTGAACAAAGCACCCGATGATGCTTGGGATTACTTTGATATGCTAGTCGAGAATGCCCAAACTTGGGACATCTCTAATCCAACTAGTAATCCCAAGTCAACCCCAAGAGAGAAAGGAATACATGTATTGGATGGGGAGGATGTTTGCTTCCCCAAGTGTAGGGTTGCGATGTAGTAATAATCTCGGTAAGACTGAGGTCGCTCCACATGGACTTATGTAGGAATTCATAAATACTTTCAATAGCTTCTATTGAAAAGCTAACAACCAGATTTGAGAAGATTGATGTAAATAATAACTTTGAACTGAACTGAAGATAAACAATTAATAAAAAGGCACTAGGGGTTCAAGGATCCACTTGTAGCAATCCTTGATGCTCAATTCGCTGTGATTTCTCACTTTCTCAACTAGAATCGAATTAAGATCTATTTAGCCGGATGATAGAGCAATCAAAACCAAACAATCTGCCGTATGTAAGATCAATGTATATGATTCACTCAATGCAAGCTAAGACGAGCATACTCAATTGCATAGGTCAGTCCCAATTCCAATAGACTAAGCTCACAATCATAACCATCATTAAGTCCTATCACAAGACAAAGCTAGATCATGATTTGAACTTGATTCAAATCACATACACAGTCCCACATAGTACAGAATTTTCAGAAAAGTAGAACTTTGGTAGGAAGTTCCCACATGAAGATCATGAATCTAGAGCGTATTCTGATTCCTCAGATCATACAGGTCTATATTAGTTCACAACAATTAAGAACTCAAGCACTTCTTCCAAACATCCATGAGTCATCATAAGACTAAGAAAAACTACTTAGAACTTGAATTAAACTTCAAACCATTGTTCATAAACACGAAATCCAATCTTAAAACCAACTTAAACGAATTGAAACATCTTAGATTCACTACAAGCTTCACCTCTTAGCCCTAGCTAAGAGGTTTAGCCGTTCATGATCCAAGGAAACATGAAACAACTAAGAAAAACATAAAAACAGCAAACAAACTAGGAGGAGTTGTGGAACTCCAAAATCCACTTCCACCGCCTCCCACCGTGCTGGTTCTGTTCTAGGATACCCTAGGAACGATCCCTAGGTGTCCTTTTATAGTGAGGAGGCTCCGCAGCATCAGAATCTTCCAGAAATTGCGTAAGAGTAAGCAGTGCGTAGAGAAATTTGGGACTTGTAGAACACGCTTAGTTACGCAGACGACCGGTCGCACGATCGGTCTGAGCTCCTGGACGACCGGTCGTACGACCGGTGTCAAAAATGTAAAAAACGTCCAGAGAGTTTTGGGATTTTTCAACCCAGAAAATTTATTCAAGGACCGGTCACACGACAAGTCTGAGCAGCGGACTACCGGTCGCACGACCGGTCGTGGACAGTCCAGTGAGTTGTGGCCCTGTGGCCCTCCTATTGAGTGATCGGACCGGTCGTGTGACCGGTCCTTAGTTATGGACGACCGGTCGTGGGCCTCTTCTTCTGCTTTCTTTCTTCTTTTCTCTGACTTCTTTCTTTCATCCTTTGACGCTTAGCCCTTTGATCTTCTATGCTTGTAAATGGCTTCTTTAAGTCTCCAATTGATGAATCCTCTCTCTCGTCCTACGATCACAAATTCATGCATTAGATTAGTCTATAAATCATGAAAACCTTGCATAATGAGTGATGAATTGGGGTTAGAATATGCACAATTAAGAGCTCAACAGAGGATGATTTAAATTCAAAGGTGGCGGGTCTCACAAAGAAGGTTGAGGCCATAGAATTGAGGAGTGTTAACATGATAACCACCGGTGAGGCCGTTGAGAGTGTATGTGGTATTTGTGAGAGCGATGTTCGCTTGACAAAAGATTGCCCAACAATCCCTGCGTTTCAAGATATCTTGCAAACTCAATCGAATGCTACAAATGCTTACCAACGCCACTTTAGTTGACCAAATTCTAACTTGACTAGTCTTGAGTGGCGGTGTAAACCAAATTTTAATGGGGGAAATGGACCCTGGTAAATACAAACAATGCGTCCTAAGGGCCTCCTCAAAAGAGCACTCTTGAGGATAAGTTGAACGCGTTCATGATTGGACAAACTCAGATAAATCAGTTCAACATGCAAGCCATGAATGAACTTAAAATTTCGATTGAAAGAATTGAGACACACCTGGGAGTTAGGGAGAAAGGGACTGTTTTGACCCAATCTCATCCTAACCCTAAGGAACAATTGGAAACAAACACCAATTCTTCAACCCATCCTCATGTGGAACATGTTCAAGCCATCACCACTCTTAGAAGTGGAAAATAATTGAAAAATCTGAACCGGTGAAGGCCACAAAGCCTAATGACCCGGTTGATTCTAAGAGTGAAGGTGAATTGAACAATGCTCTACAAGATGAAGAGCCGGAGCGTGTGTATAAACCTGTGGCCCCATTCCCCCAACGTCTTGTTTCAACAAAAAGGCCAAGTGAAAATCAGGACATCCTATATGTCTTCCAACAAGTCAAAATCAACATTCCCTTGTTGGATGCAATTAAGCAAATTCCTTCATATGCCAAATTTCTACAAGATCTATGTGTCGTAAAGCGTAAGCAAAACGTGCACAAGAGAGCATTTCTTACGAAATAAGTGAGTGTCATCATACAACATAACACTCCCCCCAAATTCAAAGATCCTGGAAGCCCTACAATCTCTTGCATGATAGGTAACTTCCGGATCAATAGAGTACTTCTCGATCTAGGGGCTAGTGTTAACTTGATTCCCTACTCAGTATATGAACAACTTGGTCTTGGTGAATTAAAACCCACCAAGATAACTTTACAACTTGCGGATCACTCTGTTAGAATACCGAGATGAGTAATTGAAGATGTGTTAGTCCAAATTAATAAGTTCTACTACCCGGTAGACTTTATCGTTCTGGATACACAAGTGGTTACAAATGCATGCACTCAAGTTCCTGTCATTCTAGGCCAACCATTCCTAGCAACCACCAATGCTATAACCAATTGTAGGAATGGGGTTATGAAAATATTCTTTGGAAATATGACTATGAAGCTGAATGTATTTCGCTTACACAAACAACAAGAGGATAAGGATGAGGATGGAGATGAGATCCACATGATTAATTTCATAGATACAATTGTGGATATTAATGAGGCCTTGGAAGAGCCAAAATTGGACAAATTGATTGATAAGACACTAATCACTGGGTCGAATAATTTTGTTATGGAGGAACTTGATGGATTGGTGCTTGATTTGCCTATAGAGAGGCCAATTTCTGAAAGTGTAATGGTTGAGGACGTATTCCAACCTACACAAGTGACCGAGAAGGTCGAAGTTTCCTACACTCTAGAAGAGTGTTTGGCATATTTTGAGGATTGGGATGATCCTATGATCCGTGACATTGTCAATTCCTTAAGGGAAACTTCACTGGTGCCCACAAAGACTCCTTCAACAGTATGTAAAACCAATTTATCAATAATGGAAGCACCGGTAGAATCTGAAAATGTGAAGACCATAATGACTTTTGAAGAAGAATTCCAAGTCTCCACATCTCTTTGGTTTATGCAAACCGAAGAGCACCATCTCTGGGATGATCCTTATTTGAATAATTTTTTCCCAGATAAGTTGGAAATGAGATTCATATTTGATGAATTCCAACCGAAGAAATCTTCCTTTCCTAACACATGGAGTGATAACTTTGAGAAACCTGTTGAATTTTTTTAACAAAATTTTCAATGGATTAGAATGACAAACATCACTCATGTGCACTATGAAGCAGGATGGTGGATGGTATTACTAAAAAATCTTTCACTCCACCTACTAATTTTGCTAAATTCCATTCCTTTAAATGATCTTGTGTATCAAGATTAACCTCCTAGTCTGACGAAGGTAGAGAGTTGTTCATTTATTTTAATTGTTTAGTTGTTTAGAGTTGCAAACTTCCATGATCGACTCTCTTAGGTACTCTCGTTCTCACTCTCCTTTATTTTATCATTGCTCTCATAATTCATACTCATTGCATATTTTTTTTACATTGAGGACAATGCAAGATTTGGTTGGGGGGTGAGATTCCTCGAATCTAGCAATTTGTGACATTTCGAGCAAGGGTTTTGTAGGAAATTTTCAATTTTTCTAAAATATTAAAACTCTTTTGGAAAACTTCGTTTCTATGCGCTTGAGATGTCATGAGTATGAAAGGATGAAAGATGAAATGATATGATTTTGAAATCTCTAAATTAACTTAAACATGATAGTTTTACATGTGAATTCCCCTATTTATATGATCAATAGAACATTTGAACACTTTTGAGTCTAGTCCACATTACACAATTCTCATGATTTAAAAGGATTACTAGACTTGTAGATTGGTGAGATTGAAGATTTGAAGTGTTTAGAAACCAAGCCGGGGTACTTTATCCATCCTTGTCCATGGAAAAATAACAAAAGATATGGATTTCTAAAAATCCTATCTAATGTGTATGAAAAGGAAAGAAGGAAGCAAAATATGGGTATGATTGAGAATATGGTGGAAATTTTCGAAAATGGCTACCTATTATCAACCGGAGGATGGTCTACCCGTAACCAAAGTCGGAAAAGGAATGTAGTGTGAAAGCCGTCGGAAGGACGGTAAGGCAAATTTCTGTCATAAGCAATTGATTGATCTATACACTCTTAAATCTTTGGTTTAGCTGATTTATAAAGAAAGTAATCCTGGAAAGTCATGAGATGAACATGCACAATGCACACTAGACCATTCATGTTCAGATTTGTCTATTTGTCAATAAATCGATGGGGACTCTATGTGAACACTTATTATGTTTGAAAAATTTAGGATTTCAATCTTGCATCATTTAGTTTTTCTGATTTTTGCACTTATATGTCTTAAAGTCTATAGAACCATAGTTTTCAAAAGAGAGTTGAGTTTTCGGAGAAAGAGATTGTTTCACACATGTTTTGCTTGGGACTAGCAAAAAGCTGGTTGGGGGTATGTTGAACCTCCAATTAATACATTTACCAACCCATTACATCACATTATATGCATGGTTTACATGCTTAAAAGACCCTTCTAATGCATGTTGTGTGAATGTAGGATTGAGAGAGACACTTCACTCTATTGATGCTTAAAAGACACATTTAGGAGCCTTTGATGAGACCCAAGGTAGGCCAAAGAAAGAAGAAAGCAAGGAGAGGAGAGAGAGGAAGAAAGAAAGAAAGAAATTGTAAAGAAATGAGGTCCGACCGGTCATGACCGATAGGCCAAGGGAGCCACGACCAGTCTAGACTGGTCGTCCACCCTCCTACCCCTCTGTATAGGTCACTGGACAAAGGACTAGTGTGGTTCGACCAGTCGGCCAACATGTCGGGCACCTCTCTGGACTCTTCGGAGCTCTGCTAGACCGGTCTAGATTGGTCGGCCAGCCATCTCGACCGGTCTAGACCGGTAGGCCAATAGGTTGCCTGTGTAATTTGCTGAAATTCAACAATTTCTTCAGCAAGCTCCGATCTTTTAGGCGCAAGTGCGTAAGTATTGCGCAATTCTGGAAAATTCTGAGGCAATAAGGCCTCTCTACTATAAAATGACACCTAGGGGTGGATCTAAAGACATCATATAAGGCTTGGGAAGTCGCTGGAGGTGAAGGAGATCGCTGTGAAGCATCTGCAACTCCTCCAAACTCGGTTTTTCTATGTTTTTCATTAGTTTCCTTTGAGTTTTAGTTTAACCTATTAATGGTTGGCTAAACCTCTTAGCTAGGGCTAAGAGGTGAAGCTTTTAGTTGTTTGCAATGTTCAATTTGAATTCGTTCAAGTAGTTTTGGGTTTTATGAAGAACACTTCTAGTTCTAGTTTGAAATAAAATTAGTATTTTTAGTTAATCTTCTATCTCTTGTGATTTCTCTTACATGGGATGTTTTGATTATTGAGATTGTTTAATGGGGTGTTGATTGATAGGATTTTGGGTTGTAGAGATCCTAGATTCATCATGATATGTTGGATGCTAGGGGATCTTACAAACTAAGTTTCCTAAGAGCTTATCTAAAACTAAACTAGAAGGGGTTCTTATCTTTTGATTTAATATGAGATAGTTGTTTATGTATTGATTTTGGTTCAATAGAAGTTCAATTCATGCTTCTAAATTAAGTCTAGTGACAAGGCTTGAGGAAGAATCATTAATGTGATCTTGCTTGTTTTGTGAAGCATTGGGTTGTGTGATTGAATACACCCAATGCCTTAGTTGATTATGAGAGGACTATATTAGTGGATGATCCATTTATGTTAGATGCATTATGATGATTTGATTGCTCTATATTTCGATTGGATGGGGATAGAACTCCGATTCCAATTGAGTTATTGGCTTGAATGGTTTGAATTAGCATTATGAATGATTATTAGTGGATCCTTGGCGCTCTAGTGTTTATTTCCTTGATTTAGTTCTTAAGTAGATAGATTTATGTTCTTAATTACCATCCATCATTACAAATCTGAATTTAGCCTATCCTAGTTATAAAACTTAGAATTGTTACAACAATCCCTGAGGATCGACCTCGGTCTTACCGAGAATTATTACTATATCGCAGCCTTGCACTTGAGGCGAGCAAACACTTCCAAGCCTAAGTGGGTCCAATCATAAGACTAACAAATGGTTTAAGCAATAAGCTACCTAGTCTAAGCATGCATAGATAATCAAATGATTAAACAAATCAAGCTCCTAATCTATGCAACCTATGTAGGCTGTGAGAATGGATCAATGAGCTCAAGTCTACACTACTTAGTGAAAGTACATCTTGTGTATGGAAGTACCTATCTAGTGCCTATCATACATTCCTATCAAGCATTCATAATTAAACAATTAAACATACAACGCTAAGATATCAATGTGCTCAATTCGATCACAGACAAGCATGTATAATGGTTCGACTTTGGGTCTACTCAACTCCCGGTTCAAGTACTCAACCCCATTGAGCACACCGACATTCATATACAAAGGTTTTAAATGAGGTTCACCTCTCAACCTTTACACAGAGGTTTATTGAGCCTCTAATTTATACATTTTATAACCCATTACATCACAGTATATGCATGGTTTGCATTCTTAAAAGACCCATCTAATGCATGTTTTGTGAATGTAGGAATGAGAGAGAGAGAGAGAGAGACTTCACCCAATAGACGGCTAAAAGAGAGCATTTAGAAGCCTTTCCACTGAGGATCAAAAGATTAAGTGCCAAAGGAAGAAAGAAGCAAGGGAGAAAGAGAAGAAAGAAAGAAGAAGAGTGCAGAAAAGATAGCAATATTGACCTGTTGGCTACCGGTTGGCTGACCGGTCAGCCATAGGCCAAGACCAGTCGTCCGACCGGTCGAAAATGCAACAAAAAGACCCCTATTCTCAAAACCTTGCTGGATAAAAAAGACTCAAAATCGAACGGTCGAGCAATCAACAAAGCAGGGGTAATTTTCCAGAAACCTCACTGGACTGATTTTAGAGTTTCACGACCAGTTGACTGCGTAACAGAGCTTGTTCTATAAGCTCTGAAATTCACTGCACTGCATAAGTTTGTGCACAAATTTGGAAGATTCAAGGTTGGTGGAGTGTCTAATCTATAAAAGGACACCTAGGGCCTTATCTAAAGGCATCCTAGAAGAGATTGGAAGTTTTGGAAAGTGAAGGAGAGCATCGTGGAGCGTCCACAACTCCGTCGACTCCGGTTTTTCTTTAGTTTTTCATGTTTTTCTTTGATTCTAGTTGTAGTATGACAATGCTCGGCGAGAACCTCTCGGCTAAGGCTAAGAGGTGAATCTTGTGGTTAATTTCATGTATAATTCATTTTGATTCAAGTACCTCTTCTTACTTTTGGATTTTGAATGTTATATTTTGAATAAAGTTAGTATTTTTAGAAGTTTTATGAGAGTTCATGTACTCTGGACATGGATTCCTTGCAATTCTCTGAGATTATCATGCGTGGATTGATTAGATTCAAATTTTGGTAACCCTTGAGCATGCCATCGTCCATAGGTATGGTTGTTACTCCGAAGGCTACATATTTGAATGCTATGTGCTTGAATAGGACTGAACTTGAATTCCTGATTTAAGTGAAATTTTCTGTGTTTCAATGCTTTATCTTCCAACTAAATGAGAGATAGAACTTCAAATCTAGTTGTGTTTATGCTTGAATTGAATGGATTAACATGAAATTGCTATGAGTGAATCCTTAAAGCTTTAGTTTCCCCTCTCATATTAATCAGATTTCCCTTTTATTGTTTTAGTGTTAGTTTTCATAATTAAATCCTTGAATTACTTTTATTGAAGTTGCTGGAATAACTTAGAGTTGTTTACCAAATTCCCTGTAGATCGACCTCGGTCTTACCGAGAATTATTACTACATCGCAGCCTTGCACTTGAGGCGAGTAAACAAGTTTTTGGCGCCGCTGCCGGGGTATCTAGGTTTAACGGTTCTAGATTGCTTTAGTAGCTATAGAAGTAGAAGTAGTTAGGGTTTACTGTTTTCTTAAAACTAGTTTTTCTAATTTTTATAATTAACAAGGTTTGTTTGTTTTGTAGGAAGTTCTTTTAGTTCAAGCGAATCGGGTAATATCCTTCCAACTTGAACTATCTCAAATTTTCTGTTTTTAGAATTTTTAATTTGATTTCCAGATTTTTTGTTTAGGACCTAGGATTAGTTTAGATCATAGCCTATGTGGTTTATGTCCCGTTGGGAACGTGACCACAACAATCGTCTCCAATCCAAAGGTGGTTTAGTTGGACCATAGACGAGTCCGAAAACATGTAAAACATCGCGAAAGTTTGGGAAGTATGGATCAAAATCAAACTCCATTAGGGAATCCTCCCCACCTTACTCTAACTACAAACGCTAATCATGAAGGAGTAAGAGAGAATGAGGTGCACAATGCTCCTCCAATGAAATCTTTATGTGATTACCTACAACCTACTCCTACTACTACACCTTCGTGTGTGATTCTCTCAAACACCGGGGGAAACATTGATATAAAGCCCGGTGTAATTCAACTCCTACCTAAGTTCCATGGGCTAGACTCAGAGAGCCCATACTTACACTTAAAGGAATTCGAAGAAGTTGTGGCTACTTTGAAATACACTAATATTTTAGAAGATGCCATCAAACTTAAACTTTTTCCATTTTCATTAAAAGAAAAAGCCAAGGGTTGGCTACATTCTCGTAGACCACAATCAATATGGGCATGGAATGAGATGACCGGGGAGTTCTATAAAAAAAAATTCCCGGCTTATAAAATAAATACCCTTTGAAGAGCTATAATGAACTTTTCGGTTAATGAGAATGAGTCATTCTTTCAAAGTTGGGAAAGGTTTAAGGACCTCCTACTTACTTGCCCACATCATGGTTATGAAAGTTGGCGAATTATAAATTTCTTCAATGATGGATTAAGTTCCAACATGTGCCAATTCGTAGAGATGATGTGCAACGGTGAGTTTATGAGTAAAAATCCAGATGAAGCTTGGAGTTACTTGGACATGTGGCCAAGAATGCCCAATCATGGGATACTTCAGACAAATCTAATAACCTCAAGCCTCCTCAACAAAAGGATAAAGGAGGCATCTACATCCTTAAAGAGAAAGATGATGTTAATGTAAGGCTAGCCAACCTCACAAGAAACGTCGAGGCCATGGAACTTAGCAAGAGTAGAGTTACAAAGTCCACTGAAGCCATTGAGAACATATGTGGAATTTGTGCCGCTAATGTGCACTCGACGCAGATTGTCCTACAATTCCTGATTTTTAAGAGGTGTTACAAGAGCAAGCGAATGTCACATATGGGTATCAATGGCCTTTCAATGGACCAGTAGGTAACACGTATAACTCTACTTGGAAGAACCATCCTAATTTCAGATGGAGGAATAACCCCACGACAATCCTACTAACCCTCAAGGAGGGCCACTCATGCAAAACATGGCCCCACCTCAATTCTCAATGGAGGATACCTTAAAGGCTTTTATGCAAGGGCAAACGCAAACCAATCAATCCAATCAATAAATGTTCCAAGAGCTTAAGGTCTCGGTTGATGAAATTAAGGGACACTTAAATGCTAGGGAAGGGACCCTTCCGGCTCAACCTCAGCCCAATCATGATCCGGTAAATTCTGAGAATGAGGATAGATCTAATTCAGCCCCACAAGAAACAGAATGCATTTATAAGCCCGTAGCACCATTCCCTTCGAGATTGGTTGCTCCAAAATCTCTCCAAAACTCTCATGATATTTTAGAGATTTTCCGACAAGCCAAGATCAACATTCCATTGCTTAACGTTATTAAACAAATTTCTTCCTATGCCAAGTTTCTAAAGAACTTATGCACAACGAAACACAAATATAATGTGCAACAAAAGGCCTTCTTGAATGAATAAGTGGGTGCCATCCTCACTCAAAAGACCCCCCCAAAATTTAAAGATCCCGGTAGTCCCACAATCTCATGTATTATTGGCGACTACCCGATTAAGCGTGCATTATTAGACTTGGGGGCAAGCGTAAATTTGATCTCATACTCGGTATATGAGCAATTGGATCTTGGTGAATTAAAACCCACCAAAACCACGTTGCAACTCGCTGATAGATTCATCCGTGCACCGAGGGAGATAGTTGAGGATGTATTGGTCCAAATCGACAAATTCTACTACCCTGTGGATTTCATCGTCTTGGACACACAACTGGTTATGGATACTAGCACTCAAATATCGGTAATTCTAGGCCGCCCATTCCTGGCTACATCAAACGCAATTGTAAATTGCCAGAATGGAGTGATTCAATTGTCCTTTAGGAACATGACATTAGAGGTGAATGTGTTCCACTTGGGCAAAAGGCACAGGGATGATGATGATGAGCTCTTCGAGGTAAACATGCTCGAATCCTTTGAAGAAGAGGAGCTCATTCAACTTGAACCGCTAGAAAGTTTGGAGACATACTTGGCACATTTTGAAGATTTTAAAGACCCCATCATTAGCAACATTGTGCAAGCATTGAACAGTGAGAAACCGGTAGTTGATACTAGCCGGTGGAGGCCCCATTTTGAAAGATTACCACTAACCACATCCAAGCCTCTACCGTCTAGCATCAAACCGCCGAAGCTTGACCTTAAACCTTTATCATCCAAGCTAAAATACGTATATTTAGGTCAAAAGGAAATATTCCCAGTTGTCATCGCCTCTCACCTAGGAAAAGACCAAGAGCTCAAGTTGATTGAGTTACTCAAAGAACATAGGGAAGCCATAGGTTGGACAATAGCAGACCTCAAAGGGATATATTCTTCGGTTTGTACTCACCACATACACCTCGAAGCGAATGTGAAAATGACTAAACAACCTCAAAGAAGGTTAAATCCAAACATGATGAAGGTTGTTAAAGCTGAGGTGTTAAAGCTTCTAGATGTGGGTATCATCTAGCCCATCTTGGATAGCCAATGGGTGAGTCCTACCCAAGTTGTCCCTAAGAAGTCCAGTATTACCATTATAGAGAATGCCAATAACAAGCTTATACCAACTAGAGTAACCACCGGTTGGCGTATATGCATAGATTATCGGAAGCTAAACACTGTCACTAAGAAGGACCACTTCCCTCTCTCATTCATGGATCAAATTTTGGAGAGGTTAGCGGGTCACTCTTATTATTGCTTCCTTGATGGCTATTCCAGCTACAACCAAATTAAGATAGCCCCGGAAGGCCAAGAGAAGACCACATTTACATGCCCACTTGACACCTTCGCATATCGAAGGATGTCATTCAGGCTATGTAATACACCCATCACATTCCAACGATGCATGTTGAGTATGTTCTTAGACATGGTGGGTGAATTTCTTGAGGTATTTATGGATGATTTTTCTGTTTTTTATTGTACTTTTGATGAGTGCCTTAATCACTTGAAGTTGGTCTTGATAAGGTGTGAGGAAAAGAACCTTGTTTTAAACTGGGAGAGTGTCATTTTATGGTACAGAGAGGAATAGTCATTGGACATATCATCTCGTCCAATAGAATAGAGGTAGATCGGGCTAAAATCGATATTATTTTCAACCTACCACCACCCAAAAGCATACGCGATGTACGGTCCTTCCTTGGACACGCCGGTTTTTACAGAAGGTTCATAAAGGATTTCAGCCATATCTCTAGGCACTTATGTAACCTTCTCCAAAAGGATAACCAATTTGAGTTGAGTGCCAAATGTCAAAGAGTTTTTTCAAAGCTAAAAGACATGTTGAAAACCACTCCTATCATGCAACCACCAGATTGGTCCGTTCATTTTGAGTTGATGTGTGATGCGAGCGATTATGCTATTAGGGCGATGTTAGGACAAAGGAAGAACAAAAAGCCCCACGTTATTTCCTATGCGAGTAGAACCTTGAATCCTGCCCAAGTCAATTACTCGAATACGGAGAAGGAGCTCCTAACTATTGTTTTTGCTTTGGACAAATTCAGGACATACTTGATAGGATCCAAGGTTATAATTTACACGGATCATGCAGCACTTAAACACCTTCTTTCAAAGAAGGAGGCTAGCCCCGTTTGCTAAGATAGATTCTACTCCTTTAGGAATTCGACTTAGAGATTAAAGATAAGAAGGGAGTAGAGAACGTGGTGGCGGATCATCTATCTCGCCTATCCCTACCCGATTTCATTGACGAGTCACCTGCTGAGGACTCATTCCCTGATGAGCAACTCTTTGTTGCTATGCATCCACCATGGTACGCTAATATTGCTAATTATCTTTCCACAGTTGCGATGCCAACTCATTGGACTACGTAGGAAAAGAAAATTTCTAAGGGAAGTGCGCAAGTTTTTCTGGGATGAACCTTTACTTTTTAAATATTGCCCAGATCAAATAATTAGGAGATGTGTCCCTGATGATGAACAAAATTCTGTCATCTCCTTTTGTTCCAATCAAGAATGTGGGGGTCATTTTTCTGCCAAGAAAACCACTGTAAAAATTCTGCAATGTGGTTTCTATTGTCCTACTTTGTTTAGAGACACCCATGAGTTTTGCAAAGCATGTGAGCGCTGTTAAAAGCTAGGAGGATTGTCCCGTCGGAATATGATGTCTCTTACCCCAATTCAACATCTTGAAGTCTTTGACTGTTGGGGCATCAATTTCATGGGACTATTCCCCTCATCTTTTGGACATGTCTATATATTGCTCGCCGCAGACTATGTGTCCAAGTGGATAGAGGCTATTCCATGTAAAGCCAATGACCATTGTACGATGCTAAAGTTCTTAAAAGAAAACATACTTTCTAGATTTGGAACACCTCGAACCATCATAAGTGATGGTGGTTCTCAATTTTGTAATAGGCTCTTCGAAGGCTTAATGAAGAAATATGGCATTAGACACAAAGTGAGTACCCCATACCACCCACGGATAAGTGGGCAAGCTGAAATTTCCAATCGAAAAATTAAACAAATTTTGGAAAAGATGGTGAGACAGGATCGCAAAGATTGGTCGCTGAGATTGGTCAATGCTCTTTGGGCTCACCGCACCGCTTACAAGACCCCCATTGGAGTGTCCCCCTATAAACTTGTCTATGGGAAAGCTTATCACTTACCTGTGGAACTTGAACACAAAGCCTATTGGGTAATTTGGGCATTGAACTTTGATGTTAACAAGGCTAGCTCGCTTCGCAAACTCCAATCGAATGAGTTTGACGAGATTTGGAACGATGCTTACGAGAACTCGAGGATTTACAAGAGTAAGATGAAGGCCTTTCATAACAAACACATCTTCAGAAAATCTTTCCATGAAGGTCAGAAAGTGCTCTTGTACAATTCCCGACTCCATTTTTTTTGAAAAAATTGAGATCTTGATAGACTGGCCCTTATATTGTTAAAGAAGTTTTTCCCCATGGGGCTATCGAGATAGAAAATGCGACGAATGGTAATTGTTTTAAGTGAACGGACAATGCCTTAAACCATTCATTGAGAAATTTAATTCAGATGACATGTCCATCGCTCTGAATGATCCTGTGTATCAGGATGATTGATCTCCTAGTTTGATGGAGGTATAGAGTAGATTAAGTTTAGTTTGTTTTTCTGTTTTTATTTGCGTTAGGAGATTTTAGATATCGAGTTAGACTTTTATGATTGACTCTTTCAGGTTCTCTCGTTCCCACTCTCTTTTATTTTACCATTGCTCTCATTTTCATGCTCATTGCATATCTTTTTTCATTGAGGACAATGCAAGATTTGGTTTGGGGGGTGAGATGAGATTCCTCATCTAGTAGTTGGTGAACATTTCGAGCAAGGTTTTTATAGAAAATTTTCAATTTTCTGAAACATCAAAAATCTTTTGAAAATTTTGTTTCTATGTACTTTAGATGTCATGAGTATGAAAGGATGAAAGATGAACTGATATGATTTTGAAATCTCTAAATTATCTTAAACAGAATAGTTTTATATGTGAATCTCCCTATTTGTTCAATCAATAGAACATTTGAATACTTTTGAGTCTAGTTCATGTTACACGATTCTCATGATTTGAAAGGATTATGTAGATTTGTAGATTGGCTAGATTGAGATTTAAGGTGTTAAGGAACCAAGCCGAGGTACTTTGTCCATCCATGTTCAAGTGAAAATAAGAGAAAAGAACGAAAGATATGGATTTCTAAAAAACCTATCTAATACATGAGAAAAAGAAAATAAAAGAAAAGCGAAAGAAAAAAGAAAGTATGGATATTTATTGAATATTTGTGAAAAAAATTCGAAAAGGGTTACCTATTACCAACTAGGGGATGGTCTACCCATAACCAAAGATGGAAATGGAAAGTAGTGTGAAAGTTGTCAAAGGAACGATAAGGCAAATTCCTGTCATAGGCAATTGGTTGATCTGTACACTCTTAGATCTTTGGTTTAGTTAATTTATAAGGAAGGTAATCCTGGAAAGTCATGAGATGAACATGCACAATGAACACTAGACCATACATGTTCGGATTCATCTATTTGTAAATAAATCGGTGGGGATTCTATGTGAACACTTATTATGTTTGAAAAATTTAGGAATTCAATCTCTCATCATTTCGTTTTTCTGATTTTTGCACTTATATGTTTTAAAGTCTATAGAAACATAGTTTCTAAGAGAGAGTTGAGTTTTTAGATAAAGGGATTGTTTAACGCTTGTTTCGCTCGGGACTAGTAAATGCTGGTTGAGGGGTGTGTTGAGCCTCTAATTTATACATTTTATAACCCATTACATCACATTATATGCATGATTTGCATGCTTAAAAGACCCATCTAATGCATGTTTTGTGAATGTAGGAATGAGAGAGATACTTCACCCAATTGATGGCTAAAAGAGAGCATTTAGAAGCCTTTCCATTAAGGATCAAAAGATAAGTGCCAAGGGAAGAAAGAAGCAAGGGAGAAAGAGAAGAAAGAAATAAGAAGAGTGCAGAAAAGATATCACTGTCGACCGGTCGGCCATGGGCCAAGATTGGTCGTCCGACTAGTCGAAAATGCAACAGAAAGACCCCTTTTCTCAAAACCTTGCTAGGTAAAAAAGACTCAAAATCAACCGGTCGTCCGATCGGTCGAGCAATCAACAGAGCAGGGGTAATTTTCCAGAAACCTCACTGGACTGATTTTGGAGTTTTACGACCGGTCGTTTGACCGGTCAACCAGGGGCTCCGATCAATCGATTGCGTAACAGAGCTTGTTCTACAACCTCTAAAATTCATTGCGTTGCGTAAGTTTGTGCACAAATTTGGAAGATTCTAGGTCAATGGAGCGTCTAGTCTATAAAAGGGCACCTAGGGCCTCATCTAAAGGGATCCTAGAAGATATTGGAAGTTGTGTGAAGTGAAGGAGAGCACCGTGGAGTGTCCACAACTCCGTTGACTTCGGTTTTTCTTTAGTTTTTCATGTTTTTCTTTGATTCTAGTTGTAGTATGACAATGCTCGGCTAGAACCTCTCAGCTAAGGCTGAGACGTGAAACTTGTAGTTAATTTCATGTTTAATTCATTTTGATTCAAGTGACTTTTCTTAATTTTGGATTTTGAATGTTCTAGTTTGAATAAAGTTAGTATTTTTATAAGTTTTATGAGAGTTCATGTACTTCGGACATGGATTCCTTGCAATTCTCTGAGATTATCATGCATGGCTTGATTAGATTTGAATTGTGGTAACCCTTAAGCATGCCATACTCCATAGGCATGGCTGTTACTCTGAAGGTTACATATTTGAATGCTATGTGCTTGAATAGGACTAGAACTTGAATTCCTTATTTTAGTGGGATTGTGTGTGTTTCAATGCTTTATCTTCCAACTAGATAAGGGATAGAACTTCAAATCTAGTTGTGTTTATGCTTAAATTGAATGGATTAACATGAAATTGCTATGAGTGGATCCTTAAAGCCTTAGTTTCCCCTCTCATATTAATCAGATTTCCCTTTTACAGTTTTAGTGTTAGTTTTCATAATTAAATCCTTAAATTACTTTGATTGAAGTTACAGGAATAACTTAGAGTTGTTTACCAAATTCCCCGTCGATCGACCTCGGTCTTACCGAGAATTATTACTACATCGCAGCCTTGCACTTGAGGCGAGCGAACAAGGTTTTACCAGTTCACCTCTAAACCATAACAGAGTTTTAGGATAAGGGCTAACTCTTAACCCGACGCACGTTCACTCCTGTGTTGAAGGCTCCCCCTTGGAGACTTTGTTTAGGCCCGACAAACGAGCCAAGGAATGCCAAATGCTCCTAGTCTTTGGGCCGACTAACGTGCCAAGGAATGGCCAACGTCCCTAGAGTTTTAGGCTCAACTACAAGCCAAGGATCAACAAACAACCCTAGATCGAGTTTGACAAACAAACTCTGCACTCAATTCCCACATGGACTCTCAACAAATGACAACTTTACTTGTCGGATGAGCCCCCTGTTCAGCACTGCTTTGGGTTGCTTGATCTTCGCTCTCCTGTGCTTTAATTAACTCCCATTTGCTCCTCCAATCATGTTGCCACTGCGGCGTCAATGCCTCAACTACACATGATCAAACACCTTGCATGGATGCTCTTTGAGATGCTTAAGGTGATAGGAGGGTAGGTTTGAGAACTCTACAACTATCAAGCTTGATCCAAACTCTATAAATTATAAGAGGGTGAATGCCATCTTCTTCTTGAGCTTGGATGCTCCATTTTTGTGTTAAATCACAAGGAAGATACCTTGTTAGGGTTAGAAATTGAGCCTCTAATGGTCTCCAACAATGGTGGCTTCAATCCTCTCAAAATCCCTATTCTTACCCAAAAAATCAAGCCTTGCCCATTTTATAAGAAAGTGTTCAACGGATTTAAAACAAGCAGAAAATGGCTAGTCCCGACAGGTCATGACCGGTCGGATAGGGGTCCACGACCGGTCACAAATGGTCGTCCACTGGCCTGCATAAGACAATTGCTTGGTGTCTAGTCTGGGAGCCGGTCTGACCAGTCGAACCAGTCCAGCCCACCGGTCATGACCGGTCGAATAGGCCTGAGATCAGCCAATCATGCTGCTGTCCCATTTTCTCCACAACCCTACCTCTTTCGCCATTGTATGGGTGATCTTTGGGACACCTAGGGCCAATCTAAGGTGAATACATGTATTCCTAAGGGTTTAGGGTCATCAAGAGGTTTTGGGTTATGGTTTTGGTCAAGGTTCAAGGCTCACCAAGGTATCTCTTTTACCTGTTTTTTCTTCCTTGATGCAACAGGTTTGCTTGAGTCTTCGATTTTCATCTTCATTAAGCTCAACTGACACTAGACTCACCGACCTTAAGTAATTGACAAACAAGGTGCACTAGTATGCCATAGAAAAGTGCGCTGACAGGATGGTCGACCGTTCCTTATAAGGCAGGGAGGTTTCCCTCTTTTCCTGAAAGTGAACCTTCCCCCTCTTTGCCAACTCTCGTTCGAACTAATCATTGGCATGTGATGATTTTAACTCGATAGCTCGAGTACAATAATCACAAACCAATTTTTCTAGTCGAACAGTCTTCTCGACCGAGCGAGGTCAATCCCTTTGCTTAGGGACATTGTTGTCTCGATACGGTGCTTGCCTTAAACACCTCCCAAAGTTGTGACTAGAGGAGCCTAATTCAATCTTCTTCTTTGGATGACCCGATCTTTACAAATTCGGGATTACCATGTTAACTTCCACATTCGAAGGGAACAGATCTACGTCGATTTGCATTGCTTCAGCTTCTTTTTCTGAGAATTTCAGCAAACCTTTGTCGATATTATCTTGGATCACATTCCTGAAAATGACACATTTATTAATTGGATGATTGCATGTGCTGTGTCATTTGTTGAGGCATAAAAATGAAGGAAGCAAGGAAAGAAGAAAGAATGGAAAAGATCAGAGGAGAAAACAAGGAAGAAAAGGAAAATAGTGCAAGAGACACCCTGTTTACGCGGCCCGCGTAAACAGGAAGCCCTTTACGTGGGCCGAGTAAAAGGTCTGTCTAGAGACAGGGTGTTTATGCGAGATCTATCCCAAAATCTTTAAATACCCCCCGGGTCCTCATTTGATACTTTTGCTTCCAAAGTTCACGCTCTAGAGCTCCTTCTGAAGACTACGGAGGTGCAAAGAAGGCCTTGTGCATCTCCTTCTTCTTGGGTTGAACGCACGAAGTGCAGACCTCGGGAATCGAAGAAAAATGACAAGGAAATTATGTCAAAATAAAGATCGAAGATCGAGAAGTTGTAGCAAAGGGTGTTTACGCAACTTGCGTAAACACTAAGGCTTTTACGTGGGTCACGTAAAAGCACTCAGAAGAGCATCTCAGCATGTTTTATCTCCTTTTGTTAAAAATGTCAGGAGTGTTCTAGTCCGTTCCCCTTTCAAAAGTGAAGAACATTGAAGATTAAAATTGTACTAAAGATAGAAGATATATGAAGGCCTATCTTTCTCCCTCTGGGTTGAGCGTACTTGGTACAATCCGTAGAAGTGGTAGGAATGATGGATGATGCCAGTGTCATGAGGAATCAAGGTGTTCTATGAAGGGTCAAGAATGTTTTAGTGCTTTATAAGACCTGTGTAATGACTTTAAGTCCGTTATGTGGCCGTGTAATAAGCCTAGCTTTTGTCTATGTACTTCACTTGAAGTTGCAAAAAAGCGAAGCCTAATCAAACTGAATTGTCTCATATATGAGGAGAAGAGCAACCTTGGCTCGGATGATCATTTGGCCATTTCCTTATCACTGGGACATGATGAAAGAAGAACATGGCGTAACTCTACTAAATTTCTTTTCTGAATATATCACATTTATGCAATGTATAATCTATTCTAGAATAAAGAGATAATGTATTAATGGAATGTAAGAAGAATTCAATGCAGTTAATGAATAAAGTGATGAATCTTTCTTTCCTTATCTTATCTTGCATTAGAATGTTACTCTTGTTCCCCTATCTATACAAAGGCAATTTTGTTGTGTAAACACCACTTGCAATATCCATTCTTTTTTACTTCCTTGTCAATTGGGATCTTATGATTTATCGGAACTTTGATGAACTTTTCAGCTAGTATCATATTAAAATTTTTATCAGGTTTAGAAACATCAAAGGTGTATGTCCTTTAAGCTTTCTATACTATCGACATATTTGATTATGTTTTAACCAAGGCTGAACATATGAATAGATTTTTCGTCACTACCTTAGCTATGGCTATATCATAATTGAGATCATAATAATATGTCCCTACTGATACATTCTGCTGAATTGATCATTCTTGAAGAAGGTCCTTATATTGGGACACTTTCTTAGTTAAATCATATAAATCAGAAAACTTAGTTTCAATAAACTTCTTTCTAACTTTAAATTCTTTCTAGTTCAATGGTCGACTGGCTGAAATTTCCAGCAAACAAAGCAAATCCGGGTCGATAATTTCTTAGTAAAGGGTGTTGCCTATCAATCCATTCTGGATAAGGCTTATGATACGCATGAATTGTAGTTCGACCGAATACTTGGCCTGCTATTTTCTGCACTATCTGCATAATCTGGCTTCGATCCAAATGCTAATGTTCATCTACCACTGGAGGTCCAGGACCATCATATTGATGTCCTCCTTGGTAAGGTATGTTTCTTTGCAGGTACGCGACCCTTGGCAAAGCATTATTTTGAACTTTTGGGATCGGACCAAGATTTCTCTCACCCCGTTCTGGCCGTCTTGGTTCGACAACTAAAAGTGCATTCCACGGTTCTGGAACTAGAACTGTGTGCACATTCCGCTGTGGTAGAGAATGTGGTGCTTGCGGGATGGGATTCCCAACTGAACTAGTTTCAATATTCTGCCAAGGTGTTATCGGAGCCGTTCGTGTAGTCATCGCATTCACAAGATGATTCACACTTCCAGTTTGAACAACCATCCATCTACTGAAACTTTCTCTTTCTAGACGAGATTGCTCGATCACAGTCCAGGAATTTTCGGCCTGTGATCTCCCTTGCTCTGCAATCGGATGCAATCCCAATTGCATATCACGATTTCTTGAAGAGATCATCTCCAATGGGTCGGTTTGAGAAGACGACGCCGTGTCTGGATTAAGTCTTAGATTATTTAAATCCAAATCTTCATTTCCATGTTCTTCATGTACTTCCTCGATAGAAGACATTGGAACAAGTGTAGCTACCTAATTGGCCGTACGACTCATTCTCATTCTCCTAGCCAACTGAAAAAGCTAGCTTGTTTGTTAAAAAAAGAAGATGTCTCACTGGGCGCGCCAAAAAAATGTTGCTCTTTGTTTTTGGTCATGAGTATCGGGCTTGCCAAAACCGATTATATGGCTCGATTCCAATCGAACAACTTAGACCCCAAGCGCCGAAATAGACAGATACGTCGTGATGGGCTGTATACGACCGTGATCTACAAATATTGGCCATCTATTTAGCCACTCGATTAGTTGTTTAATATTAATCAGGCAATGTTTGGAGGGTGGGGTTCTTCCTCCAACAGCAGGTTGCACTTGTACTTTTCGCAAGAAAGAAATTTTGTGTACGAAATATAATAATAAAGAAGAAAACTTACAATTAGCCACCGAAAATGTGCTAAAGATCACTCTTTCCAGGTGAAGTTAAGATGAAATTTCAAGGACCGACTACTGGATAAATTCTACAAACTTGCTACTGGGGAATGTAATTTCACAACTTATGCTATGAAATGTGAAGAACAGAATTATGCTAAAGAAGAAAAAGATGTTGATTACACTAAGGAATGTAAATAGCAATATGCTTAGGAGCATGATAATTGAAAGATACTTTTGATTTGGTGCTGGACCTCTTGCACTGTCGTTCTCCTTCTTTATTTATAGCTCTTTGATCGATCATCCATATTCTTCCTTTAGTGGGCAGTTATATAGCTGACCCCCACAATTACATTTTCCAAACCCTTCCTTTCCTTGTTGCAAAGTTTTCTTACTGTCCTAATTGCCTTCACTAGATTCGCCTTCTTCTTGCCTAGTCATCATTTACGTGGCACAACCAAGTGCTGCCAACTATCTTCCTTAAAACACGACCAACATTCTGCCTTTAAACTCGCTACCACTATATCTCCCTCAAAACAACGCGAGGTGTCGCGTTCTCATTGGCCTAATAGCAGCCGACTTGGATTAGGCTAGAACATACATCATGGTGGTACCACACACTAGGAACCGGCCTCCCAAAACATGTACGATACAAATTCTACTAAAAAAACGTCCATCATTGAGGGGCCAGAATTTCGTAATTAGTTTGGTTTTGAGTGCATGACCGATCTACATTAAGGGGGTGTTTGGCGCATGGTATTAGATGGGATGAGGTGGGATGGAATTGCATTTAGTTTCGTGCAAATTCCAGGGGTGTTTGGTGCATGATATTAAAAGGGATTAAGGGGGATGAAATTGCATTTGGTACCGTGCATCCACCATCCATTGTTTAGGGAGATTGGGAGTAGGTGGGAAGAGGAATTGCACTTGGTCCCTTTTGTAATCCCGGGCTGTACGCCTGTTTCCCGCCCAAAATTTTAAATTTTTTGAAATAGTGGGTCAACATCACCAATTTGTGTGGGTCCCACCATAGTACATGGACTATATCCACACCGTCCATCCATTTTTTGAGATCATTTAGGGCATGGGCCCAAAAATTAGGCAGATCCAAAGTTCAAGTGGATCCCACCACAGAAAGTAGTGGAGATTGAACGCCTACCATTGAAACTTCTTGTGGGCCATGAAAGTTTTGGGTCAAGCTGATATTTGTGTTTTCCCTTCTTCCTAGTCTATTTGACCTTATGAACAGGTTGGATAACAAATAAACATCACGGCGGGCCCTAGGAAGACTTCAACGGTGGCATTATTGTCCTCATTGCTTTCTATGTTGTGGTCTACTTAAGCTTTGGATCTGCTTCATTTTTAAGCCCATGCCATAAAATGATGATACAAAACAAATAGAGGGTGGAGATATAACACATCACAATAGGCCCCACAAAACTTGGTGACATCATCATGCAGCAATTTACATGGCCTGTTGGGTGGATTTCCCAAACACATATAAGGTTCATCCAAGATTTGCTGTATACCTCTCAATCCCTCAACAACCCCCCATGCATCTAATTATTAGCTTCATTTCAATTCCATCCCACTTAATACCACTTAATTCAATGCACCAAACACCCCCAAGGTGTTTGGGAGGATGGGAGGGGTGGGATCAAGTGGGTTGGAATTGCATTTGATCCCACCTGGGGTTTTGTGGGATTTATGTGGATTTTGAAATCTACTACACATGTGGGCCCCACATTGATGCATATGTTTTATCCATGCCGTACATGTATATATGCCTTTTACACGTGACACTATGGTTATATGCACGCACAAGTGACCAATATCCATTGTGAATTTGGTTCGTGCACTGCAATTCCATGGTCCGTCAATCAAGATTTTGCTTAATCGAGCGTTTTTCCCCTAGTTAATAGTTCCATCGAAACATAGATGGGATATTGAAAATCCCATGGTGTTACCGGTTACCAGACATGTAATCATTATGGGATAAATGATGTTAATTCCACCTAATACCATTTCATCCCCTTCTAATACTGTGCGCCAAACACCCCCTAATCCCCACTACTTTGGCGGTTTGGATTTGAATGGAGCGCCACGTGTACGGTAGCGAGCCTCACCCGTATCTATCTACATACCAATTGACTGCTTTTAACTGTGGTCTAACCATACCATGCCTTTCTCACTCTCTGCTACCACACGTGACGGCCACAAAGCATCCTGCTGCGACTGCCTGGCATTTTTTCAGCCGTACAGGACCATGTCTTCCAATCACAATCGTACACGTGGCTCTTTCAACGGCTAAGACAGTAGCCGTTAGCAACAGCATTTTCAAATAGGAGTTATACCATCCTCAGACGCCTGCGGAGTAAATAATATGCATACTCACTAACCATAAATTCATTTGAATCAATCCGAACCTTTAAGATAATGTATAACCAAAAAACAATTTGAGTTTAAATGGTGAAGATATCCTTTCCAAACTAGAGCTGTTTAGCCATGCTTACAACTGTTTGTTTAATGATTTTCGAATGGATAGTAATGGTTTAAACTAAATACTATTTGCGGGACTCATTTTTAATGGGTCCCACAATTTTAACGGTTTGGATTGAGGTATATAAGTGCCACGTAGTAGCAATGGAGTGTGCATTTTCATGATACTGGGTATGACTTGGCAGAATATGTATTAATTCTCTTTCTGTACACTTTCGCGCCAGAGCCAGGTTCAGTACGGATGCTACTGGCCTGTAACCCCAGGCTACTCTCGCACTGCTAAAAAGACAAAAGCTTTCCGGGGCCCAAAATGATGTTTTTATTCTATCCCATCCGTCAATCCATTTCTTCAACTCATTTCAAGATATGAATCCAAATATGAGAGAGATCCAAAACTCAAATGGGCCACAATTGTGGGGTTTGAATTCCAGTGTTGAAACTATAGTGAGGGTCATAGAAGTTTTGGATCATAGAAGTTTTCCCTTCATCCAGGTGTGGGAATCATCTTATTTAATAAAGATTTCAAAGGTCGGTATCTCCGTACCTACTATTTAGTGTGGTATGTGTTGAGAGAGAGAGAGAGAGTTATTAGGTTAGAAGACACCCAACCTCTCTGTTTATTTATATTAAAATTCAACGAAATACAGCCTTTAATTTTAAGGGCTACAATACTCATGGAAATTGACTATAAAGAAAAGATCAGGACGGTTCATTAAATCAGGGTGGATCATGTCTTCGACGGATGTGGACCGGATGTTTCTACTGCTCCTTTAACACTCTCCCTCAGGCTTGGGCTAAAAATGTCAGAAAGGCCAATATTGGACGAAATGATCTGATGACGATCTTTAGGTAGTGCTTTCGTAAACACATCAGCGAGTTGGTCAGATGTACAAACATAAAGAGTAACAATTTCCTGAGACTTGACTTTTCCCCGAATAAAGTGACAGTCGACCTCGATGTGCTTTGTGCGCTTATGGAACACCGGATTACTTGAAATATGAATGGCAGCTTGGTTATCACACATCATTTTCATTGGAGTAGGATGGGGGAAACCAAGCTCAGTTAATAAAATTTTAAGCCAAAGTAATTCACACGTGGTATGTGCCATAGCACGATATTCAGCTTTGGCACTGGAACGAGCTACCACTATCTGCTTTTTGCTTTTCCATGTGACAAGGTTTCCTCCAACAAAAGAACAATAGCCGGTTGTACATCTTTGGTCATCTTCGAACTGACCCAATCAGCATCAGAAAAGGCAGAAATATGTAGATGACCATGATTGGAATAAAGAAGACCTTTGCCAGGAGAGCCTTTGAGATAACGAAGAATCCGAAATGTAGCATCCAGATGTGAAGCTCGAGGTGAGTGCATAAACTGACTGAGGACACTCACTATATGTGAAATATCAGGCCGAGTAATTGTGAGGTAAATAAGTTGCCCGATTAGTCGTTGATAAGGTCCAGGATCAGAAAGGACCGCACTATCATATGAGGTAAGCTGATGGGTAACCTCCAATGGGGTGTCAAGAGGCTTACACCCAAGTATACCGGTCTCAGTAAGTAAGTCCAGCACATATTTCCGCTGATATAAGGAAATCCCATGTCGAGAACGAGCGATTTCAATGTAAAAAAAAAAAACTTAAAAACCCAAAGTCTTTCACCTCAAAAGTACGAGAAAGGTGAGATTTGATGCTGACAATTGCAGTAGCATCGTCACCCATAACAATAATATCATCAACATAAACTGAGACAATTGTAATCCCACCGTCTGTGCGTTGCCAAAAATTGAATGGTCAGAGCTACATTGTTGAAAATGGGCATGTTTCATGGCATCTGTAAATTTGTCAAACCATGCCCGTGGGGACTATTTGAGACCATAGATCGATTTGCGAAGGCGGCACACTTTCTTTTCCTCCCCCTGACGATGAAAACCAGGCGGAAGGTCCATATAAACTTTCTCATTGAGGTTACCATGTAAGAATGCATTTTTTACATCAAGTTGATGAAGAGGCCAGCCCAAATTTGCAGCGAGAGATAAAAGAACTCGAATGGACTTCATCTTTGCTACTGGAGTAAAAGTTTCAGTATAATCGATGCCATAAGTCTAAGTAAATCATTTGACAACAAGGCGAGCTTTGTATCGATCGATTGAACCATCGATTGATTGGCCCACTTGAGTTTTAGATCTCCCTCATTTTCGGGCTCATATCCAAAATGATACTATGGAACTGATGGACGGAGTGAACATAACAAAAACATGGTGGTGGTCCAGAGAAGTTTGGGTCACATGCGAGAGGTGTAACCTCTGGGTTACAGTCCCGTTGCGGTCGTTCAGAACTCACCTGCAAACTCTTCCCAAGATTCTGTTTTTGAGGCGCTTCGCTTTCTGTAATCGCTACCATTTCCCAGGTACAACTTTGTACTTCTTTTACCACACCATCTGTTTGATTTTTTTCCTCTCTCACCTTTTTTCCTCCACACCAACTATACATACACACACATATTGGACTCCAATGCAATGAATCTTGATTCTTGATCTTCTTTTTCATACTGCAAATCTTAGAAACCCATGCTTTTATACTCTGGAAATGAGCATTTCCTGCAAAACCCATCTGGGATTAGTGCTCTAGCTGACCAATATCCATGCTTCCGTGATTTTATGGTTTTATTCTATGCAGCTATGCATTCCCTGCAAAACCCATCTGGGATTAGTTTTTAAACTAGCTATTAAGTGACTAATATTGTTTTTCTTCTCTTTTTATAATTATTATTATTATTTTTTGTGTGTGGTAGGTATTGAGATTTATTTTAATCACTTGATTTTGTAATATAGGAAAAAAAAATTGGTTACTTGGGTTGCATTTGAGTAGGAATTTTGTGTCTTTCTGAGAGAATTTAGGACAATTGTTAGACATTCTCAAGTAGTTTTAAGGATTCAGTGTTTAGGTCAGCAAATCCCATCTGGACTGGGTCCTTTCAGCAAAGAATTTTTCTTTCTTTTATCGAGAGGAGAGAAGAGTCTTTTCATTGTTCTAGGGAAGGGATTTTGAGTGTATGTCAGCTCTGTGACAAGATAAACTTCTCTGTCCCAGTCCATATAGAAACGTTTGATTAGAGATCTGGTGATGGCCAATCAATTTACATGTTATAGGACTACGATTTGGGTTTTTCATATTCTCTTTAGATCTGATCAGCAACTGCTGTAGTAGCCGTATATCCTCTGCAAGTTTCTCTTCTTATCATTCCGTGTTTAAGCTAAACACGGTGGCGTACGAGATTTCGGATTAAGACTTGCTGGCCATTTATAAGATCAGATGAGTGAGATACACGTTCTGAAAAGCTGATCAGAAAGTTAGATTTGTTCAAGGATTCTGTAGAGAGCAAGAAATGAGGTCTGTGGAGGAGAAGGGATGCTCCAATTATGGGCCAATGCAGGACACTTCAAGCATCAATGCTTGTAGTTTTGAGTTCCACAAAGGAAACTGCATGAACAATGGTTCTTCTCATCATCAACAGGTCTTGGGTTCGGTCAGCAAACCGGCTCCTTCAAAGTGGGATGAAGCCCAGAGGTGGGTAGTCCACTTATCTAGTGGTGGCGATTCAAGCTATGCGAAGACTAAGCCCGGGGCCACTAGTGCGGATGATAGGAGGCTGATCGGTCCTATTCGCACGAAGGGAAAGGATTCTTGTAGCAATTCTGAAGGTGGGCCAGAAATCATGAATCAAGATGAAGGGGAGATGAAGAAGGTAGACTGTAACGAGCCATTTTGTTGGATCAATAAACCTTTGGAAGATACATTGTCAGCAATGAGATCAGCTTCTGTGAGAGACATGGGGACGGAGATGACCCCCATTGCTAGTCAAGAGCCTTCCAGAACAGGCACTCCACTCAGAGCCACAACACCAGCCATAAGGAGTCCTATTTCTTCTAGGTCATCCACTCCTGGAAGGTCCCATCAACAAGCTCAGATGCTCGAGAGCTACCAAACGGGTCTTGGCTCATTGGAGAGCAGAAGTGAGGCTGTTCCTTTTGGTGGGGTAGGTTTGACTGGACGGTCAACCGGAGAGGAGCCTGATGCTTCTAACATGGTCAAGAAGAATGGCTCAGAGCAAGCTAGAAAGCACAATTCTCTGGAGACCCAAGCTATTGCTTGGGATGAAGCCGAGCGTGCAAAATACATGGCAAGGTGGTTTACTAGTACTTTGCTTGTCCCGTCGTTCTCATCTTTCTAATTGCTTTGGTTCTTGAGTGGCCTTCTCGTGTCATATGTGTCTTTAAGTAAGTTCACAAACATGCAGTGCAGCTGGTCTAGTATTTGGCAATTCATGTATGCACTCACATTTTTCCAATGTACTGTGGAGGAAATATGCAATGTTCAATTGAGCAATTTGGTTTCTCCAATAAACTGTAAATGTGGAGACTGCCTTCTGGTGATCCAAGCTTTTCGCTAGGCGGACACCATCATGGATTGGAGATATCACAGTAATCTCCCCATCAGATTGTTGTAATTGTCATTTGGGCCTCAATTAAATATGGACAATTGGACTATAATTGTCCGTTTTCAGGCAACCAATCTCATGGATAGGATCATCTGATCCTGGAGATATTCAGCTGTGATCCATCCCATGATGGAGTCCAACAGCTGAATACCTAAGGGTATCAAACGTAGGTGTCGACTGATTAGCATGTAATACCTCATCATTGTATATAAGTTATTTTCAATTATGAATTGTTTTGGGAGGAACTATATATGTTGTTCCGTGCATCAGTGGTTGTAATTTGTACTTTTAGCTTATTACTAATTGGAGAAACAGATGCGTGAAATGTTGTAAGAAATGATATGGAAAGCATCTCATTATACAACAATTTCTATAGCAGTTTAGCCAGAAGTGTGTAACGAATGTGGAAAACAGGAAATGAGATTCATCAGTATTTGGGTAATTGTGATTCTTTGGTCATTTACAGTATTATGCGCATCCTCGAGGCATTGTTGGCTTCAGCTAGTGTGGGGCATACTCATGTGCCTTCCTAAAAAATCTTGATTAGAACTTATTATTTTCTGTATCTTTATCTGGAGATATTAGGCTTCATCACTGATTCAAAAGTATAAGCTTTTTGCTCCATTCTTTCCCCATATTTCAGGTATTCTCTTCTTTGAAATTAACAGAAATGGCTGCTGATGAAGACTGGAACAAGTATATGATGACAAGGATGAATGATCATGTTGATATTCGCTGACAAGCAAACAGTTCGGCTGATATGCTTACAATCATGGTTTAACGTGTTACTGTCTAATGGTCTTGCAATTTAGATCATATGCAATCTATGAGCATGTATTTGTTTCGGATTTATGTGTCTGTGCAAGGGCACAACTCGGGCGGGGTGGATTGGGTTGAGGGTCAACCTGAGCCCAACCTGACATGAAGAGGACCCAACCTGCAACTGGATCTGCCTCAAATTCCAACCAAAGGCGCCCAACCAGAATTCCTCTATACTTGACCTGATCCAACCTGACCCCAATAAATGCAATTATTCCCAACCCGACCTAACCCGACCGGCATTTGGCTATTTGCTCAACCCGAACCCAACCCAATTTCAAACCAGTTGGCATTTCCAACCTGAACCTGATCAAAGTACCTTGACCACCCAACCCAACCTGACACGAACTCGGGTTGACCCGAAACTAAGTTGCAGCTGCAGTCTGTGCTAGTCGGCTAATTGTAACATGTCTTCTGATACATTTCTAGCTTAACCGATCAAAAAATAGTAGTATTTCTTTTTCACCTATAGAATGCCCTTGCAAGGGAAGATTTGGTATAGCATTGAGCTTCGATGGCCATTCCCTAAATTACATAATATGTTTCTCTTAACTTTCTGCAATGCATATTTTCAGGTATAAACATGAAGAGTTGAAGATACAAGCCTGGGAAAATCATGAGGAAAGAAAAGCTGAAATGGAAATGAAGAGGATGGAGGTACTAGTGTAAACCATTTTCATGTTTCCTCAATTCTATTCCTCTCTTAAATACATTATCGTTTTTGCAGTGGCCGTGCAACTATTATCAGTCACTCTTTTCGTTAGATCATTGCTCCAAATTAGTCATAGATTTCTCTTCTCAAGAAGTTATTGTATGACCAAGTCCTAACCGTTCCTATGATCATACAGAGGCAATGGTTGTGAATGGTCACCATGATTCTTGGGGGCAGTTACATGCATTTGATTTAGAAAGCCTCTGTGGAGAATAAAATCCCCAAACATAGAGAGAGGTATTTGCTTATCCACCTAGCAAAAGCAAAGTTGCATTTGGATGGAGTGTCGATTTGGATTTGCAATTATTAGTTTGATGAATTGGAATAACAAAATTGTGACTAGCATCCAAATTGAGTTCTGGGCTTGAAACTGAATTTTGTTAATTCAGTTTCCTTCAAACTGGAGTTGAAATAAATGCAAATGCAACATTTTAGGAAACATAATTCATTTCCCCCATTTAATCTTGATTAAACTGAATGTTGCAATTCAATTCACTTGTGCTTCCAAACACAACCAAAATGATGTGTGGGAACTGCTAGGTCTAAATGAGCGGAACAAAAGGGGTCTTTCGAAAATCAAATTGAATACATTGAGCCAAGGATCCTCGTTGCGATAATCCTAAATTTCATACTTAATTAAAACCACATACCTGAATGGGAAGCCATTCTTGTTGATGTCAATAATGATGTTGTACTTTGATCTTCCGCCCTTCTAGAAACCTAAGATAGAATGATCAGTTTTCTTATATGTGTAGGTGAGGGACCTAATACCTGTGTTTATAGAAAAGAGGTTTGGAGTAGTTCAACCCATCACAACTCCTCAAAGAGTCTACACACTATAAGAGTTCATCTCTTTTCAGGAGTCCTTGTTTCACTAAAATACTCTTAAGTTATATATATATATATATATCTGAAACTTTATTAGAAAAACTCGTAAAGTGAGAAAAGAATACAAAACCCCAAAAAGGAACCGAAACAGCTAAAAAGGACTGGTAGGCGTAGCTGCCTTAACAAAAATCGCCCAATCGTTCACAAGCCTTTTGACATTGAAGATCACCTTGGCCACCCCGCTTCCACGTTCCGGAAGTAACACCCGTTCCTAGATCCCCAAATAGCCCAAAGAACAACCAAAATGAGCAACCTCCAAATCTCCAATAGACCTGACGATCCCTACCAATTCTACTACCATAACATGCTCATAACAAATCCTCAATTGTTTTTGGCATGACCCAATCTACATGCATCAAGGAAAAGAAATGATCCCAAACTGACTTAGCAAAAGTGCAATGAAAAAAAAGATGGTTGATTGTTTTCTCATCATCCAAGCACATGAGATAAATGTTAGGGAGGACCATAACTCTCCTTTAGGGGCCGTTTGGATAGCATGTAACTTGGTTAAGATGAGTCCAAGTCACATGCGACTTTATAACATGTGGTGTTTGGATGCTTGAAGTCACATGCGACTTCATAGCATCATGAGTCCAAGTTACATGCTACTTTTCCCAAAATCTAATGTCCCAAAATGGTGAGTTTCAAGTAACATGCTACTTGATAACATTCAACGTTCGGATTTTGCAAACACAAGTTTGTTAAGGGAGATTCGCAGCAACCTGCAATATTGATGAAGAGACGATAGAGGCAGCCATTGTTGTCGAAATCGAAGCTCCGAAGCTCCTTAAAGAAGCAGAGGGCAAGGGCAGCGGCAACGATTTGAGGTCGGACTGAGGGCTTCTTGGTTCTTGCTGTAGGTCGAGGGAGAAGGCAGCGGTAGCTGCACTCAGTTAGGGTTAGGGTTTCCCTTTTTTTCTTCCTTTTTATTTCAGTAGTGGCCACCTGACCTTTTGTGTTTGAGAAGGGGCCAGTGCCCATGTGATTGCTTAAAGAACTTTAAGTATTTTTAGTAGCAGGCCCTGTCTGCTGGGCTGCCGAGTGGGACTGGTCCCACGAGTTCATGTGTTGGGCCTCTCCTTTAGGCCCACTCTCAGATATCATATGTTGGATCTGATCCGTCCATCTTGTGTAATGATGGGCCTGATCTTGCATGATGTGTCCAGATAGTGGGCCACCATTGTTCGTTGGACTGCCAAGTGGTACTGGTCCCACGATTCTGAACGATGATCGGTACATCGATTTAATCGGATCTAATCTTATGAATATGATCTAATCCCACCATTCAATGGTGTAATTTGATTGTAATTAGTTCTTTATGACTTTCAAATTCTAATATTCTGTTTTTTATGGCCCATTGGATGATGAAATTAGCCTAAAAATTGGCCTATGCTACTCAATTTGATGGGCTTGGTAAAATAATATCCATTGAGTCAAGCCTAATCCCATCTGAATTGAGTGTTGAGATGTATCCATTATCGCCACATATAGTAGATGTGAATATGAAGTCATTAATATGTAACAAAGTTACATGTTACCCAAACACATGTTACAAGTAACATCTTGCATCCAAACATGATTGCATGTAACTAGGTATCACCTGTAACTTGGTCACATGTAACTTTCTTACATCTTAAAGAAAGTTACATGCATCCAAACGAGGCGTTAGAGTTGTCAATAGTAAGAATTCTTTTTTGACCCACTAACCAAACGAAGGTAGCGACCCGAGGGGGAGCCCCATAGAACCAATGGTGGAATGGATGAGGCGGGACCGAAGAAGGAGGCTTGGAGGAGATGAGGGAATGAATGGATTTGACCGAGAACTTTCCAGATGAAGAAGTCAACCAAAAGGCCCTGTCTTCTTCCATCCTCTCCAACTTACTCGACCGAAGGAGGGCTAGGAGCGCAACATACTCATCAAACTTTATATCGATCAAGTTCCCGCGGCACTGAAGATTCCACACAATCGAATCCCCAACCACAGAGTAGCGATCGGCCACTCGGGCGAATCTGTTTGGAGTAAGGGCGACTGATGCACGGACATGCGATGACCTAACCCTAGATGCATGTATATTCAGATGGAAGATATTCAAATAATAAAATTAAGCAACCAACTGTTTGCAATAAGAGGGATTAGCAAATCTCAACACAGAGATGAGATCCGTCCGTCCGGATCATGGCCCTTAGCATAAAATCACGTAAAACCATAAAATTGAGAGGATCTAGGGATATGAGGATATCCCAGATCTAACATAGACCAGTCTACAGTTAAGTTTGGATCCGGTTCTCATGGCTAGTCATCCCTCTTTTCCGTTTGTACTAAAAGGGGAAGATTCAAAAGATGATGAAGGAGATAGAGAAATAATGGGTTGAAAAAAAGCACGGATTATGAAAACAGAAGATTCTTACATTTCCTGTACCTTGAAGAACTAGAAATGGGGAAAATCGAAAACCGGGGTGGAATCCTCAACACCCGAGGGCCAATCTTGAAACCCTAATCTCTTGATAAAGAGGAAGAAAAGTATCCGAATTTTTATTCATACAATAATAATTGAAATAGGGTTTCTCACAGTATATATAGGCTACGAAAAGATAAAGTGCACTGAAGTGCCTAAAAGCAAGAAAAAGAACAAAAAAATGCCTAAGACTAAACCACAATCATAAGATAACATACGACCTGTTCATAGGGTCCAAAAACATAACTAAAATAGAAAAAAAACTAAGAAAATTAGGAACGGGCCACGAAAGTGGGCTCGGGTTCATCCAACGGTTAGATGCCTCGATCAGAAGAATACAACGGTCCGATTGCCATCCAATCTTGGATCCATAGTCGAAACGCTCTAAATTGGCAGCTTGCACACATATCCGACGAAAGGAGTCTCCATATGTGTATGTATGCGTGCGGGGTCTTCGTGGTCCATCAATGTAGCGGCCCGAGGGGCCTGATGTCCATCCACATCAGCTCATCTGCTTCAAGACTTGATCTGCAACATCGCCTCCTCCAGTATACTCTAAAGGGTGCATCACTGATGTCCGCATCAGTGGCAGTAACAAGGAACAAAGCCTGAAGCTGCTAGTCACCACACCAGATATCGACCCAAAACTGAGTGTGCAATCCCCCTCCCACCTTCAAGGCTATACCCATATGCATGAGGTGTTGAGTAGTCATAATCTCTTTCCATGCTCCTGAAGCTCTGTAGACGGAAGAGGCCTTAACAAACCAACCGCATTCCTGAACCCCATAATTAGCTGTGATGATTTTCCTCCATAGCTTGTCTTCTTCCACACAACGTCTCCAAATCCATTTCCCCAACAAGGTAAAATTTGAGGAACTTAAAGGTTTTAGACCAACTCCCCCTTCTTGCATAGGCTCCCCCTTCTTGAGTCTATATCAATCTGAAATACTCTAGATACATGGCAACGTCGAAGTGCACCACCCCTTGCGTATCTAAACTGATCACAACAAATCAATGATCAATTTGAGTCATTGATCATGTAGGCCCACCATTTAAAAGTCTGACAGGACTGGCCCTTGACTCTCTAGCATGCATGACCCCAGTGGTAAGAATTATTGAGGCATGCCAAGAATGGGAACAATTGTATAATCAGAGGGTCGAAATATTCATCAAGAAATATGACGATTGATCGAGGGAAACAAATTCTAGAATCGGAGATCGAAGAGGACGATGCCTTCGCAAACTCAGAAGAGGAACAGGGTGACTGAGAAGTAGTTTGCAGCAAGAAGCAGGACTGGAGGAAGAAGGAATCTTAGATATGATCGTTGGCCTTCATATCCAACCCTGTTCGTAGATGGCTTCCCTGAAAGCTGGAAACCAATAAACTTTGAGAGGGTTTTTGCTTGCGCAGGCATAGTTATGGAGGTAGTAATCCCACGTCAAAGAAACTCTAATGATAGTAGAGGTTCTGAATTCGTTCGGATGAGTTCCGAAGAAGAACTGATTAGAGCAATTTACGAGCTGAGTGGTGAAAGTTTCGGAGGGAAGAAGTTGAGAGTCCAGAAGGCAAAGTACGAGCCAGAGAGAGAATAGTACAATCACAAGTAAAGAAAATCAGGGACAAAATCTTGCAAAAGGATTACTGAAGACCGTACCTCGATCAGGTGCTCAAGAAAGATCAGGTCCTCCAAAGATGGTAGTGGAAGTGGCAGTAGGAAAGTCCTACAAAGATGTGGTGGCAAGTTCTTCAAAGCAAGAAGCAATCTTAGGTATGAGAAAACAACAATCGGAAGAAAAAGAAAACAAATGCTTTTGGAGGATAGACTTGGCGGAAGGGCCAGAGGTTTCAATTCACCCATCTGTGTTGGCTGACTCTTTAAAGAACTTTGAACACTACTTCGCGGCGATTGTTAAGATCGAGAGAGCTGGACCTCATCCATTGGGTGGTATCTAAAATCAAAGAGTTGAAGGAAGAAGATCTTATTGTTAAACTGATTCAGGGGAAATACAATGCTAATTTCACTGGGATGCCAGGAACATGCAGATAAGGTTTTCTCCATCTGTAATTCGAGCGAAAGCAAAATCAACAAAATACGCAGATGGGTAGACTGGTCGATCGTTAGATGGGAGGAACATTGGTATCAATTGTAGCACATACCTCTTGAGCTATGGATGGATAATTTTTTTAAAGTGCTCAGAGCTTGCGTAGGAGAAGTGTTGGAAATAGACAGTCATACAGATAGGAGTGAAGAAATTCGCTTCGTGAGGATCCGAATCAGGAAGAAGAAGTTGATAAAATGTTCGAACCCCATACGTTTAAAAGTAGGTGCTACAAAGATTGAGGTGATGGTGATTTAAGAGAAAATCAAGGACTCTACAAGCATCAGCGAATGAAAAAAGGGTTCGCAAATGGCGGACGAACCAAACACTGAAGAAGGAGCACCAGTTCCATCATCCTGCAGACCCCCAACAAAGGGAGGAGACGTGTGTCATGATGCGATTCAAACTTGAAGGAGCGAGGACACGTGTAGTGACATCCCTTATTCTCCGAAGGAAATGGTAGATGGCGTGAGAAATGGAGAAACGCATGAAGGAAAAACAACAGAATTGCAGAAAGAGGACCGACGCATTAATGAGGGGGCTCCAAAAGTCTCCGTAGAAACAAATGACTTCACGACATGTGTCCATGAAGGGAGAGGCGATCCTCTTTTGCTGATTGCGACTAGGCCGAGTAATTCTCTAGCCACGGAGAGCTATCCGACACGTTCGGCACGCAGGAACCTTAATAGCTGTGTCACACGTGAGAGCGAGCACTTAAGTCAAGGCACGTGTGAGCGGGTTCGAGAGGAAAAACGTGATACCTCCAAGAGAAGCGTCCGAAGTAAGGCAATCCTCACAGCGACTTGTGCATTTCTCTATCTCAGAGAGCAGGTCCAACCACGAGTTCCAAAACGAGATCAGATCCTGCGCGATTACTTCTTCAATTATAAGCAATCGTGTGCAAGTAGAGGACCACGCTATAGTCTGTGCTTTTAAAAACTTGGGGGAAAGCTTTAAAGGTTGGTCGAAGGTCTTCGAAAGTTCGATCCAAGAACGTACACACCTTACACAGATTCTTCCAACGAGGGAGATGGTGCTATATAGTTCCCAGACTCCCATCGCAAGAAGGGTTCCTTTCAAAAGAAGGTAATCAGGGTCAGGGCTAGCGCTAGTTCTTACGGGATGAAGGTTACTTTGAGGAGCTTGACGATCCAGCTCCGGTCACTCCTTTGGCTATTAGGCAGCATTTGAAAATCATGGAGGTCGACGTAAATATCTGAGGTACCGCAACATATATCGTATCACAGGGAGTTTCAGAGAGTTTTAGCAGAGATAGAGGACCATAGCAGCAAAGATCACGTTACAAGGAGTTCCGGTAGAGACAGAGGTCTCACAGCAGTAGACTTGAAGGATATCCATGGCCTAAGGTATGAGAAGGATCAAAATAGTGACGATGGAGCACGCTTAGTGGGGGTATCTTTTGGGGATAGACCGGAAGACTAATGTGTCTTATTTTGAATGGGTTGAAGAAAGGGGCAGACCGGTAATTCTGAAGCAGGTTCCAAGCAATAACACAGGCTCAGTGACATTGGAAGAGAGTGAAGGGATCTTAACCATACAAATGAGGGATTAGGAGGTGACAAGGAACTTGTAAATGAAGATTATGATCTGGAATGTGAGGGGTTGGGTTGTGCACAAAAAAGAGGTCAGGTTAAGGATATGTGTAAGAGATACAAGATTTAGTTGGTTGCGATATAGGAAACTAAATGGTCAGAAACATATCAGAGGATGATTAATTTGATTTGGTGGGGTAAAGAAAACCAATGGCTAGCAGCGGATGCGACTGGAGTGGCTGAAGGAATCCTTTTGATATGGGATTCAGCAATTTGGACCAAAGAGGACAACTGGATAGGAAAATATTTGGTGTTAGTGGTTCTAAAGGAAAGGGGATCGGGTTTTAGGTGGTGTTTTTCTTTGGTTTATGGTCCGTGCAAACCGAGACAGCGGGACGAATTTTGAGAGGAATTGGATTCATGTCGTAATAGGTGGGATTTGCCATGGTGCGTGGGAGGAGACTTTGATGTAGTAAGAGTGCTTTATGAGAAGTCAAATAAGGGGCGAACAACTAGAAGCATACAAAAGTTCTCCGAATGGATTTACAGAAATGAGATGATTAATCTTCCGCTTGGAGGCGCCAGGTTGACATGGTCTAACGGGCAATCTTCACCGATTAAGTGTAGGCTAGACAAATTTCTTATTTCCCCATAATGGTCGGGTCGCAACTTGATGCGTTCATTGAAGACAACTTTGATATCCTGCCACGATGTTTAAAATAGTGGCAACTCGTCTATCATACAGGTTATGTTGCATAGATGTGAAATTACGTTGGGTGGTCTAACACGACACCCTACGCACACGTGTGGAAGCTTAAGGAGCAACTAGAATTATGGCTAAGTCCTAAGGGGGGGGGGGGGGGGGGGGGGGGGGGGTGATTAGGACCTTTTAAAATCTTTTCGCCTACTTAACAAATTTAGCAAATCAAACTACGTAAGCGATTAACATTTCGGCTTCCAAGCCTAAGTGGGTCCAGTCAAAAGACTAGCAAATGATAAATGCAATAACAATCCTAGTCTAAGTGAGCATAGATCAATGAATGATTAAACTAATGAAGAATCTAATCTATGCAATTCAGGTAGACTTAAATGAGGATGGATCAATTAAGCTCAAGTCTACATGAGAAGTGAAGGTACATCTTGTGTGTGTGGAGGTGCCTATCAAGTGCCTAGCATACATTCCTAACCAAGCATTCATAATTAACAAATTAAACACAATGCATAAAGAGAAATGTGCTCAAGAACAATCACAAACACAAGCATGTATAGTGGTTCGACTACTTGTCTACTCCACTCCCGGTTCAAGTACTCAACTCCTTTGAGCACACCGGCATTCACTAGGGAGTTTAAATCTGGTTCCTTCCAACCAAGGTGTTTTAACTCGGATCCACCCAACCGGGGAGTTTACAGGTTCCTCCCAACTTAACGTTTACACCCGTGTTAGTGGCTCCCCCTTGGAGACTTTGTTTAGGCCGACTAACGAGCCAAGGAACGGCTAACGTCCCTGAATTTAGGCCCGACAAACGAGCCAAGGAGTGTTGAACAACCCTTAGTCTTTAGGCCGACAAACAGGCCAAGGAACGGCTAACGTCCCTAGATTTTAGGCCGACTAATAGGCTAAGGATCGGCAAACGACCCTAGTTCGAGTTTGTCAAACAAACTCTCCACTCAACTCCCATAGGGAATTGAGTGGATGGACTCCTAACAAGACAACCTTACTTGTCGGATTGAGCTCCTTTGTAGCACCGCTTTGGGTTGCTTCTTCTTGCTCTCCCGTGCTTGAATCAGCTCCCTTTGTGCTCCCCCGATCTTTGACGCCGCTGCTTTGCCAAGGCTTTAGCTCCAAGATCAGCTACCTGCATGTGATGCTCCATTGGAGATGCCCAAGGTGCTAGGGAATGGTGAATCCTCTACAAATGGTAGGAAATAGGTTTCCTAGAGGAATACACCTATTTGGACTCGTAGGTAGTGTTTAGACAAGGGTTTAACTATCATCAATGTGTCTAAACCCTAGGAATCAAGAGGGAACAAGTCCATTCTCAAGATGTCATTGAATGGCCCAAGCTTGTGATGAAAACACAAGGACAATGACTTGCTTTGGGTTTGGGATAGAGCCTCTGATGGTCTCTAGCAATGGTGGCTTCTATCTCCTCAAAATCCCCTCTCTTGACCCTAAAAACGAATCCCCCTCCTTTATAATGTTTTTCCCAACGGTCAAATAACGGGCAGATTCGCGCAGGGTCGGGCGCTCGGTCAGATTGGGTCGGGCGCCTAGAATCTGGTCCGTAAAACAAATTTAACACTAGACTATTTTTGAGCTGGTCGGGCGCCTGGACAAGTTTTGCTCGGGCGCCCGATGGCCTTTCTTTTACTGGTCGGGCGCCCGGTGCACACTTAGGTCGGGCACCCGGAATTGATTCAGACTGGGTCTTTGTGCTGCTGGACGATTTTTGCACTGGTCGGGCGCCCGGATAGGTTCTGGTCGGGTGCCTGGTGATCCTCTGGTTTTAAGGCCAACTCATGGACGGATTCCTCTCTAGGTCGGGCGCCCGGTGGACACTGGGTCGGGCGCCCGGCCAAGCATGAATTTCTGCTGTTTTGCAACAGATCATGCAACCTCTTGGCCATTCTTTTGGTGGTCTTTTGGGACTCCTAGGGCCAATCTAAGATGACTAAGGGTATGCCTATTGGGTCATGGTCATCTAGAGGTTAATGGTTTTGGGTAGGTACTAGGTTAGGGCTTACCAAGGCATCACTTTTACCTGTTTCTTCTTTCTTGATGCAGCCGGTCTGTATCGAGTCTTCGGTCTTCGTCTTCATTAAGCTCAATCGACCCTAGATTCACTGACCTAAGTAATTGACAAACAAGGTGCACTAGTATGCCACAGAAAAGTGCACTAACAAGATGTATGTTTGTCTAGACTGTCCAAGCTCTGGGTCCCGTTGTAAATGGATCATAGCCTCAAAATGAAGGTCATCTAGAGATCTAACAATTCAATTTGTGGCTGTCAAATGGATGGCTAAAACTAAATTGGTCAGCGTCCAATGTCAATCGGCTAATTGAGATGGGCAATAATAGGTTTCGTCTCATACTTTATAAGAAATAGAAATTGAGACAACAATGGCAAATATGACAAATTATCAATTTTCAGACATTTGTGATTTGTGTTTACCAAATGAGTCTGGATCCTCTGTTTGCTGCAAACAGGAAATCCCTGTTTGCAGCTTCGGTGTGATGAGGTTGCACTGAGGTTGTGATGAGGTTGCCCTGAGGATGTGATGTGGTTGCAAACCTATGTGATGACGTGACCGATCAAAAAGCTGCAAACAGGGATTTCTTGTTTGCAGTAAAAAGAGGATCCGGACTCTTACCAAATAAGCTTTTTGTGAAAAAAGTGCTTATTTTAAGATATCAGGACCTTTTTCAGACCTTATTTTTTAGTTTACCAAACACCACCTTAATCTAAAGCAAGGTTATTGTAGAAGGGGAGGAAGGAGATTTGGGATTTTTTTGGTTAGCGAGAGAATGATCTCTCTAACATTGTTTCATTAAGATTAACCCTAATACAATAATATGGTGTCATGAGGGAGCACCCAATACATAGATACACACACTCTCTAACACCTACAAACGGCTACCTCTAACAATCTTTCCTAGATAAATTACAAGGCACCAATATCTACCACATGTAGAGTTTCTTCATATTTAGAAGAGAAGGGAAAAGAAGTAGAAGTAGTAGAAGAAGAAGAAATCTTTAACAAGAAATGATTTTTATTTTCTTTGAATTTTTTCTTCTCTACAAACCCACTATCCTGACTTTTCTTCTCTTTTTCTTTTTCTTTTTCTTTTTTCTCGTTGCCCCCTGATGTCCTACACCACATAATCCACACAGAACATACATGTCCAGATTCTTTTATAAAAGGAGTTCCTTACTAATATGACTCAACCAGCCTAGTTCTAACTAAACATCTTTATTTTACCCCCACATTATTATTCCTTATATTATCGACTTTCCAAATCCAACAAGTACTCACTTAGCAATGACTCTCAACCTCAAAAAGAGCAAAAAAAAAAAAAAAAAAAAGAAAGAAAGAAAAAAGAAAAAAAACAACAACTAAGAAGTGCCATCAACATTAGATACATTTCTCTGTGATTACTAGACAAAGATAGAGATTCAACTGAAGTATGGCACATGACGATCCATAGCTTAAGTTTTGCTTCATGTTCAACTAATGGTTTTACATAATCAAGAAATATAATTTGGTTCGACCACGATTCCCTAGATGGTTCAATATTTCAACAATTGAAGGCCATTCGCTTAGATCATCCCAATTGAAGAACTCGCCATGTAAACGAGTATTTCTCAAAGCCACTCTACATTCGCCCCTACCGATTTCATATCATTATTTTAGATGGTGATAATAGAATACTTTCTTATAAAACAAGCACATTATCATTTGTAGATGAAGGGTGAAAGACTGAAATCTCGTGCACAAGAGAAGCTGGCAAACAAGCTAGCAGCAACACGAAGAATAGCAGAAGAGAAGCGGGTAAATGCCGCTGCCAAACTAAATGAGCAGGCCCTGAGGACATCCGAAAGAGCAGACTATATTCGGAGGACTGGACATTTGCCATCTTTCTTCTCCTTCAAGCTGCCATCGCTCTGCTGGTAAGAACCATGCAATGTATTTCCTGTAATTTCAGTTGATTATTCGTGGCCGCATTTATTTCCAATGTTTACTTATGCTCCCAGCACTTAATAGTAAATCGATAGTTTTCTCCAGCGACAAGATGCAATGCATTTATTTCCAATGCATTTATGTGTTGGTGTATTTTGTCATTACATACCCTCCCCAGCAAGTGCTCCATCAACTTCTTGGGAAGAACCCTGTCAATGTTTTTCTTTTCACTCTGGCATGCCCCTACTTGTGAAAATGCCACTGTATGCATGATTTTGGGAATAATCAAGACAAACCAATAAATATCTAACGAAACTGTAAGTAAATGAATAAACTAAATTTAGGGGTCTATTTCTACTAAGATTGATGGGATCATATTGATATTTGGATTTGGTGATTAGTATTCATTTTCTAATTGTTGAAGAGATAAAAGAAGAGAAATAAATATAAAGTGGCGGATATATTGGTTATTTGTAGTTCTCTAAATCCCATAGAATATGCCAAACAAATCAAATTAATACCTTAAAGTTTACTTATGCATTGAAAAATGAGATTTCAAGGGTCAAAATAATTGAAGTTTGAAATGGTGAAAGTAAAAAGGAGAATGGAGAAAGAGTAAATGAATTTGTAGGGAATGACTTCAGGCATGTTTGGGTGACAACCATTTGTCATTGAAAATGGAATACTGCTATTCCCCTGTCGCTGTCTGAAAAACACAATGTACCTATTTTTCTGGGAAATGAGTTTGGGAGGCAGGATTTGACCTCAATCCACACTAGTGCTAATGCATTGCACGTTGGGTGGGTTCCTAACCGTCCATCATATGCACCATGTCTTGAAACTTCGCATGTCGTAAAATAAATGATATTCATTCTTCATGTGGGCCATAGTGGTTGGAGAAATCAGAACTATACATTGACTTCTCCAACAGGCACTAATAGCTGTGGTAGTCCTTCTGGGGCAAAAAAGAGAGGAAAAAAAAAAAATGGTTTTTGGCTTTTGCCCAAACAGGTCCTTGAGCTTTGTACTTTTAAGTAATTTCTTTCATATTAAGCAAATGATACTATCAGAAGCCTATTGTGGAAGCTTTGTGTTTTTGCTGGTAATTTAATTGGTGATTGGAACATGACGTGGACTATTCCTCGATTTATAGCCCAAAATCACCTACCTCAGACGATCTTAATCACCCAATTAGTTGTCTAGCTCTATTGGTTGTAAAAAAGAAATGGACCAACTATCGAAGACTTGTAGCAGCAGATGTCCTCTCTAATCAGCTGGTCGGGACCATCCAATAGAAAATATTTTTGGCTCTTGATCCATCACAGAAACAAATTTGAACTGGATAAATTTATTTATATCTCTACCAAGATTCTTCTCATCATCCAAAATATTGCATGCAGTTCCATAACGTTGCTGCCATTGAAAAATACTGGATCTGCAACCTGGTCTCTGTGACGTCTAGGAGATGGAATAATTTTTCACAAGCACCTTTCCTTGAAAAAGAAAAAAAAAAAGGTAGCTGTCTTGCCTTTTTTTCTAATGAATTGCATTGTCCTATGATTTCATAGATAAATAGGGTCATCAAATGAAATCAACTAAAATTTTTGAAAAAGAAAATTCCATGATCCGATGCATAGGTGCTCTAATACCACATGAGAATAGCAATATGAATGCTCTACCATGTTCCATTATTAGGTGTAGAAGTAGGCCAACATTTCCATTATCAAATAAGGGGTTTCCAAGTCCATGCCCAAGTTCTTGTCACTTTTTGAGGTTGTAATTGCTATCTTATTAGGTTCAGCCGTTATCACTGTTCGGAATCCACAAACCATTCCAACCGATGGTTAGAATTTCTTTGAATATATGAATTCATTCGAGACTTGAGCAAAACCCATACTGGAGAAGATTATTGAATGGTTTCTCGATTCTTAGGATCTCTATATATCAATATCACAGAGTTTGGAGGGTCTAGAATGTGTACTTAGATTGTGGATTTTGCTACCATTTTTGCATCTTTGGAGCTCCGAATGCATCTCATGGATATTCCTCACCTTCACTCTCATTCAGGTCACTCTTAAGATGGGGTGAAAAAGCAGAATGTGCAGCTTCTATTTACAGAGGTCTGCTAATAAGACAACGTGAAAGAGTCCTCGGCATTCAAGCCTCCACAATTTTGGAAGTCCAAAGGCCTACTTGGATTCCACCACATGATCAGGTGGATTGTGTGCCAACTCACTCATAAGTCATAAGTTTGATCATATCACTAGTGGGCCCAACCAGCATATGCTCATCATCTACGATCCAACTGCTAGCTTTGCTCCTGTATAGTCAAGACTGTTGATCAATGATGGCCCACTAAATGGAAAAATCTGACATGGAATGCATGAGAACCTCACGTGCATTAGTTATAGCTGAGAAAATCATGCAACTACAATGAACACCATGGTGTGTGCGTAGCATCTAGTCCATCCAACATGGTCGCTTCTCCATGAATTACAGCACCCTAAAAATCAAGTTGATTTAACCATCAAGTGAGCCCCAAATGAATTTGGAGGTTTTTGTGTGTTGTCCACCTGATGGTTGGATCAGATTATTTTTTTGTGTTGTCCCATTTAAAGGGTGGGGCCACGCTTCTGGGCAAGTTGGACGCATACACACCATAGGGGGACCATAGACAATAAGTGGGACGAGCTTTTCATCTGTAGCTGCAAATGAGATATGTTTTAGAAATGCATTACATAACACAAGTGACACATCTTATCAGCAGCATTTTCCCATTTCAAATGTTTTTTTGGTAATATACACCCACAGTATCGTGGGAGCACTTAAATAGCATTGCTTTTCAAAACAGTTCTTTTTTACATGTCTGTGCACTATTCCATTTTTCCTAGACGGAATTGTATTTATGAACCTTTTTCAAATCTTTGTGCAATGGTATCTTCTCTTGTTAGTAGTTTCTAATGAACTCTTCTATCTATGCACTTCTTTTTCTTTTTCTTTTTTGCTATTAACTTTTTTATTTTTAAATTTCTTATGCATCTCAATAAATGGAATGAATTAGGTGCAACCCCGGCCTCACCCATGATAGTCCAACCCTTACTGTGGGGCCCACTTTGATGCATGGATTCTATATTCACGTTGTCCAACCGTTTTTCCATATCATTTAGGACATGAGCCCAAAAAAGAAGCAGATCTAAGTCTTAGGTGGACCACACCATACGAAACAGTAGAAATTGACCATTAACAACTTCTAATGGGCTACAAAAGTTTTGGATGAAGCTGATATTTGATTTTTCCCTTCATCCAGGTTCATGTGACCTATAAACAAGTTTGATGGCAAATAAACATTGGGGAAACATTACAGTGGGCCATAAGAAGTTTTTTAATGGTGGGATGTTCAATCACAACTGTTTCCTATAGTATGGTCCAAAAAAAGATTTGAATCTGGTTCATTTTAAGCATGTAGTATAAAATGATGTGGCAAAATGGATGGATGTTGTGGATATAAAACAACTACATCAAAGTGGGCCACATGATAAGAGGCACATCACCTTAGGTGAAGTTGAGGCCGCGTTTAATCCACTTCCCTCTGAAAATGGGTTCTTCTTCTTCTTTCTTTATCATTTTTTTTTGCAAAGATGGATCTTTTGCCAAGAAATAAAAAGAATGAAAGAAAAGAGATGCCAAAAGGAGAGAGTTATGACCATTTTTGTGAGTCGCTCAATGCTGGAAACGATAGCGGACACGACTTGATGACAATCATAAATTTTATGCCCACTTTTGAATAGCCAAACGATGTCCAAATAAGATAATTTCAAATTCATTAAAATTTTATCGAATTATCTTTCCAACGAACATAAGATCACCATGATCCGACCTGTAACAAGGGAGTTATGACTATTTTACTGGGATTGGGCGCAACTGAAAATGAGAACGAATGGGACAACTCTGGGTTCACTTTTGAATGGTCAAATGATGTTCAAATGAGACGATTCAAAAGCTATTTGAAAGTTTATCGAATTATCTTTCCAACGAGCACATGATCACCCCGATTGGACCTATAACAAGAGAGTTATGACCATTTACGTACATTCGTGTGATGCTGGAAATGAGAGCGAGCATGACTAACGTCATGATAGAATTTGGACCCACTTTTCGACAATCAAATAGTGTTCAAATGAAATAATTCTAAATCCATCTAAAAGTTCATTGAATTATCTTTCCAACGAGTACAAAATTACTGAAATCGGAGCTATAATGAGGGAGTTATGACATTTCAAAGTTGAGTCAAAATCTAGTACTCTTGCACGATCATTTGAGCTTGCTCTAATGATATGATGGACGTTAGACCCACTTCAAATGGTATCCCAATGAGATAATTCCAAATCCATCTGAATGTTCATCAAATTATCTTTCCAACGAGCACAAGATCACCAAAATCAGAGTGGTAACGAGGGAGTTATAACCTTTCCAAGTTGGATCAAAATTTAGTACTCTCGCGCGATCACGAGAGGTCGCTCTAACAATATGATGGACTTTGGGCCCACATTTGGATGATGAAATGGTATCATCCAAATGAGATAATTCCAAAGTTAGTTCAAACTTCATCGAATTACCTATCTAACGAGTAGAAAATCACCTTGATCAGAGCTATAAAGAGGGGGTTATGACCTTTCAAAGTCGGGTCAAAATCCAGTACTCCTGCGTGATTGTGTAAGCTCGCTCCAACATCATGATAGACTTTGGGCCCACTTTTGGATGATCAAATGGTATCCAAATGAGACGATTCTAAATCCATTTGAAAGTTCATCGAATTACCTTTCCAACGAGCACACGATCACCCGGATTAGAGCTATAACGAGGGAGTTATGACCGCTTTCGCGCGATCGTCGGATGTTGAAAACTGGAGCAAGCTCGCGCGATTGCTTTGGAATCATTTTATTTGGACATCATTCGATCATTCAAAAGTGGGCCCAAAGTCCATCATGACATCAGAGAGAGTTTGCGCGATTGCGCGAGAGTATTGGATTTTGACCTTACTTTGAATGGTCATAACTTCCTCGTTATAGTTCCAATTTAGGTGATCTTTGTCACGCCCCAAAATTCGGACACAAAGTGTGAACCTTCTGACCCAGTTTCGGGGGATAACTGGTGCACTAAGTGTATTAACAATATTAAACCATTAATAGACATGAAATAATGAAAATTCTAAGTTACCATTTATTCACGAAATATTCAACTATAAACTAAGTCCACCCATTTGGGACTTTATTAGATGTCTACTAATTATTGAAAATAACAAAATAAAACAAGAATAGTCTAAATGTCTTGGTTTAGGGCCGCCACTTCTTCCTCGGTCAAATTAGGCCAATAATTCTGTGGTTCCTCTAGTGGTCCCACTTCATTATCTGGGACACTCTCTGAAGGGTCAACGTCCACGTCATTTGTATATATTTAATCCACAACGTCAGCTGGAAAACTCAGTGAGTAACCCAATATGGTTCACATGCACTTTAACTAAGCAGGATAAACACATGCCATCAAATACAGTAATACATGATTAATGCAAGAATGAATTTAGTATGATATGATGCATCAAATGAGCATATATTCAGTCTTCCACTTGCTTTGATTGGATCCCATCAATCGGCTCCCCCTTCCTTGTAGGGCGGACTTCCACGTGTTAGTGGGCTTCCAGGATGGTCCCTGGGTAACCGGGTATTTAAGTACCTACCGGTCTTCCAAAGTCGAATTCCAGGCACAAGAATTCATGAATGTGTGTAATAATTCACATCCTTACGATAATTCACATCCGTACATTCCATCTCTCCTTTTGAGAGGCAATATTTCATGACATTTATTATAAATGGCAATTATTTGAATAATATTTAAACGAGCATCAATCAACATCACATATTGTGTTCATCACACAACCTACTTATTTAAAATGACTAAGAAACGTGTTGGGATGTACTCACCTGTTGGTAGTGGCAATTACTTTGTTAATTTTGTTACAACCTGAGTAGAATCAGTCTTGGATATACAATTAATGTAATTTATATTTATTCATCATCAATATAGCCTTAGATATACTTATTTTCAATTGGAATTTTACTTTATTTAGGTTTGATTCCCTAATGGACGGTCCAGATTCGATTATTGTGACTCACTTTTCCAAAGGAATTGGCCTTTTCACTATTTTTTCTGATGGTACGGCCCACTTGACTGGTGGATCATCCTATTCTTAGTCACAAGTTCCCCAATGATACAATACCAAAGATGTTTAATTAAATTTTGCAAAGATCTTGTGGTGGGATATCTTAAAATGATCCAATTGTGAAAATCCAAACCGTACCTTTCCACTATTTCTCTTGGCATGGCCCGTCTGGAAGTCCGATGGGGCTGATTTTTTGTCACATAACTAACAACCCATTATTCAAGAGATTGGGTGGATCAAATTTTTCAAAGACTACACAGTGGGGCCCACAAGTTCCCAACCAGTGAACAGGTGCTGTCCCCACTGTATGTCTTGGTATGGCCCACTGGAATATCCTATATGGCTCATTTTTTGTCCTCAACAAGAAAATTTGCTTATTAAGATATTGGACGGATTAGATTTCTCAAAATACTTCAAAATAGGTCTCAAAAGTGGATAACAATTCAAAATCGGACTGGTTGAACCATGTGTGTTGTTATCATTACTGTTTCAAGTGGTGTGGCCACCTGAGATTCGGATTTATCTGATTTTTGGACCCAAGCTGTAAAGCATCATGATACAACATATGGTCAGCTTGGATCTACTGATTTCATCACATTGGGGTCCACGCCCAGAATTTCTAACTTTTTATTTTTATTTTTATTTTATAATTTTTTTATCATTAATTTGTTCAAGGTGGTATAGCCCACTCGAACCTCGGTTTAGGTCCAAATTTGGGCATTAGATCTAAAATGAGATGGGGAAATAATTGGACAAAGTGGATGTACTAAATACATCAAGGTGGGTCCCACAAATGGGGCCCCCACGTTAACTTCAAATAGTCTCCAACGCTGGACGTTCCAACGCTCTGATGCTGGACGTCCAGCAACAAATTTGATGGTCCAATCGATCTGAATTTCGTGGTCTATGTATATTTTGGCTTTATGATCATTATGACTCATTCAGATCGATTCTGGCCCACCCAAATGGTCCCCACTTAGTTGGGTCTGGCTTACTTAAATGAAATAGAAGGAAAGGAATGCCTACTTGATTTAGCCGACCCTAGTTTTCCCTGTTGCTTAAGAGAGCTTTAACCAACTAGTCCATGCTATTCTTTTGTTTATTATCTTAAATTTATTTACTTAAACCCATTGTTGTTCCTAAAAGAAAAATTTACTATCGAAATTTTGGGGTCGTTACAATCTTGAACTCGTTGGAAAGCATTTTATAAACTTTCAAATGACTTTAAAAACATCTCATTTGTACATCATTTGAGCATCCAAAAGTGGGCTCAAAGTCCATTATGATGTTAGAGCAAGCTTGCGCAATCACATGAGAGTATTGTATTTTGACCCAACTTTGAAAAGTCATTAGCTACATCGTTTCAGGTCCGATCGGGGTTTGATATATTTATGTTCTTGTAGTGGAATCCTTCATCTGCCTCATTTTTAATATCATGCTGGGTAAAATTCATATATCCCGGTGGCCCAACAGAGTCCCTGACAGTACCAGACCCATCGAGAGGGATCGTCCTGTCAGAGTCTCTTTGGGGCCATTGTGATCTACATGTTTTATCTATGCTGTCTATTTATTTTGACAGATCATTTTAAGGCATGAGCCAAAAAGAGGCAGATTGAGGGCTCAACTAGACCACACGATAGGAAGCAATCCTCTAGGGCAGATAAGCTTTGGATCAAGCTAATATTTATATTTTCCGTTCATACATACAGGTCTGTGTGACTTTAGTAACAGGTTGGATGGCAAACAGGGCCCTAGGAAGTTTTCAAAGGTAGAGTTCAATCCCCACTGCTTCTTGGAGTGTGGTCAACTAGAGTCTTTGATCTGTCTCCTTTTCAGGCTTAAGCCCTAAAATAATATGTCAAAATAAATGAACGGCATCATAAAACATATACATCTTGGTGGACCCACAAAGCCCTGACCGTCTTCTCTAGCTAGGCCCCCGCGGGACGCGGATTGCCAGCAAAGCCTTTCGCGGGTATCTCCGCGCTGGGAATCTAGGTGGGGCCCACCATGATGTTTGTCAGAAATCTACGCCGTCCAACTGTTTTCTGATATCATTTTAGGCGTCGCGACAAAAAATGAACGGTATCCAGGACTCGAGTGGGCCGAAAATGTGACGATTGAACTTCCACAGTTGAAGTGTTCATGGGGCCACAGAAGTTTCGAATCAGTATAATATTTGTGTTTTCAGTTCATCTCAGTAGGGATGACATTATGAACGGTATGGATGGCATATAAACATCCCTGTGGACCCATAGAGGTTTCAACGGTAGAAATTTCCCTACCCACTTTTTGCTTTGCAACGCTTAAAATGATCTCAGAAAACGTAGATTTATAACAAACATCACGGTGGGCCCCACCTAGATTCCAAGCGCAGGAGATGCTTGCGGAAGGCTTTCGTAGGCAGTCCGCGTCCTAACCCGCGCCCTGGAACATCACAGTTGAGCTGAAAGTTTGTGGGTGGGCAGTACCCAACCCGCGCCCGTGCCCGATCCGCGTCCCCGGAACATGAGGGTTGAGCAGAAAGTTTGTCGACATGGGTACCGTTTTATATTGTAGAAGATGATGTATGCATTTTATCCAAGACGTCCATCCATTTTTACGGATCATTTTATGGTGATAGCCCAAAAATGAGACCAATCTAAATTTCTGGTGGAGAACACCACAGGAAACAGTTATGATTGAATGGCCACTGTGAAAACCCTCTTAGGGGCTACAAAAGTATTGGACGGACATTTGTGTTTTCCCGTTGAGGTCTGTGTGACCTAATCAACAAGTTATATGGAAAATAAACATTGCACTGAGCCGTAAGAAGTTTTTGATGGTGAACTTTCAATCACCACTGTAGCACATAGGACCAATCTAACTGCTAAAAAATGGATGAATGGCGTGGATTAAACAAGGACTTATGCTATAAAATGAAATTTAAAAAATGGACAAACGGCATGGATAAAACACATGTATCATAGTGGCCCACATAGCTTTCCAGTATCACCGAGCAACCACGTTGGTGCTGTGCGCTATGCGAGGGCTGTAAATGGTCGAGTTTGGGGCAAGTTTATACAAAACCAGACCTGCCCATTTACTAAATGGGTCTGGTCCAAATTTTAGACCCAACCCCTTTTAATAAATGAGCAGATCCGAGTCGAGTCCAAGTCAACCCATCATACTCATTTTAAATGAGACTGGGTCTGATAGAGGGAGATCTACAAATGGGTTGGGCCTAGATCTAGTTTGCAAGCATTTTAACCAGGCTTAAAATTGAGTCGGGACAGATCTAGGCTGGATGCTCCCTTAAACATAGAACAAACCTGCCCACTTACAAACCAGGTCAAGTCTGGTTGAGCCTAATAGAAACTAAGGCCCCAAACCTGTACCATTTAACAATGGGTCAAGAGTTAGGTCTGGGTAACCCCATCGGGTACAATGTCCCATTTACAGCCTTAGGTCATCACACCACATGCAATAGTGTTGATTGAGTGCCTCACCATTAAAAATTCCAAAAGGCTCATTGTAACATTTTATTAACGTTCAATCCAATCTATTGATAGTGTCAAGAATAAATGGATGAAGGGAAATTAGAAAGATCATGTTGATCCAAAGATTTTGTGGCCTGCAAAATGTTTTTAATGGTTTTTCATAACTCTTTCTATTGGTATGGTCCACCTGAGATTTGGATATTCTTAGAATTTTGGACTGTGACCTATAGTGAGATGTAAAAACAGATGGACGGTATGGATATACAAAAAATGCATCAAGATAGGCCCCACATTCGCTCCCCACTAACAGTGGGGTGTGTACTAACGCAAAATATCAAAAAATCCTTGCGCGCCCGTACGAAGCTTAGCCTCTCTCTAAGTCCGTGATTGCAGGGAGTGGATTAGGTGCAGCCCGGGCCCCACCAGACACAGTGCATCCCTGACCGTGGGGACCACCTTGATGTATGTATTATATATCCATCCATTTTACCAGATCACACTTTAGTGCACGTTCCAAAAAATGAAGTAGATCTAAATCTCAGTAGACCATACGATAGGAAAGAGTGCTAATTGAATGCCCACCATTAAAAACTTACTATCGATTTTGGTAATGGCCTACCGTAAATATTTGCCACCCAACCTGTTGATAAGGTCATAAATACATAGACAAAAGGAAAAAAAAAAACAAATATAACTTGAATCAAAGCTTTTGTGGCCTACAGAAAGTTTTTAACGGTCAATCACCATTGTTTTCTGACGTATGGTCTCCAAGACAATTGAATTTCCTATTATTAGAATCATGCCATAAAATGATCTGAAAAAACGGATGGACGGCATGGATATATAATAAAGACATAAAAGTGGGTCCCATGGTCAGGGACGCACCGTGTTGGGTGAGGCCGGGGCCGCCCCCATTCCGCTTCCGTGAATCAGACCATGCATAGGGAAAACCGGACGGCCAGCAGTATAAGTGAGAATCAAAAACTATGTGCGGTTTCACCCATTCTGAAATGGAGGTGACCAACCACCGTAAACTTGATATAAATTCGGGAAAATCCAGACCATCTAATATAATGGGATCTACTGCAGATTACTTAGTCCAAGAAAAGAAAGCCCCAACCATTGAAATATCATAACCATCAAATCGGTTAGTTCGTTCAACCCTATCAGGCGATCCAAAGATGGAAGCCACCATCCAACCGTTAGATGAAGGTGACTTGAAGGGTCAATCTCATCAGTAATAGAAAGGTCCCAACTGAGACCTAAATATACGGACAGGGTCAGAAGTCACCACCATTTAAGAAATGTCGGAAAACATACACTCATCGGAATGCACACGGTATAAATTCCAAGGCAATCAAATTCGTCCGAAACCACCGGCGCCCGCCCCTTTTCTTCTCTTCTACTTAAAATGTTTCTCCGAAACCAGTGTTTTTTCAGAAGAAAAAGAAAAGAAAAAGAGAAATGGGGAGGAGCACCGGAAAACATGCTCCTACTAAATTAATTGTCCTGGCGTCGTGTGTAGGACTCCTCACAGCTGCCCTCATCTTCGATTTCCTCTGGGCTTCTTCTTCTTCTTCCTCCTCCTCCTCTCCTTCTTCTACGTATCTGTCCTTCGCTTCTAACTGGGCCGTCCAAAGTTCCCGCCCTCTGATCGTGCCCCAGTCCCAAACGGAGGTGAGTTGGATTCCATTTCCTTTGTGTGTGTTTTGTTTGAGTAGGAAAAGACGCCACCTCTGCATGATTTCTTGCGGTTTCGATATAACATGAACTGATATTCGATGGTTTTGATACAGTGTATGAATCTGATAATGTTTTTATACAATGTGTTCATCCAAATATGTCATTTTGATGCAATGCACGTTGTTCTTGTTTCGTTGAAATGCTTAATTGGGTTATTTCTGTAATTTGGATAAGGATGGATGGATGGACCTGATTAAGAATCTCTGAGTCGATTCAGACTCGGTAGCACCTTTTCCGGTTAGATACTGAGAGATCTGGATGGGTGGGCCTGCAGGATCTAATGGTATCTACATGATTTTTTGGACCATCACAAAGCAGAAGATAGATGGTCCTCATCCAGCGATCCGCCTAATTACTATAGGAGTGGAAATGAGCTAATCAACCTCCTTGATTCATGGTTAGGATGGCTACCAGATACGACCAAATGTTTTGGCCGTATCAAAGGAACCTAATGGAGAATCAGGTATTTGTTTTATATTCCTCCCTGTTTTTCTCTCAGGTATTTTTCAGATGCATGCCTTAACCAAGGGAATGCGGCATGCCTCCTTTTATAAAGAGAGGAAACGAGAAGATCAGGAGTTGGTTATGATAGGCCTTTTCCTATCGCATCCAACCTCATCTCTATCCCCTCTTGATTAAATCCAATTTGAGAGATATACATGCACCTGGACCAAGGGATATTCATCTGGAGATTATCCGAGGGGAAACCATGTAGTGGTTGCACACAAGTGGGCCACATAGGCCCATATCCAACAGATACCACAAGCCACCCCAGTCACCCCCAATTGGATGAGTCAAGCCGATTCAGCCCCGACTTGGGCGGGTCTCGGCTAGACACCCAGTGAGTCAGTCCGAGTCACCAAGTCTTTTAACCATGGGCACAGGTCAATTATGCTCCTTTATCCTTGTTAGAGGTGAAACATGTAAGAGAGATAATTAAGAGTGAAAGTAGGGGAAAAATATGAAAAAACGGAAGAAGAACATAGAGCTAAGATTTCGAGATTCTTACGATGGTCTATAGTCCACTGGGTGGGGGACACCGCTTTATATTAAGTATTTTAGGGGTCCTCTAACGCCCTCCATGTTTGCAGGTGTTCATGTACGCTGTACACAATCATTGCATGTTCTTGCCGACCTGGATCATCCAGTAGACATGACACCATGCTGATTGGCTATAGACTAGAAATCTTGTAAAGTAGATGATTCTAACAATTCGGTTTGTTGCCTACCTTTGGTTATCATTAGTAGTCTATAAATTTCTTAAGATCATCATATTGATGTTGTTTATGGAATGCACCTATCCCTAATGTAAAGCATCGATTGAATGGTGCAGATAATAGGCGCATGGAAAGTCATGGGATAGAGATAGGGGAACACCATACAGATTGTGCATCATGCTATTATTTTTGAAAGTTTATGCATTGATATGTAGGTTTGCGTATCGATGTATGTACTTATACGATTTGGGGGGGGGGGGGGGGGGGGTTGGTGGGGGAGCAATTTAGTTAATAAAAAATATTAAACCATGTAATATGAAAGAACATGAGAAAGATTTTCAAGAAATGGAAAGGACGTTTATATAATTTATGTAGAGCTTGTGTTGCCATCATCTCTCCACCAAAAGGAACATACTTTACAACACCCCCCCCTCTCTCCACTTAAGGAGGTGTTTGAGTTTTAAAATCCTTGGTAAATTCGGGTAAATGTGTCATTATTACTTCTTGCATTAGTTTGGAAATAGATGGAATTCTTCCTCCTTGGAAATCGGTCCAAAAAGGGCATGATTAAAAGAGTAGGCCCACCGTGATGTATGCAGCTTATCCACGCAGTCCATCCATTTTAATAGAACATTTTCGTGCATCAGCCAAAAAATGAAGTAGATCAAAAGCTCAAGTGGGCCACACCAGGGGAAACAATGGTCCATGCAATGTCTACCATTGAAATTGTTCATTGGGCCCACGATGATGTTTATTTATCATCTAACTCATTCATAACGTCACGCAGACATAGATAAAGGGAAAACACAAATATCAGCTTGATCCAAAACTTATGGGGCCCCCAAACTCTTTTCAATGGTATTCGTTCAATTCCCACTGTTTCCTGTGGTGTGGTCCACTTGAGCTTTGAATTTTCCTCATTTTTTGCCTCATGCGCTGAAATTAGCTGGCGGAAGGGAGAAACGACGTGGATAAGTCACATATATCGTAGTGGGCCCCCACAATTTTTACCCTCGTGTTTGGTGACGAATAATTTCAAACAAAGCCCGTCACCGTCACCTTGGGAAAGATGTGGAATTACCATAGGAAGTAATAATTACTTATTTACCCTAACTTCACTGCAAAAATTGAAAACCAAACAGGCCCAAAGATCAAAGGAGGGCGTGATGGATGTAGGCCATTGTGGGGCCCACTTGTGCGACCCCTAGTAGGTGGTTTACACATGGTACATGTATCACTCTCTCCATAAGAGAGTCCTTTTTGGGAAATATCTCTTTGATTTTCTCTCCTTAAATAAATGAAATTTCCTTTTGTGGAAAGATTCCCAAGCATACCATTGACAATTGGTGTGATGGCTTGTGGAACTGCACGTCAAGCGCTCTGGTACAAATGTTGCACATGCAAAATAGATAGGAAGTGGATCATGATTTGTGTGGTTAAAATGGGGGGTGAACGGTATGTCCAGCCTTTTGCTGTGCTCTCTCGAACACCAGCAGACTTCAAGCATGGCCAGCTGTAACGCCCCCAAAATTCGACACTCAAGTATATAACTCAAATCTCGAAATCAAGGGTGTTAGGTAAATAATGAATGAACTCATCACATTATCAAGTGATACTTTTATCCTTTCCATTCACATGGTACCAAAAATATAGAATCAAAATAAACCAAACTTGAAATATTAAATCATAATTCCATGAGCTCACTACATTATCCCTAACTATCTAAACTAATGGCCATCTAATGGGCCTTATTACATCAATACTTTCAAACTAAAAATCAAAATAAACCAATTCTCCAAAAATCTTCTAGAGTATTCCCTCATCTGGAACCGCTTTCTCGAAGTCTTCTAAATCATCACCTGTCACTACGGTTAATCGCATAACACTGCGTCAACTATAAAAGCCGGTGAGTAATCTCGTACAGTTTATCACATGTAATCAGATATATATAATCATATAAATAAATTTTCTCAAACCACGAGGCATCAATTATCTAAATCCAAAATATATCAACCAAGCCAAAAAAAATGTGCACGTAATGCAATGTAAGCCAACACACATCAACTATCTCAGTACGGTTATCAGTAGAACCTCCAGTTGGTCATCACTATCATTTGGAACATCGGTCCCTGGCGGCATAGCCAACTCGGATCACGAACTGTCCCACACCTCCGCCTGGCCTGCGTAGCTGGTCTGTTGCACACACTTGAGTGCTCACCCAACCGGCCTCGATCAATGGAGCCTCCACCTAGCCCGCGTAGCTGGTCTGTTGCACACACTTGGGTACTCACCCAACCGGCCTCGATCGATGGAGCAACGGTCTATTGCAACACTCACGTGTGCTCAACTCAAATCAACCCAAGTGATCAACCACATACTAGAGTCCTCAATCTCATGGAATGCATGGTTTATGTCATTCCCTTTCTCCAAATAATTCAGACAATGCATACGTCTTTCCGACCTTTTCCAAGGTACCAAAATACAACCATAAACTCATGTAATCACATGATTTCACAATCAATGTTAACCAACCAATTTTACATGATTATCAAAATCACTTAAAAAAACTAAACCTTCAAGTTCAATTTGAAATCGAACGTAATGTAACAAAAGTCCAGCCCTTCAAGGCAACAATTTCAATCTCAGAAAAACTATCAAGTTCATGAAATCACATAATTTCCAAATTAGAAAGCCAACATCTTAAAAAAAACAAATTAAAGCCCGATTTAACACAAAGTAATCTTATGAAGTTGAAACGGTATAAATTGAGATTAATGTGTGAAAAGATACTAGAAAAACTCACATTCCTTTTCCTCTTTTTCTTTTTCTTCTTCTTTCCTTCTTTCCTTCGTCTTTTTCTTTCTTTTCCTTTTCTTTCTCTTTCTTCTTCTTCTTCTTCTTCTCCTTACTTTTCTGGAATGTTGCCCCAGCAACAGGAGCAGCAAACAGCAACAGGAAACCCCCCTACGTTAACTCTCTCTCTCCTCTCTCTCTCTCTAACGGCTCTCTCTCTCTAACGACTCTCTCTGTCTCTCACCTTCTCTCTCTCTCTCTCTCTCTCTCTCTCTCTCTCTCTCTCTAACCAGTACACGGCCCTAAGGGAGAGTTTTTATAGAGAAGGGTCGGAATTCCATCTGGAAGGGAATGGACGGTCTGGATTGAATTCGGATGGCGTTCACGGCGGATTTCATGGATGCTGTTTGAGTTGAAGTTGGAGAAGGAAACCATGACATGGACCGGAGATTCTTAGCGCGTGAGACTCGTTGGAGACCTAGGTGGGGTCCACACGGTGATCCTGGAGCAATCCTAGGTGTCCATGTAAAGGAAGGAAACCGATCTTGGCTTTCTTGATTTTCAAACGGTCGGTTGGAGTGGCCCACACGGTCAACTGTTAGTGATAGGAATTGGACGGACTAGGTTTGGTTGAGGTAAGATGGTGATGGACGGGGTGGATTTCTAAGTGGGGTCCACCGTGATGGACGGTGTGGAGCGACCCACGAACAGCGAACGCTGTTGTCGTAGCAGCGGACGAAGAAGACGCCCGTCCTCTATACACGCGGTCAACGCGTGTTGACAGGTAAAGTGACGTGCACGTTGTGCACGTGGGTCCCACCGTGATGTATGTACTAAATCTACTCCGTCTAGCTGATTCAGCTCGGTCATGTTGATCATGAACTAGAAACTGGAATACATCAGTTGATCAAGTGGGCCGCAACATATTAGAGATGTATCATGAGTCACGTTAAAACATTACTTACGCTACAGCAAAAGAGGCTAAGGTAGATATATATATCATTAATTCCAAGTTTACCCTTTTCTTTAGTATCGACTTCCACCACCTGTAGCGATCGCGTACACCGACAATTTTCGGTGAAACTTCACCAAGGCCTGTCATTTTTCACGCTCTTTATACAGGTTAAGTTTGGGCCTTGATCTCTTACAGATGACCAAGAGGCCTTTTTAGTGATCCATCACACTGGGTGATCCAAAGTGACATTTGTACATATCCAATAGAAAATTTAACCAGTAGCCTTGGTATATATCCTATGATCTTCGAAAAGATCGGTTCGGTTTGTTATTTGGGTGGCCCAATTAGCGGATATGAATTCGATGGATGGTTATATGAAAGGCTAATTTTATTCTAATTAGATGTTTATGTTCTTAAGCAAAATTATGAGTTATTGCACGGTCAGTTTCTTAAACTGATATTCATAATATGGTCTTTGGATGACCTATTGGTGAGACATATACACCGTCAGATTTTAATGACTTATCCACTCACGAAATTTTATCAGATCACAGTTTTGACGTTCGATTAAGCATATCAATGTATGATAAATAAGATGAACGGATCAGAATGTTAAATTGATTTGTGTATGAGCAGCTATGGGGATCAAGGGTTTAGTTTACTATGATTAGCTTGTCTAAATTTGAAGTGGACGGTCAGATACCTTTACCTAGTGATGAATAATTGATTGAACGGCTGGTTTTGATGAATAAGTGTAATTGATGGTTCATCTTGGAAATCAACGGGTTGATGAATTTATATATGCATATACTTGAACTAATGTAGTGGGCGTACTCACTTGTGTATCTACACGCACTCAAATCTTGGGTCATTACACCAGCACTCGGGAGGTCTTCCTCGGGCCTGCCCCCCTACTTGGGAGCCCACGGTGGCCCTCCTCCCTTCAAGCTCACCCAACCACTGGAGCTTCTCGTTCCCCCTTTCGGAGGTGATTCACTCTAGCAAGGTTAAAATGACAATGAGAATCGCACAAAAAAGTCAGGCCAACATGGCGAAGTAATAGGGTGATCCTCAATCTAACCACTATGTGAAAGAGAGCTACGTTTTCCCCTTAGGTCCAGCGGTTTGGATGGTGGCCAGAGGGGGATATGCTTTTTGTTGGTGGTTGAGATAATGTGGGAAAGAGGATCTCTCTCTTTTAATTATGTCTCTCTACTTATCTCTCTGCCATTTACATATATTATCTCTTAGGGTCTAGTGAAAGAGACATCTCATTATTTAGGGTGGAGAGAGAGAGTTGTGGTGGGATTAGAATCTTTCAGTAAAAGGGAATTTCTTATCTTTAAGGAGAGAGAAAATCAATGAGGTATTTCTAAGAAAGTACTCTCTTAGAGAGAGAGAGAGATGTACCATGTGTGGCTCACCCACTAAGGGCTACACAAGTGGGCCCCATAGTGGCCAACATACAAAATCTCCCACTCAACCTCATAACTTCATCGTCTCGAACACAATCGTGCTAAGCTATCACCTTGCTAGCACATAACCTCCTAAGATCTGTAATGCTCACCTTTCATGACCAAATCTGGTGGACCGTCGATCTAGAGTCAACATCTAGCACGTTTTCGCACTCTATCCAACTTATCAAGTAAATATCGTTTCGCAAACCAAAACTTCGACTTATGAAAAAAAATATAACATTTATACGTATTATTTTCAAAACCATAATTTGTATAGAAAAAAGAAAAACATACACAAAAACTCTTAAAAGTTGGATAAGTATCGCAATTGCATAATTAATTCGTAGGATCATAGTCTTGCTGTCATGAGGTCTTCCCCATGTAGATATGCCATTCATAATCGACTAAACCGCTTTCTTAGCAGTGCTTGCAGCCCGGTCTTGTACTCCTGACCATCATCATTGCACAACATCACTCAAGTTCATCCTCCTGATGTGGAGGTGGGTAGCTCTCAATTGATGGTGCATCATTTGACTTGAGAAGGGCCTTATCCTTGGTTGAGTAAGTGACTGGATGGGTAGTACTTGCTCATACATCTCTCATTCCATGATGAACACAAAAGTTGGCCGTGCCTCTTGGCATGTTCTCATCCTTAACATATCTTAGTGTATGTTAAGGTTGGTCCTACCATGCAAGTGGACTACTTGCCTGTTGATGAAAAAATAAGTAGGCACCTCATCATGCATCAGGAGAGACATACTGAGAAATAGACATGCTGGATGTTGACTCTAGATCAAGAGTACATTCTGAAATTGCACATCGGTCTTACACTTAAGATGCTTTGCACGCGGAAGCTTGACAGAGCTACTAGAATCTTGGCTAAGTCGGGGGGGGGGGGGGGGGGGGGGGGGGGGAGAATAGGACCACTTAAAATTTTTGCCCAAATTAATTAATTTACCGATTAAAACTAAATTAAGCAATAACACTTAGGCTTACAAGCCAAGTGTGTCCAATCACATAGACTACAAAAGATGCACCAATTAAGCAACTAGTTTATAAGAGATGTGAAATATAACTTGTGTGTGAATTAACCAATCAAGTGCCTAGCATAAATCAATCCAAGCATTCATATAATTCACCAATTAAACAAACAATGCGTGAATAGAAATGTGCTCAAATAACAATCACAAACACAAGCATGTATAGTGGTTCGACTACTTGTCTACTCCACTCTCGGCGGACGTACTCTCCTTGAGTGTACCGGTATTGATTATCTCAGAGGTTTTAAATTAGGTTCACCTCTAACCTTTATAATTGGTTTTTCATATGTTCACCAATAACCTCAGTCCTACACAAGGATCGGCTCCCATAGAGACTTAGTTGGTTTTTTATTATCTAACCAATAACCACTAGCGGTCCTAATCTAAGGTCCTATGTTTACTCCTGTCAGAGGCTTCCATGGGAGACTAACATGTACACACCCATGTCCGGTGGCTCCCATTGGAGACTTTGATTTAGACCCGACATAAGAGTCAAGGTCTTACATAAGAACCTATCGAGTTTGGGTTACAAACTCTTACACAAGGAAGGAGTGTAACTTGGACTCTTACAATTGATAAATTGTTGGATTGAGCCCCTTTAGATGCGCCTTCTTCGAGTTGCTTTTTCATGCTCTCCCGTGCTTGAATCAACTCCTTGTTGCTCCTTCGATCATTGATGCCGAATGCTTCAGCTCAAGGTGTCCCGTAGCGGTATCGGTGGGCGTAACGGTGTCCACCGTTTCCGATACGGATACGAGTCGTATCGGCCGATACGGCCCCGTAACGGTCCAAATTTTTTTTTTGCCAAAAAATTCTAAAAAAATATAGATTAAATCCAGAAAATTCCAAACATCCCAAATATGCATTCATTTATAATTTTGAACATGTTTATGGTGGTGAAGCGGTCTACACTTTGGTGAAAAAGCTGTATCGGGCTGTCTGATGAATTTATGAAGCTGATAACCTGGAATTAACTGCAAAACTTATAAATTCAAATTTCTAACTGTCTATTATAAGTAACACATATTATCCAACCTTTAAACCAGAATTTGTTATTGAAAAAAATGATTTTCCCTAATTTTTAAAATTATTCCGAAATTAATCCGAAATTAAAAAAATACAGAAAAAATAGCAAACCATGTGCATAATCTGTAAAATGCACATGATTATATTCTATTATAAGTAACACATATTATCTAACCTTTAAACCAGAATTTTTTTTGAAAAAAATAATTTTCCCTAATTTTTAAAATTATTCCGAAATTAATCCGAAATTAAAAAAATACAAAAAATTAGCAAATCATGTGCATAATCTGTAAAATGCACATGATTGTGTCCTACTATAAGTAACACATGTTATCCAACCATTAAACAAGAAAAAAAAAACATGATTTTTACTAATTTTTAATATTAATCCGAAAATAGTCAGAAATTAAAAAAAATATAAAAAAATATAAAAATCAATTGCATAATCTTGAAATACACATTTTAACATTTTACAATGGCTAGAACATCATATTAAGGTAGAAAAAAAGCGATTAGAGGAAGAAAAATGTATAAATACCTATTTTCGGATTTCTTCGAAAAATGGCTCACGGAGCTTCGATTCATCCAAATCGTAGAAATTGGTCGTTTTAATTCTCCAAAATAGACTAATTGTGGTCGTTTTTAGTAGTGTTCGCAGTATCGGTTTCGCGTTACGTTTCGCACCCTTGGATACATATACATATTGCGTATCGGTGGGAAATATCGGTTGTATTGCGGAATGTATCGCACTTTTTGGGAAACATGGGGAAACATTGGGAAATTGATTGAATTTTTCAATGAAACTTCAGGGATTGTTAAAATGGACCTCAATACACACATTTAAATCATAATATGTATAAAAAAAAGTTCACATAATGGAGTTCCTTTGTAAAAGGATCCAAAGCTATGCGCTATCTGACTGAATTGATGCAACTATTGTTTAAATTGATTCCATAATATATACAAATGTAACAAGACATTAATGTAAACACAACCAATGCATTGACAAAGTAAAACAAGGAAGAGAGTTGAGAAATATTCTAGTTTTGACTGAATGAGTATCCTCCAAATGCAGTTTTGACTATTGAACTTCAACGCAATGCAAGCTATCCTATATGGCCTAGATCTATATGAGGATTCAATAAAATCTAGAAAATAGCTAATTGGACTCAACAAGCCCAACGGTTTTTTTTTAGGGAGGAGAAACTAGAAGAAAATCGAAAAAAAAAGTCATTTTTTTCTAAAAAATGGGGACTCTTGTGCGTCTAACCAAATATAGTAAAATAGGAGAAAATTGAGAAAATCGTGCGATATCAATGAATCTTCTCTTTTTTTTTGTTATTACTAAGCCGATATTTATCAGCGAGCAACGATACCGATAATATCGGTCAATCTGCAAACACTGGTTTTTAGTAAAAGAATAGATTAGAAAAGAAATGGGAGAAGAAAAATGTGAAAAAATAAAAAAACATCAGATTTATATATATATATAAAAAAAAACTAGCCGTTTTCCGACCGTTACGGGTCAAAATCTTGGGGGTCCCCGTTTTGGACCCCATATCGCGTAACGGTTGACGCCGTTTCCGTTACGTATCGGCCGATACGTAACCGTTTTGGCACACCTTGCTTCAGCTCCCTTGATCGGCTACTTTGCATTTGATGCTCCTTTGAGGTGTCAAGGTAATGGGAGGGTGGCGGAATCTTCTACCACTAATGGAAGGTTGATTGCCTAGAAGGATTCACCTAAATGGGTCTCATAGAGGATTTAATTTACCTATAGGCTTGGCGTTTAAACCTCTAGAGAATGAGAGAGATCAAGTTCATCCTTATTTGAGCTTGGAATGCTTTAGCTTGTGATGAATCACAAGGAAAAAGACTTGAATCTTCTAGGATTAGTGCCTTTAACGGTGTGGAGTTGTGGTGACTTCTAATGTACTAAAAACCCATCAAAATACCCAAAGCCCATATGTTAAATATATAGACATGAAGTTCCAATGGCAAAAAAATGGGCAGAAAACGACAATTGTCGATCAGTTGACCTGAGCCTTCGACTGGTCGACAATGACCTTTGATTGATCGAACCTTAAATGATTTCCAGGCAAAAACTCGCTAGACTGCTTTTGGTCAGTTCGACCGGTCGACATCGATCGAGCATGTGCTCGACCGGTTGACATTCGACAATACCCAGAAAACTGCTGTTTTGGGCAGTTTGTTTCATAACAGTTTGGGTCCTCTAGAGCCTTACGAATTGTGATCTTTTAGGGGTCCTAAGCCTGATGAATGACCAATCTAATGGTTTACCTATTTAGGTTGTGGTCATCGAGAGGCTAGGTTGTTTTAGTTCTAAGGATTAGGGACACTAAGGTACCTCATTTACCTGTTTCTTCTCTCCTTGATGCTTCTTGTCTTCATGTGTCTTCAGTCTTCAGCTTCCAAGGGCTCAACCGACATACTAACACATAGACTCACGTGATTGACAAACAAGGTGCACAAATCAGTGCACTAACACATTCACCCGGTGTGGTCATGGTATTCTAGGGTAGGCATTGCAGAGCTTGGGGCTTGTTTGGACCGTGGGATTAAATGGTATGGAATTGCATTAGATGGGATTAACACCATTATTTCACAATGATTACATGCTTGGAAATATCATGGTATTTTGACCGTCCAATCCCACGTTTGGGATTAAATTCTTCCCTTCGGAAATACACCATATTAAGTGGAGCCTGCATTTGGTTGGCCATGGAATTGTAATCAACTAATCTCATTTCACAACTGATGTTGGTCACTTGTACACATGCAACTTGAATGTCACGTGTAAAGGGCATGTATGGATGGGCGGTATGGTTAAAAGACATGCATCAAGCCCACAAATGTAGTGTGTTTTGGTTTAATTCAATCAAACTAGGCCACATGTGCGAGTGATGGCATGGATTGGGTTTTCGTGTGTGAGTATGATGCACGGGCATGCCAAAGTCTGTTTGACTCAAAGGTTGATTGAATTGTTGGTGTCCTCTGCACTGAGACAGATTGATTGGAGATTGGACACAGGATCCAGAGTTTTCTCGGCCACCTAAATTGCTCTCCGTTCAGGCGATTTGTGGAAGGGTAGGAGGCTAAACCTTCCGAATGAGTTCTTTTTGCCTTTTGACAATAGACGTGAGTCTACGACTTAAGGACTTCTTCTTTCTGCGTAATTTGCTACCGAAGTTCAACAATAAAATAGAGAAAGAAGATACAAGCGAAAAGTTTAGTTCTATTAATGATTTTTACAATAATGGCACTCACGATCGGCTTGAGGGACGATGATTCGTTTGTTGGCCAATCGGGACTGAGCTTCGTCGTGGGACGGTTGTGATGTGCGGGATGGTTGTCTGTTCGTTGCTCGGTCGGAACTAGGCCTTGTTGTGAGATGGTCGATGGTGGGTAGATCTTCGACAGTTTGTTCGTTGCTTGGTCGGAATTGGGCTTCGTGGCAAGATGGTCGGTGAAGTGATAGCCTATTCGTGGTCTTGGTCGGGAACCAAGCACGTGGCAAGATGGTCATGAATCAACTATCTGTTTGTTGGTTGGTGTGGACTAGGCTTCATGGCGAGATGGACGACAGAATCATCTAGCATGTAGCAGGAGAGCCACGCAGCCTTCCGTTCGAAACTGAGTGATCTTCCTTGTGATCTAACGGAATGCTATGGATGAAGGGTGGAGAGATGCTAAGAGCTAAAAAGTAACGACCTCATGCTATGAGCAGCAATGGGGCTGAAACTAAACTAAAATAAAAAGATAAAATGTCCATGGTGGACGGATAAAATAAGAGCTGTTTGGTTGTATTGGTGTGAGGCCTTGAGCTTTTCTTCGATTGCAGCTTTTATAGGCTTCTAAGAAGCGATGGCTTTGCGTAGTGTCTGACATTGTTAAAGATCTGGACGTTCGACAGTGCAAATCTCCTTGATTCTTTCATGTCAGGGTAGCCTATCACATATGGCCACGTGCACAAGAGAGACTCTTGCTCCAGATCGTGTGTTGGCCGGAGTCCTCGCGTCTCTGTACACCCATAGTAGAAAGTGGCTGGAGTCTTACATCACATGGCTGTGGCATCGGTAAAGAGTTGCTTTTGGCAAAGCTCTAGCATTTAATGCTAGATAGAGATCTTCTTTGATAGGATTTTAGCATTTAATGCTTGGAGAGAGAGAGAGAGAGAGAGAGAGAGAGAGAGAGAGAGAGAGAGACTCTTGCTTTTTATAGAGAGTACTTTTGATATATCTATAATATTTAATAGTCTCGCAAATGCATGTCTCTAACTCCTCTTTGAAGTCATCTACACCACGTTGTGGCATGGCTGACATGTGGTGTCTCCTGAACCATTTAATCTAGGTGCACCAGATCATGTGTAAACAATGCTCTTGATCCGCAAGTAGGATTTTGCCCATCATTTAGCTCGTAGTGCCAACACGTGGCTCATCTCATTGGTCCACATAGGTGTGCAAAAAACGGGTATAAACATAGTGGATTTCAAAATCTACCAGAAATCCTGTAGTATCTACTATTGGCTTTGGATGATATGATGCCGGGATTAATCCAATCCTTCCCATCATTTCCAAACACCGGTTGGAATTTGCATGGGACCAAATGCAATTCCATACCACCTAATCCCACATAATACCACGCACCAAATAGGCCCTTCAGAGGTTGTACGATAGCAAGATGGTAGCTTGGCTTGTGTTCTAAATAGCTTATGTTATGTAGCATATAGCTTAAATTATGTAGCGTAGCCTAGCCTTAATGTTACGTAGCTCGTGAAAATAACTTAGGGGGCGTTTGACATCTCTACAAATAAGAGCTTATTGGTTTATTTCTAAAAAAAATAAGCTTTTAGACTATTTGGTAAAAGTCTAATCAAAGTGCTTATTTGTTTAGAAAGTAGCAAATAAGCTCTGATTTTGTAAGGGCTCGTTTGACATCTCTACTCTAATTTAATAACAGCTACTCTAATAAGCTCCTTTTGTTCTAGCTCTTGTTTTAAATAAACTCGTTTGGTAAAATTACTTTTTCAAGTCCAAAAAAAGCTCTTATTTGAAATAAGCAGGTTTGGTAAAATTTTCAAATAAGAGCTTTTTTAAGGGTAGTTGACGTCATGTTTAAATATTACAACAACTCTATTATAAGAGCAATCCAGATGATTGTTTTTGTGGATCTCACCATAGATGAACCATGCCCCCTAATGACAAAAGAATGGATGAGTACAATCTTCATATTTTAAGACATTTGGGCTATCCATTATGTCGTACATTAGATGTGGATCAACCATCATATGGAGCCACCTTTGATGTGGATCGTCTATTGTGTGAGCCAAACCTTCAAAGTGGGTCGTCCATCATACAAGTCCCGTCTTGGATATGGACCATTCATCATTAGGGCCCACCTTAATGTGGGTCATCCATCATATGAGGCCCACCATCAATGTTAATTGTCCTTTATATGCGGCCCCTCAATGTCCACTACCCATCACCCATCACGTGGAGTCCACGTTTGATGCATCCGTAGTGTGGGCCCTACCTCCGAAGTGGATTGTCCATCATGTGGGGCCCACTTTTGATATCCATGATTCATCGATGTGGATCATCCATCATGTGGCTAACTTTGGATATGGGTCATCCATTATGTGAGATCTTGGATGTGGGCCATCCATTAGGTGGGGCCCACTTGATGTGGACAGTCCATAATGAGGGGCCACACTTTGATGTGGGCCATCCATAATGTGTAGCCCATTCCATCCATTATGTGGGCCCACCTTGATGTGGACGATTCATTGTGTGGGGCCCCGCCTTCAATATGGGTTGTTCATCATGTGGGCCCACCTTTGATGTCAACCGATCATCATGTGAGCCCACCTTCAATGACCATCATCCATCATGTTCCCACCTTTGATGTGGATTGCCTATCAAATAGGAGCTTATTGGCTTATTTATAAAAGATAAGCTTTTAAACTATTTGGATAAAGTCTAATCAAAGTGATTATTTGTTTAGAAAGTAGCAAATAAGCTCTGATTTAATAAGTTAGGGAGGGGTTACTTTTTGACATGGAGCTTATTTGGCTTAAGTGGGTAGACATTTTGGACCAATTTTTGGACAAGTTTGTTCTTAAACTTTTCAAGTAATTCCAATCTTAACCTCTTCTCTTCTCTTTACAATTTCTTTGAGGTAGGCCCACATGATGAACGACCCATATTGAAGGTGGGCCCCACATGATGAATGGTCCATATCAAAGATGGACCCACATAATGCACGGTTACATCAAAGTTGAGCCCCACATGATGGATGACCTGCATCAAACTGCGGCCCACATGATGGACGATCCACACCAAGCGGGCCCTACCTGATGGATGGTCCCCATCAAAGGTGGGATCCACATGATGGATGGTGGACATTAAATGTGGGACCACATGATAGAAGGTTAACATTAAAGGTGGGCCCACATGATGAGTGGCCTATATTGAAGGTTGGGCCCCACATGATGGACGATCCACAACAAAGGTGGGACCTACATGATGGATGGTGGACATCAAAGGTGGGTCCCACATGATGGACTATCCACATCAAGTGGGCAACACATGATAGATGGCCCACAACAAAGTTGGGACCCACATGGTGGATGGTGGACATCAAAGATGGGCCCCTCATGATGAACGACTCATATTGAAGTGGGGCCCCACATCAAGGTGGGCCCCATGTAATGGATGGTTCACATCAAAGGTGGGCCCCACATGACAGATGGCTTGCATCAAAGTGTGGCCCAGCATGACGGAACATGCACATCAAGTGGGTCCCATTTGATGGGTAGTCCACATCAAAGGTGGGACCCGCATGATGGATGATGGTCATTGAAGGTGGGCCCACATGATGGTCGGTTGATATCAAAGGTGGGCCCACATGATGAACGACCCATAATGAAGGTGGAGCCCCGCACAATGAATGGTCCACATCAAGGTGGGCCCACATAATGGACGGAGTGGGCTTCACATTATGGATGGCCCACATCAAAGTGTGGCCCCTCATAATGGACTGTCCACATTAAGTGGGCCCCACCTAATGGACGGTCCACATCCAAGGTTTCGCATGATGAATGACCCATATCCAAAGTGGGCCACATGATGGATGATCCACATAGAAGGGGTGCCCCACACGATGAATGGTGGATATCAAAAGTGGGTCCCACATGATGGACAATCCACTTTGAAGGTAGGGCTCACACTATGGACGCATCAAATGTGGACTCCATGTGATGGATGATGGGTAGTGGACATTGAGGGGCCCCACATAAAGGACAATTAGCATTGATGGTGGGCCCCACATGATGGATGGCCTACATCAAGGTGGGCCCCTAATGATGAATGGTCTACATACAAGACGGGCGTTGTATGATGGATGACCCACTTTGAAGGTTTGACTCACACAATGGATGGTCCACATCAAAGGTGGGCTTCATACGATGATTGCTCCACAGCTAATGTACGACATAATGGATGATCCAAATGTCTTAAAATATGAAGTTTGTAGTCATCCAATCTTTTGCCATTTGGGGCATGGTTCATCTATAATGAAATCCACCAAAACAACCATTTGGATTGCTCTTATAATGGAGTTGTTGTAATCTTTAAAAATGACGTCACTTACCCCTAAAAAAAGCTCTTATTTGAAAGTTTTACCAAATTGTGTTTATTTCAAATAAGAGCTTTTTTTGGACTTAAAAAAATGATTTTACCAAATGAGCTTATTTAAAACAAGAGCTACAACAAAAAGAGCTTATTGGAGTAGCTATTATTGAATTAGAGTAGAGATGCCAAACGAGCCCTTAAGTTGCATGTAGCCTACTCTACATGCTAATTTACATATGGTACACTCTACATAGCCTACGCTATACGCTAAATAGCTTACTTTATAAGTTATTTTTCACTAAAGCAAAAATCAATTAATTTTTTTTCAATGATTTGTTATATTTTTCTATTTTTCAATAAAAAATAGTTACTTCTTGCAACAATTTTAGTAAAATAATAAAAATAACAGTATTAAATCAGTTCTGTTGCTCTTTCTCTATTTTTATAGTTAATCTTTGTGCTATTTTTCCTATTATTTTAGGTTGTTTTGGTTGCAACCAAGCACAAGCTTAATTAAAAATCTAGAAATAGCATGTAGCTTGTGCAACATGTGTTGTAGCTTATGCCTCATGATTTAGAGTGAATGCTTCACTACACACTATTCACTATTTAAATCATTGAGCTTAGCACATTGAGATATGTGTTGAAAACAGTGAAGTCATTGGCCCCATGCCTTATGTTCATGTGGGAGATGGGTTTTGATCTTTGGACTTGAGATTTGCCATTGCTATGGGGTTGAGCAAGAGATGTTGGATGTGGGCCACTATGAGGCCCACTTATGCGACCCCTTATGGGTGGTCTACAAATGGTACATGTGTCACTCGCTCTATAAAAGTCCTTTTTTGGAGATCTTGATTTTCTCTCTCCTTAAAGGTAGAAAATTTCCTTTATTGGAAATATTCCAAATCCTACCACCTATCTATCCACCTTATATTACAAGATGTCTCTTTCATTAAACCCTAAGATAGAGATCCCTTTTCCAACGCAATCTCAACCATCGATCTTAGCTTATCCTCTCTATCCACCATCCAAGCTATTGAACTTGAGAGGTAAACATAACCTTTATTTTCCATGGTGGTTAAATTGCGGATCACCAGATGGCTTTACCATTTTCACTTTGCTTTTTGGTTCAATTCTCATCCTTGTTATAGCCGCACATATTGTGATCCGCTTCCACTCCGTTCAACATGCCAGGGCGGGCATATGATCATTGAGTAACATAGAGACTGAATTGCTTCGTAAGTGGTTATGAAGATTTGAAATGAAGGGGGGTAGTCTGTAGAGACATGTCATAGCATGCAAATATGCGACTTGTCTTGGAGGTTGGTTCATGAAATTGTCCACACAATATAAGGCCTCAAGTTTGTGCAGAGGAGTTCCAAACAGAGGCAATATCAGGGCATTATGAATTGGTTATTGATTAAGATTTTTGATGGATTTGTGGTGGAGTGACATTGCTCTTTTGCCATGCTTTTCCCATGTTGTAGTAGGCTGCTAGTGAAAAGCAAATAATGGTGAAACAAGTTTATATTAGCACGTGTGATCAGGTTGTATAGCCCTGAATATTCAGAAGAAATCTTGATGATGAAGAAATTGTGGAATATGTCATCTGTTAGGACTTTGAGAAATGTGGGAACTTAAACTTTTCGAAAAACAATCTTGATTTTAATGAACCTAGGATCCCCATGTGGAATAAACTTAAAACCCTAAACTATAACAAACAATGATGGAGATCATACCTTGATTTGAATCATTGATTGGTGTAGGCGTAGACGTGGTGAGATCAATCACCATCTCTCTCACAGGGATAGATACTCTGAATCTATGGAGCTACTGGGACTCCTCAACCAGTCTTCCTCTAATCCACAAGGGGATATCTTGAATCCGTGAGCAAAATAAAGTTAAAACTCAAATAATGTTGTATTAATCAAAGGGAATTGTTCTTAATCACGAATTAAACAACTATTTATAGATAAAAAACTAACCCTAGAAACCTTAGAAATGTAATGGAGAAGAATTCTAACGAAAATGGAAACAAATCGTGCAAAAATGGAAAGTTCCACGCAAATCTGCGAAGCTGGGAGACTGGACGTTGTTAAGTGGCGACCGGTCGCTGGCCACTGGCGATCGGTCGCCTAGGACCCCAAATAGTCTAGCGAGCTTCCTCCCCTGTCAACCAAAATTCGGCCGGTCACAGGTGCTAAGCGACCGGTCGACAGAGCCCATCGTTTTTTTGAGGCTCGGGCTGCCTCCTTTGATTTTTCCTTTGGCTCACGTTCGTCCACGATCAAGGGGGATCCCTACTACATCATCCTCCCCCACTTGAAAGAAACTCGACCTCGAGTTTCTCTTTGACTTCGGATCACGAGCCATCTTTAGTTTCACCAGCCGAGGTGGGGCGACATTCTTCTCTTGTGGCACAAAGGTTGCACATTCTTCATTCCTTCATCATGGCTCCTTTGCCTTGCTGCTTAAGACAAGGAGAGATTGCCCTTCAACCTTGGACGTCTTGCGAACCTCCTTTGGGATTGCGAGAGTGAGAACAATCTTCCTCCTATCTTTGAAAAATGTAATATTGTTCCGCCTGCAATGTACGATGTCTCGATCAAACCGCCATGGTCGCCCGAGTATCATGTGGCAAGCGTCCATGTCGATGACATCACACCACACTTGGTCCCTATAGGCCTTGTCGATCGAAAAAGAGACGAGGCATTGATCTTTTAACCGTCGTCATACTGTCCCTTTGAATCCAGCCAATCATGAATGATGAGGGATGCAACGTGGTTTTAAGCTTCAGCGTCTTCACCATCGTATGTGATATGATATTTTCACAGCTACCACAATCAATTATTACGTCACAAATCTTTCCAGCCACTGTGCAACTTGTGCGGAAGAGATTGTGCCACTGGGGATTGGTTTGTATGCTTGGTGTAGGCGATTGTCTCTGTACGACCAAGGAAACACCCCGATCTCCAGGAAGCCATTCAGTCCCTTCCTCCTCATTCTCGGTTTGATCAACGCCATTTATTCTTTGGTTTAGCTTGTGCATCTTCTTCAGTGATTGCTAGATTAGCCATTGGCCGCTGCGAGCATGTGTTTGATAGGTGACCCAGCTGTCCACACCTGAAACAATGGTTGGGTCTAGGTCGACCATAGGGATTTGGGATCTTGCTCGGGCCCAACACAATTGCTGATCGTTGTGGTCTCGCAGGACCACTTCCCAATGCACGAGCCGCGATCACCGTGGGTTGAGGACGATCTTTAATGGGTTCTTTTCCCTTGGACATGGATGAATCTTGAGCGGAGCCCGTTACAAGGTAAGATTGTGTAGCGGCCCTTGTAAGCTGCGTCTCTCCCCTAGTGGCCAATTGGACGGCCTCATCCAAGGTCCAGACTGGAACCATCAGAACCTAATCCTGAATCGTGAGCCGCAATCCTCCGATGAACCGCGCCACTTGCTGTGATTCAGATTCTAATAAGTTATTTTGTGTTCCCAAAAGCTGGAACTCTCCCAGATACTCAGCTACAGACCGATTCCCTTGCCGACAATTTTGGTATCGCTGGAATAGAACCTGCTCGTAGTCGTTAGGGAGGAAGTGGGTCCGTAGAAGACGCTTCATTCGAGGCCATGATTAGATGGGCATCTTATTCTGTCGAACATGGGTCATCTGAAGTTGTTCCCACCATGCTAACGCACTGGATTTCAACTTATAGGCGACCAACTTCACTCGCTTTTCTTTTGGCACGTTCATGTATTCAAAATACCGTTCTACCTCGGCTAACCAATCGAGGAACTCTTTTATACATAATAGGCCATTAAAGTTGGGGAGTTCAGCCTTACCTCAATATTCCCTTTTAGCATGATTTATACATTTGCCTCCATAAACGGGACGTCGAGCATTGGTGCTGTCGCCTTCCTCGTCGTTGGAACTCGAACCGTCTGAGATAGCGTCGGACGGATTGCTGGATTGTTCCCTACAGCGAGAACCGGCGGTGGAGCGTTGTCTTGGGCTTGGGGCGGGGCCAATGACGCCGTAATCCGATCGAGAGTCGCTTGCAGTCCTTGCATAGACAACTCATTCGATCGCGCTGAAGAGCGTCTATCTTCTTCATGAGATATTGAATCCCCCGATCACTGTTAGCGAGATTGATGTCTCGGCTGTCACTAGAAGCCATCTTCCCGAGGTTGTTCCTCGCTCTGATACCAACTTAGTATAGGCGTAGACTTGGTGAGATTGATCACCGTCTCTCTCACAGGGATAAATACTTCGAATCCACGGAGCTCTTGGGACTCCTCAACCAGTCTTCCTCGAATCCACGAGGGGATACCTCGAATCCACGAATAAAATAGAGTAAAAACTCAAATAATTTTGTATTAATCAAAGTTAATTGTCATTAATCACAAATTAAACAACTATTTATAGATAAAACTAACCGTAGAAACCTTAGAAACTTAATGGAAAAGAATTCTAACGAAAATGGAAACAAATCGTGCAAAAACGAAAAGTTCCACGCAAATCCGGGGAAGCGGGCAACCAATCTTAGGGGTTCAGCAACATGTCGTTGTTGAACAACGATCGGTCGTCAACCATTGGCGATTAGTCGCCCAGGACCCCAAACAGTCTAGCGAGCTTCCTCCCCTTTCAACCGAAATTCGATCGGTCGCAGGTGCTATGCGACCGGTAGATAGAGCCTGTTGACTAGTCGTTTTTCTAAGGCTCGGGCCAACTTCTTTGTTCTTTCCTTTAGCTTACGTTCGTCCACGATCTGGGGGGATCCTCACTACATTGATCGCGATGTGGAAATTACCAATGTCGATTCTCTAACAAAGGAAATCTCTCCCTAATCAATCCCAGATGAAAGAGAAAGTGTAGAGCCAATACACACTGCCCCTGAGCACGGCTAGGGCGTGTGCAAGGAGAGCCATTCATGAGGTGGATTGTAACAGCTCGAAATTTTAGGGGTCGAGCACAAACTCTATTTTCGATATCCTGGGAGTCACTCATGCATATGCAAGTGCGTGTTATGCAAGCGATTGTTCCACGTGGCATCAAATCATAATGATAGGTCAATCTGAGCAATGGAATAAAGACAATTGAATTTAAGTGAGCTAAATCTAAAATATACAACACCCATCTCATAAAGGAGTCCATCCAAACAGTCTAACTATGTCTCATCTGGTGCATTTGCTCGTGGGGTACCTGCATCAATGAAATCGCCTGGTTGGTGTTTTAAAACACCGTTTCAGAGTGGGAGTGAGTAATCAACTCAGCAGTTCCATTTCCCTAAGTTACTTAAGGTACAAATGCAATCAGGCGTAGGTAATGATTCAAGCATACACATATAGCAGTCATAGACATAGACATAGTACCACATCTTGTAATATTAATGCATAAATGCATGAAATGCAACTGCATGCTTGATCACCGTTTTGGTCACAACCGACCATGAGTGGCACTACCACATCACTCGCACGGACTCGAGCCGCCAGTGAATGAGGCATCACCCTGTCACCCGCACACAATGCATGCCATGCCGAACCATGCATGATTAGCCAAGTTGTTAATTATTCCGTTTAACCGTCCAGCTGGTTGGTGAAGCCAATGTACCATCATTCTATCACCCGGCCGAACTGGGACCATCTGGCTCCCTGCGTGGCGAACGCCTATCATCGCCTGTAACCCCTGGATCTATACTCGGGTTGTTCGCCCAAGAGCTCGATTTGGCCATGACTCGTCTCGGGCGGGAAAATGGTTCGTCACCGCTTCCCATAGTCAGGTGGTAGGCTCGTCACCTCCACGGGTGCTCAATGGACACTGCGGGGAGGCTCATCACCCCAGCATAGGCCGACATCTCGGGCATAGGTCCCATACCACCATGCTCGGCTCATGAAACTTGGGGATCGTTTCGCCGTGCAATTTCAAGTGGGCTTATCCAGCGGTAACAGTGGTACTTGGATTCGAATAGAGAGCGACAGATCACACAACACGTTCAACTTGGTGTCGGGCCAACACCTTCGTCTGAGGAGGGGCGGGGAGGCCAACCTTAGGCGCCTGTGACCCTTGTGGTCCTCAAACCACAACCGGTCACCTGCACTCTACTGCCAATCGAAGAGTCTAACCCAAGGGTGACCAACCTCAAGCGGTCACCCCGTTCATGTGTGCAAGGTTGAATTATCTTACAAATCCAAGTACAATAGGAATATCATGTACATGAGCATTCGATGTTTAACTATTAGGTATGTAGCATAAACATACCATTACACATCAGCATATGGAGTAAACAAGACATGATCTAGTGGATTTCTCAGCAAACGTAGCAAGAATAAGCAACATTTCATCATGGTAAGATCACTAGCATGTTATAGATTCACCCTATTAACACAATCAAGTAATAAGCATCCACATTTCAGCATGCAACCTAAGATCAACGATTCTACAACATGCACCCAAATATTGATGAAATCAAACATAGATTCATTAACTGGGAATTAATTCTAAGCATTCTCAGCCACACAAATCAAGCATTAACTACGTCTAATAGCATTTGATGCTAGGCAACCTAAAGGTAAATGGTCTGCACCTTAGTTCTTGGGGAGACTTGGGTATTCCTACAAGAATCAGCCTTCCATGTTAGAAATTTGGGAAAATCTAAGGAGAGAGGCTAAGATGGGGGTGTTGAATTAGAAATCCTTACCTATAGGGGCCGGTGATGGTGATTCAACGGAGATTACGACGCCTAATTGGCCATAGATGCATATGGAGGGAGGTGGAGTGACATGTATGGCTCCCCCTCTCTCTTCTTCTTCCTCTTTCACTCTCTTTCTCCTCTTCTCTCTCTCCCTCAAAATTTTTTGAGAAAATGAAAGGGGAGAGTGCTGGAAAATGGTTTTTATATCATGCTGAATTTGTTGAAATGGCCTTAATTGCTGAAATTTTATAATAGTGGCCCTGTAAGGGGCCGTTTTAGTTGTGTGGGGCCCGGCTGGCCCATCTAGGCTGATCTAACCCATGGAATAGTTTCCTCAAGGTGAGATCTTCCTACGGTTGTGATTTGGTGTAGTTCAGATGCGGTGTTTATTGGGTATGAGGAAAAGTTTGTTCAACGGTCACTGATCATCGATCGGGGCCGCGACTTTGGGGGCAGGTTTGATGTTATATTTAGAACCTAAGTTCTACATTTCATAGCCATGCAAGGGTCCTAATGGCCCACCTTAGAAAAGGTGTTGTTAATAATGATTACTTGGGTTAGTTCTTGTGAAAGTGTATTTGCACTTACATGTGCTCTTGTTGGATCTCATAATTTCGAAATTTTGGGCGCTAACTTCCCAATGACATCCGCCCAAAGTTGTCAAGCCTGGCGAAAGGGTTATTCCACCCAAGTTTAAGATTTATTGGTCTTAGGATGGGTGGTACAAGGGCCTTTCACGAGTTCATCTAAATCTATGTTAATGAAACTATGGTCTTTCAAGGCTAAGAGTGGTTAATTAATCATCCTAAGGTGACATGTGCACGACGTGGCCCGAGTGTGTGTTCGGGTTTAGAAAAGGGCGATTTTACGGGGCGTTACATGGATCCTCTTCTTAACATGGATCCTCTTCTTAAACATGTAATGGAGAGAGAGAGAGAGAGAGAGAGAGAGAGAGAGAGAGAGAGAGAGAGAGCCCCGGGGGGGGGGGGGGGGGACTGTAATAGCCTCCACATGCCCCCACCTCTATTCTCCATTATATTAAGGCTTCACTAATTAATGTTAAATTACAAGCATGCCCTTCACCCTTTTAGGTCATTGTAGTACATCAGCTCATGGGCCTAAGATTGAACCTAACACATGTTTAGGCCAGAAACCAATCTGCATCACATAAGAAATGAATTTGGCTCACTGGACCACAATGGGACCACATGTGATCAATAGGGGCCATTAATACTCTCCCTCAAGCTAGAGCATATATACTATGAATACACAACTTAACAAAGAAGTGATATAGATGAACTCGATTTAGAGCCTTTGTAAACATGTCTGCCACTTAATCTTGAGATTTGACTAACAAAATGCATATTTCCTTGCTAGCAACTTTTGCCCTGATGAAAGTGACAACCTAATTTGATGTGCTTGGTTCTTTCATGATAAACCGAGTTATTAGCAGTGCGAGAATCAGTTTGATAATCACAATTCAATCCCACAGGGATATCAACCATGAACCCGAGCTCGCACATTAATGTCTTTAGCAAAATGAGTTCACATGTTGCATGGCCAATTGCCTTGTATTTTGCCTCAATTCTTGAATGAGTGACTACGCTTTGCTTTTTACTTCTCTATGTAATAAGATTACCACCCATGAAGATACAATAACCCGTTGTAAATCACTTGTTAGATGGATTAGACGGTGTATGCCCTTGTGGCAAGAGAAATTACACCGGAGGTTCCATTAGAGTTAACTCCATGAGGTAACATCGGTTTTGAAGGAATACAAAGATTTATTCCCTGATGATTAACCGAATGACTTGCCACCTATGTGGGACATTCAGCATGCCATTGATCTTGGCCCGGGGTCTACTTTACCGAACCTCCCTCACTACAGGATGAACCCTGCAGAGCATGCAGAGTTGAAGAGGCAGGTTGATGAGCCTCTGCAAAAGGGTTTCATCTAGGAGAGTATGAGCTCGTGTGTTGTGCCCGCATTGTGGACACCAAAGAAAGATGGCACGTGGCGCATATGTGTGGATAGTCGTGCCATAAACAAAATTATAGTTAAGTATAAGTTCCCTATACTTAGGCTTGACGACATGCTTGACATGATGGCCAAGTCCACCATCTTCTTCAAAATTGATCTCAAGAGTGGATATCACCAAATCCGCATACGCCCAGGAGATGAATGAAGACAACCTTCAAAATGAAGGATGGGTTGTCCGAGTGGATGGTCATGCCCTAATGCACCCAGTACTTTTATGCGGGTGATGACACAAGTCTTGAGACCAGTTCATGGGTAAGTTCCTAGTGGTTTATTTTGATGATATTCTTATTTATAGTACCACTAAGGAATCACACCTTGAACATTTGAAGCAGGTCTGTAGCATCCTTAGGGCTGAAAAGTTGTATGCTAATCTTAAGAAGTGCGCTTTCATGTCTAGTCAAGTTGTATTCTTAGGATTTATCGTCACCTGAAGGTATGTGTGCAGACCCTGAAAAGGTTAAAGCGATAGTCGAATGGCCAGAACCAAAGAACATTCATGACGCGCGAAGCTTTCATGGCTTAGCCACCTTTTACCGTTGGTTCATTAGAGGATTTAGCACGATTATGGCTCCCATCACTGAATGCATGAAAAAGGGAGAGTTCGTGTGGTCGAAAGCCACAGCCAAGGCTTTTAGGAAGATTAAGGGAAAAATGGTAGAGGCTCCCATCATGCGCTTACCTGATTTTTCTAAGGTCTTTGAGGTAGTGTATGATGCGTCAAGTGTTAGTATAGGTGGAGTGTTGAACCAGGAAGGCCACCTAGTAGCCTATTTTAGTGAGAAACTGAATGAGGTAAAGCAGAAGTACTCTACTTATAATAAGGAATTTTATGCGGTAGTGCAGTCTCTCAGACATTGGTGTTACTATTTCTTACCGTAAGAATTCGTCTTGTTTTCAGACCACGAGGCCTTGAGATATTTACATTCCTAAAAGAAACTTAATCCAAGGCATGCGAAATGGGTTGCGTTTTTTCAGGAATATTCGTTTGTCCTGAAACAGAAGGCCGGGGTCGAAAACAAACAAGCAGTGCCCTTAGTAGAAGAGTGGCGTTGCTCAACTCTTTGAGTGTAGATGTAGTTGGGTTTGAGCAACTAAAGGATGAGTACCCCATGTGTCATGATTTTGGGAGTACTTACATGTCACTCTTTAGTGACCAGTGTAGCATGGGTGATGTCACGCCCCCAACCCGGGGACCGGGCTCACTAAATTTCCGATTGCCGACCTTGGTGCCAACAGCCTCCGTAGTACCCCATTCTTGGCTCCTAGATCTCATATGCCAGGTTCCGATCCTGGGATCCCACCAGGAGGATTTTTAGGGATTTTTTTTTTTTGTAAGGGAGCATAACCAAAACCACAAAACATCATTACATATCCACTATATAGTTTGTTGAGTATAGTACTGGAAAGGGGAAATACAAAAATGTAGCTGAAAGTCCAAAATATCAGGCACATGAATCGAGCTCAACGCTGCTGATATGCCCTAGTACTTGCAGCGTAAACAAACGCGCATAAGCCTCCTAAGAAGCTCAGTAGAGTGCGTGTGTGATGCATATGACAAGTATACATATATTAGAGTAAGCGAAAGTGATAGAGGGCTAAGTTACCAAGTTCATGAATGCTATCAGCCATCCCAAGGCTATGCAATGTAAGGGCCTACAGGTCGAGTGTTATATGCTAGAGATGCAACGCAAGCATGCCAATCCTCAACTAATCCGCAATATCAAAATGGTTCTCATATGGGACATCACCGGGGTCTAGTACACTTTGATATTGGCCGCCGCACATCGCGCGCATAACCAAGCGAGTAGAAAAGACCTCACTATCCGCCTCGTTAGTGGTATGCCAATGCCCACCCGGCTCGCCGATAGCGGACCCATTTCACGAGCTGGGCAGACTCGACCTAGCTTATAGCTCACTGCACTCGAGCGGATAAGGTCACACCCCTTTCCAGCTAACCTCGACACAGTAGGAGACGCGACCTACTGGTATTTGGCACTCGGGCGCTCATGTTATCCGCTCGGTCTCGACGTTGGAGCATCCTACTGGTACGATAAGGTTTAGGGACTTTCACCCAAGGACATCCATAGCGCCCACGTGCTAGAACATGTTTCCGGTGTCCATTACTGCCAACCACGATGTGACTATGGTGGCCACCACCCCGATGCTGCTAGGGTGTAAAGGCGATCGTGACATACATAATGCGAGATGCATGAGTCATACAATCCAAGTCATGCACCAAACCTACGCATACCACGCAATCATGTGGGGCGACCCTGTCTCGCACGGGTCCCCTAAGTATAACAAGCCAAAATGGCATATGCTATGATTAATCGTGATCCATAACAGGCATACAAATGATGCGTATGGGCATATGAATAAGCATGGTATTCATTATACTAAGCATATTATCAGTGTGACCTATCAAGCTAAGTATACTAGCATGTTATCAAACATATCATGTGATGTTGGCCTTAAATGGCCCAATATATGTAGAGAGTGGGACCTAGACTGTGGGTCCCATTGGAAATGTAAAGGTCTTCGTGGCATAGCCCACTTGAGACTACATCAGCCCCATACTTGGGCCTGCACATACAAAATGAGCTGACGAAATAGGTGTATGGCATGGATAAAACATATATATCAAAGTGGGGACCATGGCGGGCCCCCGCCTACTCGTTGGATAACGAATATACATCATCGTAGGTCTTAGGAAGTTTCGGTGGTAGGTTTTCAATCACCACCATTTTCTAAGTGAGGCCCACTCAAAATTGGGCCCCACGCACCGGTCAAGACGGGTGGCATGATACACAATACATCCATCAAGGTGGAACCCAAAGATGGGCCCCACACCCTTTCGGTGGTAGGTATTCAAAAGATGTACCATCAACTAAAGTAATTGACATATTTGATAAAGCATAATTAGAGGAAGAAAAGAAACTGCAATTACCAGAGATATGGAAGAACGCCTTAGAGTCGATGATCTAATATGGAGAGGAAGATGACAAAAGACATCCTTTACTTGATTGAGTAAAAGTGGCTGTTGAGGTGGATGCATCATTGTTGGATGTAGAGCCACTACAAGAAGCATCATCAACCATAAGAACTTGGTTAGCCCTTCAGGATTAGACGAAGTAAGAGTAGTGGATCTACCATCTGAAGAAGCATCCTCAACCATAAGAACTCGGTTAGCCCTTCAGGACTTTCCATGAAGATCCTAGTAGAAGTCCACCATATGATTTGTCAGGCTACAATGAGTACACATATGCTCTCCTCTACCACCATGACCGCCTTTACCTCCCCTTGGGAATCTACCACCTTTGCCACCACGAGGAGGACAACGCCCAACGCGACCACCATGGCCTCCATGAAAGCCAGAATAACCGAATGGAGAATCCTGTGCCGTTTATCAGATGCATTAACCTGAGAGTTGTCAAATTCATTTGGCAGGAAGACTCTTTGAAGTCTTCATATACCTCTGCCACTGAAGGAATGGAAACTCCTCCTAAAATCTGATCCTTTGTTGATTGATATTCCTTGGGCAATCCAAACAAAAGTTTTACTACCTTCATATCTTTCCACCACTTCTTCATAAGGGCGACATATGAGGTAATGGGATGATATATAGCCAACTCTTCCCACATTCTAGTCAGCTTTGCGAAATATTCACCATGGGGCTTGTCTCCCTTTTGAAAGGAAAAGATTTCCTCATACAACTGATACACCCGAGAAACATTCTGTTATGAGGAATACATCTTCCTTATAGTATCCCAAATGTCCCTGATTGTGCTTAAGAAAACTAAATTAGAACTCATCTCGGACTCCATACTATTCCATAACAAAGAGCGAATTTGGGCATTTTCACGCATCCATTGCTTGTATTTTGGATTAGATTCTACCAGCTTAGGATCTGTGAGGAACTGATCCTTTTCACGGGCTAAGAGAAACACCTCGCCAGATTTGGTCCACATAAGGTAATTGTTTCCATTCAACTTCACAAAGATATTGATGCATTGAAGGAGGGTCCAAACATTTCCCCAAGAGGAGGAAGCAACGACTGTACTTTTGGGCTCTATAGATATTCCACAATTAACTTGCTTTGAAGTCAGAAGAAAAAGTTGACCCAAGAGGAGATCCACACACAACTATACTTACACAATAAAATAACGCGAAGATTGCTGGCCCATTATCACCCCAATCAACATCAATACAAAACCCACATTGCATATGACTTAATGGGGGATAATATTCTATCAAAAGAACTGCTTCCACATAACTTAACAATATTAAACAAATGATTTTAACATTATCTTATGAGAAATCAACGAGCCTTCATAATTCAACAAGGCATGTACGCTCCTTTTCTGCACAAATGGACAACGAAATGTGCTCCCCTTTGCAGTTCGATCAACCCCCAACGTGTTGGAAGGCCCTTAAGAATAAAAAAGATCCAGCAACTTGGGTCAGATCGGGAGGAATTACGGAGTTCAAACCGCTTCTAGGATGGCTCTGAGACCATGTACGTTGGTATAGAAAAGAGAAAAGTAGAAGAAAAGACGAAAATAAGAGAAATGAGAGAAGAAACTTGAGAAAAGGAAATTAAGAGATAGGGCTCACGTTCCCACTTTTCTCTTATATTATTTTATAAATGGATGAAATTACAAAAATGCCCTTAAGTAAATAAAAGCAAAAATACCGAAAATACGCCTTACACAAAAATTATGTTCCCAACACATCCCAAGACTAAGGTGCCGTTTGGTAAACTAAAAAATAAGGTCTGAAACTTAATTTAAGTGCTGGAAACTTAAAGTATTGAATTTAGTACTTATAAGTACCGAAAATTCCATTTGGTAATTTGTTTGAAAAAAGTCCTGATATCTGGAAATAAGTATTTTTTTTTTCACAAAAACCTGTTTGGTAAAAACAAACCTTAAATGTCTGAAAATTGACAATTTGTCATATTTGCCCCTATTGTCTCAATTTCTATCCTTTGTAGAATATGAGACAAAACATGCTATGGCCTTGCCACTAAATTTGGCACACCTATGCCCCATCCACATGTATCTTTCAAACAATGATCCCTCAATTGATGAACCATGTGTTATATTTTTCTTGATAGAATAATTATAACCCTTCGATTGGTGGATTATGACGTCTCACACAAGGATAATAATAGACCATTCATCTTTCAGGTCCCACCTAACATACTTTTGACTCATAACCTTGAATAAGAAATGCTTTGCCTAAAAAAAAAAATATCTCATCCGGTCGAATTAGTGGGCCATACATGTACAATCTCTTTGCCCACTTGTACAAATGGCATTGCACAATCTCTTAGCCCACTTGATGTGCAGGTACTTAAAAATTGTAAGCGTGGCATGCATAAAATTAAATGAAAAGAAAGATTAAATTGTGTAATAGTGGAGATGAAACGTAGAAAATAGTGATGATTGAACGTCCACCGTTGAAACATTCATGGTGTCACAGAAGTTTTGGATCAGGCTAATATTTTTGTGTTTTCGTTTCATCCTAGTAGGAATGACCATATGAGTGGTATAGATGGCATATAAACATCATGGTGCACCAGGGAGGTTTTAATGGTAGGAATTTTCCTACCCACTGTTTCGCATGCAACCTACTTGAGTTTTGGAACTACCTCATTTTTTATCCTATGATCTAATGTGGTAAGGAAAAACATATGGACGAGGTGCATTTCACACAAATATTACAATGGGCCCCATCTAGTTTTGGTCCAGGAAGTTCCTGCAAAAGGCTTGAAACCCTATGCGACTTGGCTACAACCCCAGAACCAGTGATGTGGGGCCCACCTCGGTGTATGCATCTTATATCCATGTCATCCATCCATTTTTTCAGCTTATTTTAGAGCATGGTCCCAAAGATGAAGCAGATACAAATCTCAGGTGGACCACACCACAGGAAATTGTGGTCATTGACCATTAAGAACTTTTTGCTCGCCACAAAAGTTTTGGATCACACTGATACAAATCTCACGATGTCCAGCTGTTTTGCAAGCTCATTTTAGGGTATGATTCCAAAAAACGAAGTGAATCCAAATTTCAAGTGGACCATGCCACACGAAAGAGTGGTGATTAACTATTAACAATATATTGTGGGCCACAATACTCAAGTGGACCACACCACAGAAAACAATGGGTATTGAATGCCTATTGCCAAAAACCTCTTGGGGGCCACATAATTTTTTGATCAAGATGGTGTCTATGTTTACGCTTCATCCATCCGGGTCTTTGTTACCTATGAACAGGTTGGATGGCCAATAACCACCACGGTGGGCCCCAGGAAGGTTTCAATTGTGGAGGTCATTGTCACCACTGCTTCCCGTGGTGTGGTCAACTTGAGCCTTCAACCTGCCTCCTTTTGTGGCTCATGGCATAAAATGATCTTTCAAAATGGATGGACGACTTGGATAAAACACATATCATAGTGGGCTCCACAAATCCCCTAACAGGACCGCCTGTCTCTAGTAGGTCGTGGTGGGGGTAGTACCCAATCCACTCCCCGGCCTTTGAAACGGGTCCGCCGAAAGCGGATTGCTTCGTTGGTGCTCTGTGTACCCCACCATGATATATGTGCTTTATCCACACCATCTATTCAATTTTAGGATTATTTTATAGCATGATCCTAAAAGTGAGGCAAATCTAAATCTCATGTGGACCACCCTACAAGAAACGGTGGTGATTGAATGCCCACCAGTAAAAACTTCTTGGCGGACATAACGGTTTTGGATGAAGTTGATAGTTGTGTTTTCCCTTCATCCAGGTACGTGTGACCTGGATGAAGGGTAATCAACAGGTTGGATGGCAAATAAACATTACAATGATTCGTGGAGTTTTTAACAGTTGGCATTCAATCACCACTGTTTTCCTGTGGTGTGGTCCACCTGAGACTTGAATCTGCCTGATTTTTTTTATTATGCCCTAAAATACTTACCCGAAATGGATAGACAACATGGATAAAACACATATATTATGGTGGGTCCCACAGAGCACCGTCTAGTAACACCTAGCTACCAGCAACATCACTGGGCAATCCGCATCCGGTTTGGTGAGGCAATCTGTATCTGGTTTGGTGTGCCACGCACCACAGACTTCCTTTTTATCGAAAACATCAAGTTTTGTGGGCCCTACCATGATGTGTGTGTTATATCCAAACCGTCCATCCATTTGGTGAGATCATTTTACCATGGTGAGCCTAAAAATGAGGTAGATCCAAAGCTCAAGTGGACCATACCACATAAAGAAATGAGATTGGATGTCTACCTTCTACAACTTCTTGGGGGGTCATAGAAGTTTTCAATCAAGCTAATATTTTTGTTTTCCCTCCATCTGGGTATGTGTGACCTTATGAACAGTATGGATGACAAATAAACATCATAGTGAGCCCTACGAAGGTTTAAAAAAAAAAAAAAAAAAAAAAAATTCAAATCCTCACCTCAAGATTAATGGGAAGAAAAGGGGAATTTGAGAACGATTTGGCTTGCGTATCTTTAGAGATTTTTCCCCTCTTACGGGAGAAGAACGAACCACTTCGAGACTTTTGGAAACTCTTGGAGGGTAATCTTGTCATTTTTAAAAGTTAGCAGGGATATTTTCGTAACAGTTTGCAAAAAATTTAAAGGCAAATCACTTACTGCATTCAGCGTTAAGTTTTAAGTCAAGCTTTGATGGCTGAAAAAAATCCTCAGTGATATTTACAATTAAGCACTTAAATTTTTTTAGTTACCAAACAGTCCAAATTACCAAAATCATTGGAAATGACAATTTTCAGTGATTAGCCCTGAAATTAAGTTTTTCCAAACGCACCCTAAGTAGGCCATAGGCCAATAGCCACTACTGGTAATAGTTAAAAACACAAAAAAGATAGATTATAGTCTTTCACATTTTTACCTATTTTCTCAGTAACTTATGAAGATAGTTTGGGCGAAAAAATTCTCGAATACATGCTGGCCCGTCTGGTATGGGTCTGATATGTGTCATGGATCAATCATTTTTGGGCCTGGCAGATTATGTCCCCAATACGAATATTTAAACCTTCTATGAAGATAGTTTGGGCAAAAAAATTATCCCATACATGCTGGCCCATCTGGTACGGGTTTGATATGCACCATGGATCAATCATTTTTGGGCCTGGCATATTATGTCCCCAATACCAATATTCAAACCTTGTATGATGTAACCTTCCCTTCTAAAAATAGATCCATGTTGCAAAAATATTATATCAAAATTTATATCAATTTTAATATTTTGATTATATATTAAATGTTTTCTATGGCTGGCTAGAATCCTATATTAGTTTTGCACGTTTAAAAAATGTTGGCGACTCACTCATCTTCCTGACATACATTGCTAATGTATAACTATCAAGAATATAATTGTGGGTGCAATTGTTGTTGAATCTTTAAAATCACACTGATCAAGCAATCCTAAACATCCAACCAATGGCTGTCAAATGGATGGTTAAAACTAAAATAGTAACTGGTCCAAATTTGAAGAGAAAAATAAATAGTTAATAAGTTTGAAATATCACCGATATTATCGAAATATCCCCGATATTATCTCTATCTCCAGCTCAATGATAACGATAACACTAGTAGCGATACCGATAACACTGGTAGTACCAAAAATCCTAGGTATCGGCGATGTATATCTAATGGATTGATATCGCCAATGTATCACCAATATTTTTGACCGTGTAAATTCTAGGTGTTTTTTGTATCGCCAATGTTTTGTTATCTCCAATGTATCGCCAATATTTTTGATTGTGTAAATTCCAAATGTCACTTGTATTGCTAGTGTATTGACGATATTTCGCCAATATCGCCAAAAATCTGTTTATTAAAAAAAATTCCATTCCATTTATTTTTTTATTTTTATGGGCACATGGTTTTATACAATGATCAAATTGTTGACGATATTATCGATAACACAACATGGGCAATATCAAGACCACATTCTTTTGTCTCCTTTTCAGTTGTTGATGATTTCTTGGCAAAATATCATGCGTCATTGATCTTCTAAAATACCGATGGATGTTTTGACGGAAGGTGGGATGATTGGATGGATAGATGGGAAGGTTGGACTGATTTCTTACAAGAACAAATGCTTTTAAGCCCCTCATTAAAGGGAAACTTATTATGTATGCATTCTTTTTGCAATTTTTTATTCCTAAATATGCAAATATGTGTATTTTAGCATCTCTTGAAGTTTGATTGAAAGTTTCCACTGTTTTCCCCATGTTTCTCCAATGTTTCCCCGCATTGCTGGTTATCGGCGACATCGATATTGTTTCCATATCCCCAGGAGCGAAACTTGTAGCGATACCAATACTTCGAACACTTAATATAATCTTTTCAGTGCAAATCTTTATATACATTTGTGCCAGCCATTCGGACAGTCCAGATTGCCATACAACTATGCCATGCTTACATTTGAAGTCACCACCATTTTAAACTAACATAGGAGTAGCCTGGTTATCCATATTCAATGTGAATCCCATGCCCATGCCTGTGTAACATAATATCTGACGTGTGTACTGCCAGGGATTTGATCATTAGAGGGGACCCTTGTAACATTGTAAGGTTGAGCAACAGTCCTGAGATATGCCGTCTGGTTAGCTTTTTCTGTTTGGTACCATTATTTATTTATTTTTACTTCTGTTCCACTTTGTTTTTTTTCTAGTGTTCAAACATTTCTAGCATGCTTGCAAAGTCTGAATAGAATACTAGTTGCCATTTATACCTGTCGAAGCTTCCTGCATTATAATTCTCATGATTGTTCATGCACTTTATATGATTATCCATTTGATGTGAATTAGTCACATGGATTGTGGAGGAGATTAAAAGTATTTTGCTGTTCATCTGTAGGTGGCTGACTTGATGAAAGCACTTTGCCATGCCTCCCTAGGTAAACTAGATGATTGATGACTGATTTTCTGTCTTATGTAGAAAGGAGCTGTTAAAGATAATGAAATGCCAACCTCAAGTGGACCCAATGCAACTTTTACTGATTTACCTGCACCAGAGTTACAGTGGGAGGAGATGGCGGAGGCACCTGTACCTCGCCTAGATGGGGCTGCAATACAGATTAAGAATCTTCTATATGTGTTTGCTGGATATGGTACCATCGATCATGTGAGAACCTTTCTTCATCTTAGAAATTATTTGAACTTCAATAAATGAGTCGAAAAGATAGTTTACTGCAAGGTTTGCACATGGCCTTGTTTTAGCCTAAGATCAAGTCATTTCATTCTTATATTTTGCTTTTTGTTTCCTGGGCTGCACTTTGGTAGAATACCTTGCTTTCATTTCATGGTGGATTCTAACGAATTAATTATTTTTACTGTATGAAGTACAGCATTTTTTTGTAGGGTTGACTTTCCTGGTGTTGCTTTAACATGTCTCAGTCAATGTCACTTATCAATTGCCATATTTGACCATCTTAACTTTATATGTAATATTTTTTGGTTTCTTACTACTTCAACTTCAAATTTATTTCTTCATGAGCTTCTGTCATGGCCAATGAGGGCCCAAGTAGAAATAAAAGGTTGATGACTGGTGGGTCACCAATTGTAAAACTGTTGCCAATCACCATGTCAAACCCAACCTCATTTGCGAGGCTAAGGGCATGTTTGGTTTTCCAATTACAACGGTAAATGGCTGTAAATAGGTATTGATTATTTACTCTTGTAATTGTGTGGTGACATCACTTACATTTGGATGCAATGATGATTTTGCTACATTGTTTGTTTCATCCAGATCTCATCGTAAAAATGGTAGTTTTATAATGTGAAAATGTAATGATTACAATTCACTTTACTACTTTCTTTACAATTGTATTTGATTCTTGATTTATGAGCCATGATTCCAGTTTAAACAAACACCTGGAAATGATAATGATGGCTCATTTACTTTGTATTTCATAGGAAATTGGAAAACCAAACGCAAACAGGCCCTAAGATTCGAGGTATTCAATAGCGGTAATGGTGGCTGTAACGGCCACCATCATTACCGTCAACAGCCGTTATGGCCATTAAAAAAAAACTGTATCAGCCTTGTAACAGACCGTTATGAGGCTGTTACGGGCCATTTTTCAGTAAGTTCACAAAGGTTCCCACTGTTACCCTTACAGTCGTTAGGTAACTGTTTTTAAACAACTCGCCAAGATGATGGTGGTGGTGGTGATGGTGATGGTGTTGGAACTCAGAAGCAACTGATAATTTAATTAAACATTTATAACTAATTGAATGACATATTTTAGTTTTTATTGCATCTGTTGGTAAGAGACAACTTTAACAGATTTGAAGGAAGAGGGAAATCATAACTTGACCCTGCTAGTCAAAATGTATGACTTTGCCCATTAACTTCCAAAATTCTTAAATATCTTGAACTTGTATGCATCTGCTGGGCTTAATGATATTGAGGCTGCACTAACATTCCACTTCTGTCTGCATTCCCTATAATATGTTGTCTCGTTTACATTCTGTTGCAATGCTTTTCTGGTTAACATTTCTTTTGTTGAATGAAGGGAGCTTTTGATTGAGCTCTTCTTAGAGCCTTTTCTAAATTAATCTGTTAAACTATTTTAAGAAACGTTAAACAAATATAGATGAAGCATTAGGCAGGGAAAGGTAGGATATTTATGTGTTTGGTTAGTTGAATATTGTGCTTGAATTCCATCCATTATCTCCTAATGAACAATTTTATATGTTTCGCAAACTTCATTTTCATACTGTAGAGATAAATCTCTTATCTCTAAAAATACAGTATTCTTATGGGTTTTCTTCCATGTTTTTGTTTTGCTTTTTTGCTATAGGTACATTCTTATGTTGATGTTTATAATTTTACGGATAATACTTGGGGTGGAAGGTTTGACATGCCTAAAACAATGGCACATTCACATTTAGGAATGACAACAGATGGAAGATACATTTATGCAGTCACAGGACAATATGGTCCGCAATGCAGAGGGCCTACAGCTCGCACCTTTGCGTTAGACACGGAGACAAAACAATGGCGGGACTTGCCTCCATTACCTTTCCCTAGGTATATTCCATAACCGTGAGATGTACAAAACTTACGGTTACTTTCCTCTCTTTTTAATACATATGCTTTTTTAACCTTCTTGAGTGCATAACTTATCGCTAAGAATTAAATGTGAGGCATTCCATTTTATCATTCTCCAAGATGCTGCCAATTCCTTTTTTCTTTTCCACCAACAACTGGTTGATCATTACAATATAACCCTTTCATTTTTTTCCTTTAAGAGTATCTGTTTCCAATTTTGCCCTTGAATATTTTCAAGGGAAAGCTGGTTTTAAAAATGCCATTGGAGGTTAACCTACAGCCAGTTGTAGACGATCTGTTCTCATTTTAATCAGTCATAAGATCTCCAAGTTTTTTGTTACTTGAAAACCCATGGTGACAAGTTGCTTTTGGAAATGGAGTCATAGTAGCTGCCCCTTGGATCTCATGCAGGGATGCTATAAATATTGCTGAGAGTACGATCTCAACATTTCATTGTGTCATGTTTTATGTTTATTGTCTTGCAAGTTTAGTCCCACATTGTGCATGTGGAAGAGTGGGTTCTCTAGTCTTGGTTGTGGAGTGTGTAAGCAATGTAGCACCTTGCGCATCTAGGAGCTCTAGTCTTGTAAGAGTAACCCAACTCTTCTTTTAAAATATCTCTTGTGTTTTTCTCTTTGTTTAGTTTGTTTAATATGGTATTAGAGTGGTTTAGATTCCATTAATTTTATCCTTTTAGTTTCTTCTTCTTTGTCCTCATACAACCGATCATTTCGTGGGGCCACTGGAAAAATCTTTGTGATCAACCGTCTCTTCGCCATTTATGTTGTCTCCATTTCACCTTTCATTTTGATCTTGATCAGTCCTCAAGTTGCTGCCGCAGATAGAAGCCTGTTATCGGTGTAAACATGGTCGTTGTCGCCGTTGGAGATGCCCATCTTTGTGATGCGTTGTTGTCCAAGTATGTGGTCTAGGCGCTTCTGTTGGAATTGTGACTCAAATCTGTGTGAGACAGGGCCATCGATCAATCGATCAGGGTAGGTCGATTGATCGGTAAAGCGTTTTTTCTCACAGCAACCTCCTTGGACAGTTTTGCGGCCGGACGATCAATCAACCGGGCTGGTCGATCAATCGTTTGGGGCGGTCGATTGATCGGCTGATCAATCAGCGGTGCGCTGTCTTGCGCAGTTTTATGCAGTTTGCGTAAGTTTGTTTCTAATTCGGGATTATTGCCTATTTAAGTGGGTGTAACTGGGATTAGGACGAATCCTAAGGTGTCTAAGGTTTCCTAATTGCTTTTGGAAGAGGAGAGAGTGCTTTGAGAGAGAGAGAGAGCTTGGGTTTTCTCTGTTTTTCCTTGCTTGTGGGTTGTCAATCTCTGTAACCTTCTGATTCATAGTAAATCGTGTTGTGCCGTGGTTTTTTGCCCATCAAGGGGTTTTTCCATGTAAAATCGGATTGTCTTTGTGTGATTGATTGTGTGTGGTTTGATTGCATTGTGTTTCTCGTTGAATCTCGTATTACTCTGCGTGTTAGACTTCCGCTTCCGCTGCCAGTTTTCTCAACAAGTGGTATCAGAGATAAAGTTGGGGTGGAGTAGAATTCGGATTTGAGACGAGAGGATGGGATCAAGCACAAGGTTCGATGTAGAGAAGTTCTCCAGCAAAAATAACTTTAAACTATGGAAGGTGAAAATTGAATCCTTCCTAATTCAGCAAGGGCTTGATGAAGCTCTTGGAAAGCGACCTGAGGCTATGAAAGATGATGAGTGGACGAAGCTTGACAAGAAGGCTAGAACCTCGATCCTGTTATGCCTTACGGATGATGTCCTCTATCAGGTCACGAAGGAGAAGACTGCGGCTGATACGATGGCGAAGTTAGAGAATGTTTATGCCAAGAAGTCTTTAGAGAATCGCATGTATCTGTTGATGCATTTGTTCACCTTGAGGATGGCTGTGGGGACAGTGTGGAGGACCACTTAAGCACATTCAGTCGCCTAGTTTGCAAGTTGGTGGAGATAGATGAGCCGATGAAGGATGAATATCAAGCATGCATCCTGTTGAATTCTCTTCCAGATTCATACAAGTCATTCAGGGACTCTGTGTGCGTAGGGAGGGAGACCATTAACGTTGAGACCGTTATCTTAGCCCTTCAGTCGAAGGTGATGAGAAAGAAAAGCGGTGATGTGGGTTCTTATTTTTCTTCAGAGGCACTGATTATGAGAGGAAGAAATTCCGAGTATGGTGGAGGATATTCGAAATCGGGACAAAAGGCCAAGGGTAAAGGGAAAGCTAAGGTGAAGTGCTGGAGTTGTGGTTAGGAAGGCCACATGAGAATGGACTGTCAGAATCCCAAGTTAAAGCGAGAGATGTTTGGAAATTCTTCTGGAGAGGGAGCTAATACCGTAGAGGACGGTGGCGATCTTTGTGATGTTCTGACTATAACACCTCGAGATTTCGGCTCCCGTGTACATCGCGATGGCCGAATTCCCAAGGTTATTTGGAATGTGTGAGGGTTATACCCCTTACATAATTTTCACACAAACATGCACATTTCACACTATTTGGAAACCATAAGCAAGACAATGGAACCAAACTCATATATTATTTCATTAACTATACTAAATCATCAAACCATGTAACCGTCATTCAATCAATCACTATGTTCATAACTACGTCCTCCCATTGTGACTTATTACAATTCAAATACTTAATAAATGTTAGAACTATGAATGACTATGCGGTCTCGTCTTCCACCATCTGCTCTCACGAGCCATCATAATCGTCTCCTTGAGGCTCGGGCTCCTGAGGATCGTTACCTACATGTTCTAAATTATTTTCCACAAAAACACCGTCAAAAGCGGCATAGTGAAGAACTACTTTAAGGTTAAAATAATAATCGCATAAAAATCATAACAAAACATCCACTACTCTTACTTAATGCAATGCATGATAATGCATGACCCAGCGTAGGAATCCTTAGACATGTCGCTAGGGGTTTTGGGACACGCAAGCCCATAGTTTTGCCCGACCACGTGAGAAATGGGACACTCATAGCCCAAATATACACGTGACAGTGTATGGGAGAAGTAGGACACTCTAGCCCATTCTCAATTCCATACACCCACATGGAGCCACGTGCATTCATGAGTTCACCATTCTTTATTATTATTACCAATTTACACCAAGCCACTTAACTTCTAACCAACCTTTGGTACCATCACATCCTTCCTCATGGTTCGTTGCTCATCAAAACAGTCGTAACCGACGCATCACATCCCAGGATGGTGGCTCATACTACTAAGGTTCATAACAACCATTCTCAACTATAGTCTTATGGAGATCCTTAACAACTTGAGGAATAATAATAATAATAGTAAATATAATAATAATAATAGTAATAAATGGATTTAACAACCACTTAATCGGGCGATTTTGATACCACCACCACAGATCAAGGTAGCCACTTAACCGGACAAGCTAAAAGCACCGTCTCAGGTTAGCAAGGTGTCCCGTATCGGTATCGGTGGGCGTAACGGTGCCCACCGTTTCCGATACGGAATCGGCCGATACGGCCCCGTATCGGCCGATACGCCCCCTGTAACGGTCCACTTTTTTTTTTTTTTTGCCAAAAAATTCTAAAAAAATATGGATTAAATCCAGAAAATTCAAAACATTCCAAATATGCATTCATTTATAATTTTGAACATGTTTATGGTGGTGAAGCGGTCTACTCTTTGGTGAAAAAGCTGTATCGGGCTGTCTGGTGAATTTATGAAGCTAATAACCTGGAATTAACTGCAGAACTTATAAATTCAAATTTCTAACTGTCTAATACCAATAATATGTATATTAGAATAAATGTAACATCAAAGTATTTCAATTTTCACATGTACTATTATTTTTTATAATTTACTTTATATTATTTACAATTTATTTACATACCTGAGGAGTGAGGAGTGAGGAGAGGACTGAGGACTTGCAAAAAATAATGTATTAAGACTTCTCTTATCTTGAATCTATGACCGACTCTTGTCCTGCCAATTGAACATTCTAAAGTAGAAAAAAAAATTAGTAATACCTGATATACTCCCCTGTAAGCATGTTGATTAAAGATTACTTGATTGGTTGTCACTTGTCAGGGGAGTTATTTTAAACACAAGTTCAACAATGTAAAGTGTGTGTTTTTTTGGTGAATGTATGACCATGTGGGTAATGGAAAAGACTCACCAAACCGTAACTCACCACCAAAATGAAAACCTGCTTTGTTGTGGTTGCTCAACCTCCACGTCGTCGTCGTCATCATCATCGGGTTGTTGCGGTCTTGTTGTTGCATATCCATAATATTCAGTGCCAGAGGGAAAGACCAGGTCAACGAAACCTGATGATGACTGATCCTGACTAGGCAAAGATTCTGACCCTGAGTAAGGATATCTACCAGTGCCCATCGAACAGCCGTGCCCATACTGGTACTCGTATTCAGGGCCAGGCTATTGAGATTGAGATGAATAACTTGGATTTGGTTCATATGGTAGATGTGGAACAGCGTCAGGAGGACTACTCCAACATGAAAGTGGCGGAACAGGTTCAGTATAATCTCATTGGCTGTAAGAATACCCATAATTCCTCGGATCATAGCCATACGCATGCTGATGTTCCAGATTTGTCGGTGTAGATTGCAGTGCAGGACCTTCAGGTGCTCTGCTGGAGCTAGGCTCTTGCTGGCTGTATCATGACTCAGTACACTCATAAGTTCGACCCCCTCGGCCCCGCTTGCTTCGTCGAAGTTCATCAGTCTCGCGATCCGTAGACGGCTGTATGGTATCAGTAGCCCCGGTGGATTGAGCAATGCTAGAAGTGGGACCAACATTAGGTGCATCATCATCATCATCATCATCATCATCATCTGTTTCAGTATCGCTAGAGCTCGCACTCTTCTACTGAGTTTGCATGAAATCCGCCCCCCTTTCTGGGTCCAACACAAATGCACGACTCTCTTGCTGTGCCTTGCGTATTTCTGGGTCTTCAACTTCTATTTCTTCACTATCCTCTTCTATTTCTTTTTCCCTTGCTTCCAACCAAGGTAGAAGTGGGTCATCCTCATCATAAATATTGTCCAAGTTTATTGGACAATAATCCACATCACCGACATTATTGGTGTTAGGCCTCCTTGAATGCATGCGCATTCTTAGCCTCATGTTGTAATGCATAAAGACAAGTCTATCTAACGTCCTAGTCTGAATTCTATTTTTATTCTTCGTATGAATAAGTGCAAAACAACTCCAATTTCTTTCGCAACTAGAGGAAGACGTTGTTTGGCTCAAAATCCTTATTGCAATTTTTTGGAGAGCCGGTGTGTCCTCTTCGAAATTTACCCACCAGTCGGCGGGGTGCAACCTAAGTACTGCGTGTTGTGCAAGAGTATCTCTAAAGCTACCTTGGCGAGTTCCAAATATATCCAATTCATTCAAAGCCTTTATTTGTACATCTAAGTCAGGCTCTAATATCTTTATCACGTTCTTTAATCCAATACGAATCTCATCATCCATAACAAATGATTGGGCATATCTATACCTAGGATTTAGGTAATAACCTGCTGCATGAATATCGTGGTGGAGCTGCTTTGTCCATCTTTTGTCGATCAAATTCCAGTAAGATTGCCAGCTTAAACAATCACGTTGAATTGCCAACTTCGCTTTATCCATGGCGTCGTAGAGGAAGCCCATCGTAGGTGCTTCATCGGTTTCAAGAAGACGAAGTACCTCATCAGTGGTTCCATCACCTTTAAAATTTTCTTAACCCTTTTCCAATATTTGTTGTCTCTTATGGTGTTTACAACATTAACCGGCGTCCCTGATGTCTTCTTCCCATATTTTGTGTTGAGCCATTGTTGGGAAGCAAACATTTCACTCAACTCTCCCCTATGCTGATACAAACTCTCTAAAGCTATAAAGTTTGTTGCAAATCTAGTCGCCGCTGGCCTAAGCAACTCTCGTCCCTTCGTGAACTTCCTCATTATTGCAACTAGGTGATTATGGTTGTAAATAAATGTTGTCACTTCTTTTGCTTTTTCAACCATTTCTTTGACATTCTTTCTCTTTCCAATATCTTCCAATATAAGATCAATACAATGTGCAGCACCCGGTGACCAAAATATATGTGTTCTCTATAGCATCAACAAATTTCCTGCAGACTTATATGTTGCTTCATCTACTACTCTATCCATCAAGCTAAAAATATATTTAGCATTTTTTATTTCATTCGAGGCATCAATTGACTTGTGGTACACTGTTCCCAAGTGGCAATACACCATGAAGTTGATCATGCTGCGTCTTGTTGGGCCAGTCCAACCATCACACACGATCGTGCATCCTCTGGATTGCCATATGGGTTTAAAGGTATTTACGTATGCCTTTGTATCTGCATACTCTGTGTCTGTCCATTTTCCCCTAATCTACTTGGCTGTGGGAGCTTTAATTCCTTCACCTGCTTCTGCTGCTGCATCAATTACCACCTGCCAATATGGAGAGTTTGCCGCATTTGGGGGTATGTTGGCATGTATAAATAACTTTGTTGCTGCCCTACCCAGTTTCTCAATGGAAGTTCTACTCCACATTTGTTTTATCTTCTTTTGTTTACTAGATTCTTTCCTAAAGAGGATCGGATCAACAGAGGGTCTCCTAGGCACATCTTCTTCTTCCACATCTACATCTATAGGATGACGAGCTACATGTGAAGATGTGCCCCGCCGGCTGCTAAACATACGCCTTAATCCACCAAACATACCCCCTCCAACCCCAGCTGTACTTCCCGTTGGGGCTGCAGTTGTACTCCCCTGGCCACTCCCACTCCCACTCGCACTTGAACCAAACGTGCGTCGACGTTCTTCCTCTTCACGAGCATAGCGCACGCTTTCTCTCTTAGCTATAGTCATTTCTCGATCAGAATCTTCCCCAGAATCAATGATGTCTTCGCCACGAACGCCCATATATTCTGGACCAAACACCTCTTGTCGGGCCGCATCAAGGATATCATCTTTCTTTTTTTACACAGCAGCTCGTTTCCCCTTTTGACTCATCTAAATTGGCTTGCATCAGTATCATTATCTCTTTGGGAACTTTGGTGCATCCTGCAACTTGACCCTTTCAATTTGCCAAATGTTGTTTAAGTCGCGTAATTCCACCACTTATTACTCTATCACAATAGTTGCATTTTATTTGGTGCCTTCCACCACCTACCCTCTGACAATGTTCCCATCCAATATCCTCATTTGCAGTTCCACTTCCAGTTCCAGACATTTTTTAATTAGAGATGGCTTATGTGGCTATGTCACTTAGATACTGAGTCTAAGAGTGAATTACTTAGATTTTAAAACTTATAAATGTAATTGTAAATCTTAAATACAGATAATGAAATCAAGTACTAACTACTAAATTCAAATACTAAACCCTATGGGCTACAGCCTACAAAGTATAACTACGAAGCTCCAAAACGGCAAAACCTGTCGAAAAAATAAAAATATAAACATACATTAGTCATTACTCATTAATCTGTAAATATGATTCTCCATGTTTTTGAAAAAAAATGATTTTTCCTAATTTTTAAAATTATTCCGAAATTAAAAAAATACCAAAAAAATAACAAACCATGTGCATAATCTGTAAAATGCACATGCTTATCTTCTATTATGAGTAACACGTATTATCCAACCTTTAAACCAGAAATTTTTTTTGATAAAAATGATTTTCCCTAATTTTTAAAATTATTCTGAAATTAAAAAAATACAAAAAAATAGCAAATTATGTGCATAATCTGTAAAATGGTCATGATTGTGTTCTACTACAAGTAACACATGTTATCCAACCTTTAAACCAGAATTTTTTTTGAAAAATGATTTTCCCTAATTTTTAAAGTTATTCCGAAATTCAAAAAAATACAAAAAAAATAGCAAACCATGTGCATAATCTGCAAAATGCACATGATTATGTTCTAGTATAAGTAACACATGTTATCCAACCTTTAAATCAGAATTTTTTTTGAAAAAATGATTTTCCCTAATTTTTAAAATTATTCCGAAATTAAAAAAATACCAAAAAAAATAACAAACCATGTGCATAATCTGTAAAATGCACATGCTTATATTCTATTATAAGTAACACATATTATCCAACCTTTAAACCATAATTTTTTTTGAAAAAAATGATTTTCCCTAATTTTTAAATTTATTCTGAAATTAATCCGAAATTAAAAAAAATAGCAAATCATGTGCATAATCTGTAAAATGCACATGATTGTGTCCTACTATAAGTAACACATGTTATCCAACCATTAAACCAGAAAAAAAAAAACATGATTTTTACTAATTTTTAATATTAATCCGAAAATAGACAGAAATTAAAAAAAATATAAAAATCAGTTGCATAATCTTGAAATACACATTTTAACATTTTACAATGGCTACAACATCATATCAAGGTGGAAAAAAAGTGATTAGAGGAAGAAAAATGTATAAATACCTATTTTCGGATTTCTTCGAAAAATGGCCCACGGAGCTTCGATTCATCCAAATCGTAGAAATTGGTCGTTTTAATTCTCCAAAATAGACTAATTGTGGTCGTTTTTAGCAAAAGAACAGATTAGAAAAGAAATGGGGGAAGAAAAGTGTGAAGAAATTACAAAACATTAAGTATTTATAAAAAAAAAAAAAAAGTGACCGTATTGCGTAACGGTCACGGCCATATCCGGTACGTATCGGCCGATACGGCCTATACATAACCGTTTTGGCCCACCTTGCAGGTTAGGGTAACCACTTAACTGGGTGTTCCGATATTCATCACCACATATCAGGGTCCATCCACATATATAAAAGGAATATAACATAACAAGAATCTCCATTAGACAATCACAACTATTCTTTATACAATATGTAAGGAAAAGTGGTCCCTTTAAAGATGGTTACACAAATCTCATATGTGCAACAAACATTCTATTACTTACTAGTTCTCTAAGTCCAATGAATGTCCCCATCACCATGAGATGGAAAAAGTATCTAAAAGCATTCATATATAGCTAATTAAGGAGAGAACAAAGAAACACATGTAAACAAAACCATATAAGAATTATCAACTTTCAAAACATGAGATTATTAACTCAATCTTAAAGGAGTCCTCACCTTATGATCTTCGGCTTATTAGAGATATATGATGATGAAAGAATAGTAAGATGACACTCCTCTCCTCTCTCTCTCTCTCTCTCTCTCTCTCAAATTCGTGGGTGGGGGTCACCTCTGGCTAAGAGAGGCCCTATATGTAGAGGTAGGGTCGGAATTAGGGTTTTAGGGAAGCTACACCATCTTCGGATGAACGGTTGCGGTTTAAAGTAGAAATACATCATCTTTCGAGCCGTTTTGGAAAGTGTACACAACATGGTTTGAGGAGAGATTCCACATGTTTGTTAAGTCAAGTATGGGCTGCAAAATGGTCGTGACGGATTTTGGAGTGAGGCCCACTAATTGATGAACGGTCCATGAGAAGAAAATAGGAAATTATGAGTTTAGAATTAGAAACTTTTGAATGGGTGGTTCATCTGACAATCGGACACCTAGGGTGGGTTTAGATGGGTCCAATGAGGCAGGTAGGGTCCACAAACTGAGGGTCCACAGCCATTTGATAGTGTTTTAGTGCAAGAGGAGGTTCTAGAGAATTTTTACACAAGTTGGGAGAGACTTCCATTTTTGAGGTGATTCTCCACGTTGATTAGCTAGAAAGGATCATTTGGATCCTCTAGAAGCTTTCCTAAAATCCCGTGTAAAGAGGTTTCCCGGATTGGAAGATCCGAGTTTCCAACGGTTGGAAGGGAAGATGAGATCGGGTTGGATTCGTGATGGAATGAGATGAAATTTCGTAGGAGGGGGTTTTGGAGGGTAAAGAAGAAGATGGACAGCTTGGATTTCTGAACCGAGGCCCACATGATGGATCGTGGAGAGGGCAGCGAACGTACAACGTATGTGCTGTAAAAAGCCTCTGCCAGGCCTGACGTGAGCCGGTCGTGGGCCGGTCGGCCCGGACAGCGGTTTGGCCACGGTGGGTCCCACTGTGGTGTATATATAAAATCCACTCCGACCAACAGGTCGGCAGTGCAGTTTTAGGGGGTGACACCAAAAATTGGCCAGTTTCGAGATCAGATGGCCCACTTATAGACCGATTTCTGATTTACCTATTTGTAGGATGATTGGAGGGTTGAAATTCGACGTGTACGGTTAAATTATGCCTAAACGCTTATATCTAGGGTATTGCGTCTTAATGATCGCTAGAAACTAGTGTACTTAAAAATGTCATGTTAACTTAACTTTAACTAACGGCATTTCTGTAATTTTTGCAAATATTCGAGTTTAGCGAAATCTAACTCTTCTACGTTGTTAATGAGGTCATTCTAAGAAACTTTAATAAAGGATACTCCATATGATCTCCTATGGATGTCCCGTTATTCGAATTTTAATATCAATGGTCGGCATTTAATATAAAGAAAATAGAAATAAATTTCAAAAATTTTTAAAATAAGTATGGTAAATCCGGGGCGTTACACTGACTGTATCTGGCAAGGGATCTCATGGTAGAGAGTGGACCCTAGATTCAAGGGCTTCATGTCACGTTTGTCCTGACCGGAGTTCATTCACGACATACAGGGAGTATGTGGGTGATGGTTACGCTCATAAGGTGATGGGTATTGGTACGGTGCGTATCAGGATGTTCGATGGGATCGAACGAGTTCTGGAAGATGTGAAGCATGTCCCCAAGATGAAGATGAATGTGATTTCTCTTGGTGTACTCGAGGCGAAAGGGTGCGTGTTCATTGGCTGCGATTGTTGTTGTAAAGTGCTGAAGGGGGCACTCGTGTGGATGAAGGCACAGAGGTGTAACCATCTTTATAAGTTGATCGAAAGCACAATTCACGGTGGAGTTGCGGGATTGGCAGTGAGATCCACGGTTGCTCGTATGTGGCAAGTGCCCAAGGGCCACATGAGAAGAGTGGAAAAGGGCGTGAAAGTTGAAGGTTAGGGTTGATGGAGGCATGAGAAGCGGTGGAGCTATGTTAAAGTTGAGATGATGAAGAAAGCACTGATGAAAGGGTGTATGGCAAGGTTCTACACGAAGATTTTCGTCATGGACGAGATTGTTGGAATTGTGACTCAAATCTGTGTGAGACAGGGCCACCGATCAATTGACCAGGGTAGGTCAATTGATCGGTAATGCTTTTTTTCTCACATCAACCTCCCTGGACAGTTTTGCTGCCGGGCGATCAATCGACCAGGCTGGTCGATCAATCGCTCGGGGCGGTCGATTGATTGGCTGATCAATCGGCGGTGCGGTGTCTTGCGCAGTTTTACGCGGTTTGCATAAGTTTATTTCTAATTCGGGATTGTTGCCTATTTAAGTGGGTGTAACTGGGATTAAGACGAATCCTAAGGTGTCGAAGGTTTCCTAATTGTATTAGGAAGAGGAGAGAGTACTTTGAGAGAAAGAGAGCTTGGGTTTTCTCTGTTTTTCCTTGCTTGTGGCCTGTCAATCTCTGTAAGCTTCTGATTCATAGTAGATCGTGTTGTGTCGTGGTTTTTTTACCCATTGAGGGGTTTTTCCATGTAAAATCGGATTGTCTTTGTGTGATTGATTGTGTGTGGTTTGATTGCATTGTGTATTTGTGTTTCTCGTTGGATCTTGTATTACTTTGCGTGTTAGGCTTCCACTTCCGCTGTCGGTTTTCCCAACAGCTTCAAGTTGAAGTTGCAGGAGCGAGAGATTAGGTTGTGGATTGTTGTCCTATCAATGACCTATAGCATCCTCAAGATACCAGAGTTTCAACCTTGCTTTTGCTTGATGCACCCTTGTTTAACATAGTGCTCAATCCAACATGACATAGAAGATTTCAACTGTGATTGGAGCTTTCTTTCTCCATTGGTCATCTCTTTCCTTTTTAGGTCTTTGTTATTATTGTGGGTGGTATCTCCGATATTATTGAAATATCCCCGATATTATCTCTATCTCTAGCTCAGCGATAATGATAACACTGATAGTGATACCGATAACACTGGTAGCATCAGAAATCCTAGGTATCGGTGATGTATCGCTAATGTATTGGTATTGCCACTATATCACTAATATTTTCGACCGTGTAAATTCCAGGTGTTGCTTGTATCGCCAATGTATCGACAATATTTTCAATTGTGTAAATTCTTGATGTTGTTCGTAATGCTAGTGTATCGGCAATATTTCGATAATATCCCCAATGTATCGATATCGCAAAAATCTGTTTATTAAAAAAATTCCATTTCAAATTTTTTATGGGCGCATGGGTTGTATGTAATGATCAAATTGTCGACGATGTTATCAATAACACGACATGGGTGATATTGAGACCACATTCTTTTGTCTCCTTTTCAGTTGTCGATGATTTCTTGGCAAAATATCGTGTGTTGTCGATATTTTGAAATACTGATGGATGTTTGGATGGAAGGTGGGATGGTTGGATTGATAAATGGTATTGACGGGATGGTTGGACTGATTTCTTACAACAACACGTGCTTTTAAGCCCCTCATTAAATGGGGACTTATTATATATGCATTCTTTTGCAATTTTTTATTCCTAAATAAGCAAATATGTGTATTTTAGCATCTCTTGAAGTTTCACTAAAAAATTCCACCATTTTCCCATGTTTCTCCAATGTTTCGCCACATTTCCGGTTATCAGCGATATTATCATCGACATCGATATTGTTTTCATATCCCCAGCTAGTGAAACTTGTAGTCATGCCGATACTTCAAACATTGGGTGTAATTCCCTCACTTGTACTATGGTGTTGCACTTGTGTCTTCAAATGTTGTTAAGGGTGTAATCTCCCTCTCAATTGTCATGAGTATAGTTTTGCATGTGTTTCAAACATAGTGTATGCCATACATGTTATCTTGTATGTTAATTGAATGTGCATACATGTATCATCCATAAAGTACACGAACATTCATAATGACATATACATGTATCCATCAAAGGATGCATCCATTCATAATCACACATACATGTATTCACCATAGGATGCATGGATGTGTTTATTATATTAATTCAATTTATGTATATGTGACTCTTCACCAATATTCATTTAAAGCCTATATATACCTACATCTACCCAACCTTAGCCCATTTGGAGAGCATGGAAAATCTTCTCTTCCCATACTTTCCTTTTTGAATTACTTGTTTCTTGAGTAAGGTTAAAAAGATGGATAGTCTATCTTCTTGATAGTGCAAAGCAATGATAGACACTATTCTAAGTACTGAGACCAGATACACTCTATGAGGGTTTGGGCTTGGTTGAATCTTGGGAACAATACACAAGAGCTTTGTTGCACCATTGGGAGGCGTAAACTGTCTTCAAGAAGCGGCATTGCAACGCACTTATGAGCCGAAATTCTTCAAGTGGGCCATCCACTGAACAACAAATCTAACAAATTGAAGATGGTTAGATGCATATGACACTTTAGCGATGATTAGTCTGGTCAATCCTAACCTTGTTAGAGTTGGCCGTTTTGATGGTAGGAATTACCGGCAATGGGTGCAGAAAATTGTGTTTCTGTTGAAGCAACTCAAGATTGCTTATGTACTAAGCGAAATGTATCCCACTCAACCTAATCCTAATGAGCATCTAAACTAAGGATGAAGTTGAAGAGTGATGCATCTTGATTCAGAAGTGGATGGATGATGATTATGTGTTGCCATCACATTCTTAGTGCGCCCACAAACCTGCTATATGACTTGTATGTTGGAGTAGGAGTTCACTTCTCTTTTTATAGATTCTTGATTCCACTCCATCGCTCCCCATATGGCTCAGGCAGTCTGCCACTGAATTATTCTCCATGTACAAGTGGGAGAGTACATGATTCATGTTTAAGAGCTCTAACTTGTTTTCACTAACAATATACCAAATCCTCCAAGGGATAACAAGGCAAAAAGACAATAACATTCATGATTATCTTCAAATCAGATTCTATGTTGGCATTTGGAAGGCTTAGACTTTTGCATATTTTCACACCATTTGGTAAAGTTGTTGCCTTTGCCACTGCGTTCGAAATCCCCAAAGTAAGAATGATGGAAACAATCAATTTCCCATCACAGTCCTTGCACACACCTCTCCCTCCAACCACTCCTAGGTTCCTCCTCAATGATCCGTCTACTCTGAGTTTGACCCACCCCAGACTGGGCCTCTCCCACTTGGTTATCAAGACTTTATTCCTTCGGTCCTCCAAAAAGGACTGGATTGGATCCCCCGACATTCAGTTAGCAACATCGCGTATCTGACCATTAATCCTCTTTATCGCCCCCTCAGTGTTGAAACATTTCAAGTCGAACTTCCCGGCAATCCTTCCAATTTAGAGTTCCCACACAATGAAACTCGGTACCAGCCTCTTGAATGTTTTAGGAAGAATGACTAGCACTCTTGTACCATTACTGAATTATCTAGTATATGGGCTAATAATTTTCCAAATGAATATTGAACACGACTAAAATGGCGCCATACCTCAAACCGCCACAAAATAGATGATTCAAATCTTCAACAGCCCCTAGAGACTCCCATCCCTCGTTGCATGAACTGATCAAAGAAGCTTGCTAGCTAGTAGGCCATTTCCTTGGGATGGGTTTCGGGTACCTTGCCCTTGTAGTTTGAGCTCTTGATTTCCTCCTTGAGGGAAAAACCATCCAATTCCATGCCCATTTCAACCCCTCTCCCCGTTGCCGTTGCACCATCATGAAGCCACATCGCCAAATTATTGACTCCCTAGCTTGTGGCAGGTCTTGCAACCCCCTCTATTGTAGAGTATTACTCTCATCAAACTGTCCATTGTCCTGCAAGTTACTAAATGGTGCAAATCCTCCCCTTCAGTACCTCCGATCTCCTCCGCCCCTCCCTCTAATGGCCTCATCCTTGGATTGACTTGATACTAATAAGCATTCTCATCTTCGCAACACACAACTTAACAGTAACTGAACCCCCTCTTTGGACAACTATATCAACTGGAATTGCATCATTCAACAATTTCCACACAAAATGGATATTTTTGGTGGAATGTATTTATTCCACACCCATTGTAGCATGGCTATTTCACCTACTTAGTTCAAACAATATCCACCCTGACTTTAAGATGAACTGCCCTAATGATGTGGCTAACTAGATTAGTTGGTCGTCGCTATTCAAAAGCTTTACTCCACAACCTCTCACTTGCTATAGGATATCACTCGGCACCAAATCTTTAATGTTAGAGAATCTCCACGTTCCCTAGGTAGTCCAAAAATGAGCTACAACGGCTTGCCCAAAATGCTCAGGAACTCGCACATTCTCGCTTTAGAGAGTAGGCCTGTCTCAGTCTAGGTTTGAGTTCAAAAGTTGACATTCCCCCTTCCTCCCATCCATCTTGAACCTCGAATCGTCATTGGTAAATTACGGGCTATATCTTGCCAAAGTTTCGACCCTGTCACCTTATTTCTCCTCAGATCTTAAATGAATTTGGAGAGGTATTTAACTCTAATGAATCTTTCCCAAAGTGATTTTTCCCCCTCAAGATTCCATCACATCTTTTATCTAAGGCTTTTCATCACCTCCATCACCTTTCTATTCCCCAATCCACCTTCCACAATTGGGAGACAAATTTTGGTCATCGCACCTAATGCCTCTTTTTCCAGTTCTCGCAATCCCCCCAAAAGAAGTCCTTGAACAACGATTCCATTTTCCTCCAAATCAACATAGGGATATCAAAAGCCATCATAACATGCATCGGGTAGCTGGCTAGAACATGTTTGATGAGAATCAATCTTCCCGTTAGAGAGAGGAGGCTTGTCTTCCATTTCACTATTTTACTCGTCATCTCGTGGAGAAGAAAGTGAAAATGGATGGCTTTGAGGCAACTCTTAGAAATCAAGACCCACAAGTAGGTCATCGGTACACTATCAAGTAGGTTATCAATGGACTAGCTTGCTTAAAACTTGTCGCTAGTGCAACAACGCAAGGCATAAATGCTTTTGATGATAGAATAAAAGAACTCTCCTTATTGACCTTCTGGCCTAAAGCCTTTTCATAGTCTTTCAGATATTTTTTTCATGCAACGAACTGAGGACTTTCTGCCATTCATAAATAAAGTTGTATCATTTGCAAATACTAACTGAGAAATAATTGGGCAAGACCGAGGCAATTGGAAAGGTTAACATTCCCCTTGCTGCATTAGGTTGCTGAAGCCCCGACTTAGGATGTCCGTTACTATGATGAAGATACTTGGAGATAGAGGATCCCCGTATTGCAATCCTCTGGATGACTTGAAGAATCCTGAAATTCTTCTATTCATCAGTACCGAAAACAACTACTCTTCCAACACTGTTCACCATTACCGAAAACCAACTACTCTTCCAACGCCTCTCCATCGTTTCCGTCCACTAGATTGAGAAACCAAACTTCGCAATGACTTTGGATATGAATTCCCAATCCATTATGTCATAAGCTTTCTCAGTGTCAATTTTAAAATCCACATTTCCCCTTCTGACCTTTCTAACCTTTCTACCCACCTCTTTCACCATTTCATTGGCCAACAAAATATTTTCCACAATACTACGCCCTTGCGTAGATGCACCTAGTGTTTTTAGTAGCACGCGTAGCGTAGCTAAAACGCTTGTTAGTATACTCATGTAGAGCGTATGCTATTGGGCATGTAGCGTATGGTACGCGAAATCTCCTCTTTTTTTTTTTAAAATTGTTTCTTCTATGTTAGTTCAACACCTATTTGAAAGTGGTGACTCATCCCCATCATACGTGGCATTACATTAGATCAATTTGGACAATCCACATTGTGGTCCATATCGTGGATAGAGCATACCTCTATTATTACACTCATAGGACTATCCTAATCATCTGTATTTGTCTATGAAAATGTACGGTTGTAGGGTTTTCCTTTGTTTTAAATGGTGTCAAACTTAATAACATAACTTTATAATAAAACTCATCTTTCAAAGAGGTGTTTTTGTTCTAAAACCCTACATCAAGTGCCAACAACCCCCTGTTAGTTGTGGACCTGTGGGGCAACCACTTGTGGGTGGGGCCCATAGGTTGTTACCGCATCCTCTTTCTTCCGGGAATTTGAAACTCAAATTCCAAAGATGGTTAGATGAGATAAGGATAAACCCTATCTCATCTCACCTTCTTATCCCTATTATCCCTCTTATGTATTCTATATATAAGAGGATGCTTTCTCCCGTATAAACACACAAGCAAAAGTAAAAGGAAGATACGGAGAGAGAAGAGAGAAAAAGACTTCAAGAGTTCATCTGGCCCGTCCTTTTCGATCCAAGCCATAGATCGTGATCTGGGGACCATCCTCACTGTAGGATCAGATGGGTGATCAGACCTACTTGTTCCTATAGCAAATAGGCGGATCGCTGGACCGCAACACACATCCTCGGCTTTGCGAAGGTTCTCATTGTGTAGACCGTCGGATCCTGGAGGCCCACACTTCCGCAAATTCCCCCCCCCCCCCCCAATTAAAAAAAAAAAAATCGCTCACTTGATTCTCTCAATCCACCCCATCATTCAGGAAAAAAATTAAGGGTTTGATCGGACCTGTGAGATGGCTAGAATTTCACTAGTAGTGGACCTTAAACAAAGGAGAAATCAAAATTCCTCATTTTACGTCTATATGGCTGTAAAGCTTGAGATTTGTGATTTTTGCTTAATTTGGAAGAGAAATAAAGGTAAATTTCTAATTCTTATCCTCAATTAATCATTTTTTATTTTATTTGGATTGATTAAATGATTTATTTAGAGTTTCTTTTTATCAAATTCTCCTCTTTGGGAGGTTATTTTGTCATTTTTTCTTTCATTTTTCCCTCTTTGGGATGTCAGACCTATGTTACGTTGTTTTACAAGCATTTGTTGTGTGCAACCTAGTTTGGTGTGTATGACATCGCATCCAATTCATGTGGCCCACTGTTTTTGTGGCCCAATTGTGGACTTATAATGTGGCCCATTGTTTTACATGTTTAGTCACCTGCTTTTTAATCGTGGCCTAACTGTGGACCTATGTGTGCAGCCTTTTTTGGTTCTTTTTATATTTTTTGTTATTTATCATATTTTTCTACTATTTTTATTAAAAAATATTAACTATCGTGTAGCTTACATTGCATGCTATAGAGAGCCGAATACCACGCTACACGCTATTAAAAACATTGAATGCACCTTTTCTCCTTGGAATGATTTTGGGGAGAATTTGAGCAAGCCTATGAATGATCACTTTTGAAAAAAAATCTTGTAGGCAATTACATAAGCTAATAAGCTTATAGTCCACCAATTTTTCTGGATTCGACACTTTAGGGATTAAGCAAATCAATGTGCTCATGAAGGGTCTTAGGATCACCCCTCCCTAGACGAATTCACGTGTGGCCCTTCGAAGATCCTCTCCAATTATGCTCCAAGTAGACATTAAGAACCTACCTGAAAATCCGTCCGATCTCAGAGCTTTTACTCGGAATGCTATAAGTTGCCTCCCTAGCTTCCTTCATGTTTAGAATCCGTAAAAGATCGACATTATCCTGTTCTGTCATCAGCCCGGGAGTGCACTCTAGAAAGTCCCTTGGAATAACACACCCCTCCAATGTAAATAAACTATAGTAATGTCTTTCCACCTTTGCCACTATGTTTGCATGGGTTTCTATAGTAGATCCATTCTCTAACGTGAGTTTTCCTATCAAAGATCAATGTCACCTCTCCAACACAATCATTGAAGAAACGAATGTTGTAGTCCCCTTCTGTTGGCCACTAGTTCCTAGCCTTTTATTTCTAGAAGTTTTTCTCATGAAGTTGGGCCAACGTGAGTTTAAACATCTTCCTCCTCGAGTCTCAAACATCCTTGATCCTACGTGGAGATGAGAAGTTCATGTTCATCTTGTATCACTGCATCCTCCATTGTTTGAATGTTCTGAAAGACATTTCCAAATGCCCTCTTCATCTTTTTCCTGGAATGCTTAGGAAATTTAATGACACTTATTTCTCAACAATTTTCAAGTGAAGAATGGCTTAACTCTACTTGGTATTTGTAATATTTCCACCTACATGTCGTTGCCAAGTTACACACATTAGGCTTCACCACATCTTTCACATGTGGCCCACTTGTAGCAAAGGTGGGACCCACTATGTGGGCTACATTAGTAGTTTTCTCTTGTTTGCTATGCAAATGGTTGATGGCGAGAACTTTATCAACGCTTGCACCTGGTGAAACATGAGCATTCTAGGAATTTGCATGGTCTTAATCTTAGCCATTGGTGCTTCCCTCGCAACACTCAGGAGAGGCATTGATGGAATTGACCAAGAAGTCACCCGTCATTTTTGGGACACCCAAGAGATCTGCATAAAAGCTAATCTCCTTGGCCCAACCCACATGGTTCCTGAGACAACTAAAGCATCGAGACACATATTTGGATGGAACCAGAGGCTGATCATAATACCATAGAACCTTATCCTTACACCACTACTTGCCCTAAATTTTATTCCATCCACTCAAAATTTGGTCTATAAATGCTTCCCACGCCCACCCAAAATTTGGATCTACTGAACGAACTACAGACTTCCACCATTGTTCTGCCTCTCCTTGCAACTAATACGTCGTTAAGGAAACACATTGCTGAGAAGTACAACTCATAACTCGAAAAAAAGTCTCTAATTTTGACTTCCATAACTCTGCTGCTATCGGGTCTACCTTGTAGAAAAACAAGGTGTATCTAGACGTCTAAAATCCATAAAAAGAGCGCTAGCCTACTCCTACTCTGATGTATCAAGGATATTACTAGATCGCCGCTTTTAACTAGCTGCTATAGTCGACATAGCTTGCAACATTTGTTGAAATTGTGCTGCAGGAACAGGTATAACTGGATATAGAATAGATTTTGAGGTAGATTTTGACTTAAACCTGGGCTGCATTGGAGGAGCCCGAACAGGATTCTTTCTAGGTGGCATCCTAAAGACAAAACATCCAATTAGCCTGAAAAGAACAAGTAAAGCTATACAATATACACAATACTAAATAACCATACTACTCCTCTACTTTGCAAAACACGAACCTAACAACTCTAACAACTCTAACGCAACAACGTATAGTAAATACAATATATAACTTATGCAAGTATTTCCCAGATCATGCTCCGATACCAACTTCTGTCACGCCCCTAAATCTGGTTATCGTACACCAAATTTGTGTTGACAGCCTCCGTAGAACTCCGATTTTGGGACCTCCAGCCGTTATATACTAAGTCCCATAAGCAGGACTCCATAAGGAGGATTTTGAAAATAAAGATGACAAACATTTATCATTTTTCAGAACTTGCTTCATATAAAACATATGTAACTATGTACAACTGAGCATAACCAAGGAAAGTCAAAACATAAACCATGTCATATCTACTATACATGATGTACATATACAGGGTACTGCAAAAAAATATATACACTGATATGTACAAAAAAAAAAAAAAAAAAAACTGGAGTCTGCAACCTCTACTCTTGCAACTCTCTACTATCACCTGTAAAAAAAAAAATAAGAAGGAAGCCTTGAGCTACTAAGCCCAGTGAGTGCGTGTGTGCAGTGAAAATGCATGTGCTTCATATCATGCTCATGTAATTTACAGGCCTACTGGGCCAATAAACAATAAAATAAAGATGCAATGCATTGTACCACTTTTCATTTTCAATACCATTTCTAATCACACCAATTCCCATTACAGAGGTGAGACTACTACCCACTTGTAATGTACACAAATCTTTCCACATTTTCACAACTTTTCACACTTCCCAACTGGATCACCGGGGTCTAGTACAGAGGTGGGACTCACATATGATTGATACCCACTTGCATAGGTCTTACCACCGTGGTCAACTACAAAGGTGGGACTACATAGTTCATGGGCCGAACTAGTCTAACCCACTTACATTGAACCTTACTATTTTCCAACTGCGAGAAGTCATAAATCACCTGGCAAAACGATAACGGACGAATTTACGAGCTCGTCACACACAACCTATCTTTGCTTGCCCATAAGCAGGTCAGGTCAAACCTCTCAACCAATCGACACACGCCGATGGGAGTTGCCGCCTACTTTGGTATTTTGGCATTCCAATGCTTTGTTCTTCCACCCGGTCTAGGCATTGGCTGCTCCCAATGGTACCAATCGGGGTTTAGGGACTTTCACCCAGGGACCCTCCAATCATGTCTTGTCGAAATACGCATTTTTGGTGTGGTGTCCAACTCAAGTCATATCAGTGGATATTTAATTGGATTTACAATCACCGCAACCCTTATTATTATCAGGTGCCATAATCTGCATCAATTATGATACCATCATGCATGAATTCACACACAATCACACTATGTCATTTTTTCAAGGCAAGCATGGGACGACCTGCCTCACGTGGTCTCTCATGAATATCAGTCTCTCATAGGGGTCTTAATGTAATTCATCCTGAATCTAGACAATTCACATACTAATCATAGACATACCACATGATAACAAAAACTTCTATGATCACCATACCATGATATGAGTCACTTAGTCTAAAAAATACAATGATGCAACGAACTATGAACCATGCATATGATATGCACATGATTCAGTCAATCCAAACCCAATCCAGGGCTCCTTCCAACATAAGACTCAATGCCACAAACATGCTTCATCTCAAGAGTTAGCTACAATAAAAAAGGTGGAATGACACACTACTATAAAAAACACAACTATTTTAGACATTTTATCAAATAGGTAGCAATCGGTATTTGTAAGGAAAAAAAAAAAAACCGATGGAAACCCCCTCCCCCCGACTTCAAATCCAAAACAAGAAAATCCATTCTTCTATAGGGTTTTCAAGTAATCCAACACATCTATATGCGTGTCCCTAATCTATTCACTCACTTGTAACAATCGGAAGATCGGATTTCAAACTTGAGGTGGCACCAAACAATAAAAAACTTGGCTTCCAGTATCTTTTCTTCTTCCTCTTCTTTCCTCAACTTTATCCTTCAATTTTAAGTTTAAGATTATTTCGTAGCCTCTACTTGCCTTAGGCTTCTTATAATGCAAATAGATAAGTGCACGATCAAATTTTAGAATTTCTATGAGACAAAGAAGAGTGTCTCTATTTGAGGAAGGATTTAGAGAAAGAAACGGTGGAAGAAGAGTATGGGAAATGGGGTTTTGATTGAGGGTTTTATGTCTTCGGACTTGAAAAGAGTTTTAAAATGGACTTTTGTCTAGAACGAGGGGTGGGAGGGTACTTTGTAATGTTTTTGAGAAACTTAAGCATATGGTGGTAACAGAAAAAAGCTATTTAGGTGATTTGAAATAAAGATATTCCAAGGGTTTAGAAAAAAATTGAGGTCGTCTGAGTCATTTTATGGATTTTATGAAAATATACACGCGCATTTTCATTCGTAACTTACAATCTGGGTATCGTATTGACGTGCCGTTTTCGCTAGTAGTTCCATAACTCGACTCGGTCGCAACGGTTAGGCTCTTGGACCTAACAGATTTGGAATTTAGGTGATAGCCCACCTTCAGACAAAATAAGGACATAATTGTCATTTCTCAGATTGTTTACCTTTAACTCCGTATATTAAAATTCGGATATCGGGTTAAGATGTGGCTTATTGCTCGGTAACGGAACAACACTATGATCAAGTCACAAGGTTCTTGGGGCCAATGGACCTACGGTCAACGGTTATCCGGTGTACGAACCGGCATTCAGGAGTTAATTAACCACTTGCTCTAAAAGCTCGAGCCATTAAAGGATGGCATATCAATGTATATCAAGGGACTTAACACTCCATTAATCCCCTTCTCGTGTGGGGTGGAACTCCGCACTAGAATATATTGGACAAGGGTGGAGGGACATTCAAACCATAAACAGGCCAGGTGGAGGGACACACCATAAAATAGGTCGGGCTAGCCCCCTGTGGGAGAATATATTAACTGAGGCATATTTGCTACTCCCAGGATTCGAACACTTGACCATCCGCTTGATACCATGTCAATTAACCACTTGCTCTAAAAGCTCGAGCCATTAGAGGATGGCATATCAATGTATATCAAGGGACTTAACACTCCATCACTCCTCTGCACGTGCGGGGTGGAACTCTGCACGGGAACATATTGGACAAGGGTGGAGGGACACTCACACCATAAACAGGCCGAGTGGAGGGACACACCATAAAATAAGCCGAGCTTGCCCCCCGTGGGAGAATATATTAACTGCGGCATATTTGCTACGCCTAGGATTCAAACACTTGACCATCCACTCTGATACCATGTCAATTAACTACTTGCTCTAAAATCTCGAGCCGTTAGAGGATGGCATATCAATGTATATCAAGGGACTTAACACTCCATCATTCGGGGTCTCAGGTCTCACACACCACCCCAGTGTGGAAATGCACCCGCATCATCCACACATCGAAAGGAGACTCGAACACTAGTCTCCTGCTGTAATACCACTTGATGTAGGGAGTAGTAGCCAACGCCCCAAAAGCTCTAGAGCTATTGGGGAAGCACTGAAATATCCCTTTATCCTGGCCCTCCCAGGCAACCCAACCGAGACCTCCCCATGGGCCACCCCGCATCTCACGGGTCTCAGAGTGGGACGCACCCCATGGCCATCCAACATCTCACAGGCCCCACCTCGTGGACCACCCCACCCCAGTATGGAGATGCACCTACATCAGGGCTCATGCTTAGAACAAGCTAGTGAAATAGATGGATGGAGTGAATATATCAAGGTGGGCCCAATAAAGCTTGTGGTTATAGGAATTCATGTAACGAAGGCTGACTGCCCAACCCTATGGTATCATATTTGTAGCTGATAAGTTTCAACAGGCGTTCTTGACCATTAGGAAAAGACCAAAGCCACTTTCCAAGGAGAGCTAAATACTTTCAGGATAAACTATTTATATCTCTGTTGTGTAACCCCAAGTGCAGGGCTGCGAAGTGGTAAAGTACTCGGTGAGATCGAGGTTGATCCACAGGGACTATTGTGTAGGTTTAAGAGCACCTAGAACTAGAGCTGGGCACAAACCAAGCCAGCTCGAAAGCTCGGCTCGGATTGGTTTGAAAAAGCTCTTCTTGGATTAGTTCGAATGGAAGTTTAAACCAAACCAAGCCTCGGAGTCAAGCTCATTTAAAAAAACAAACCAAGCTCAAACTAGGGCAGTACTGGCTTGGCTCGGTTTGAAGCTCGATTTGTTTCAACTCGGTTTGATTTGGCTCGTAGATTGTAAGCACACTGTTTCTTATGGTGTGACCCACCTTTTTTTTTTTTTTTTTTTTTTTTTTTTAATGGGTTAGTTCACACACCCCATTGTTAGTACACCCCCTCCCACCCCTGTTAGTCACATCATAATGTTAGCCACCCCCACTATGGGAATCGATACCATGACCTCAGTGGTGAAACGAGGCTATCTTCACTCAGTTTGCCACTTGAGTTGCGGACCTAGGTGTTATGGTGTGATCCACTTGAGCTTTGGATATGAATCCATTTTGGGATCATGTCCTAAAATGATATGTAAAACAGATGGACAGCGTGGATAATGCATATACATGATGACATGGATAATAACATAATACATATACATAAATGCACACTGTTTCCTTGCACTTGTAAAATTATGCTCGTGTACTTTTGTTTGGAAAATGCTCTTACATGTCTATTTTGAAGCTACACTCCTTTAGAGGATGTTAAACATCATATAGTAAGATACATTTGTACTTTTTTTTTCCTAACTTTTTAAATTCTTTTCTATTTAAATCAACAAGCAAAAAAAGAGCCGCCACTTGTTTGAACTCGGCTTGGCCTGGCTTGGTTTGAAATTTTCGATCAAACCGATCCCAACTCGAACTAGATTTTTCTAGAGCAAACCAAACTCGGGCCACATGGGTCGGCCCGAAATCCAAACCAAGCCGATTCACAAACTGAGGTGGCACAAAAACAAGCCAAAGCAAACTAGGGCTAACTCGGCTCGGCTCGGATCGGATCATTGCCCACCTCTACCTAGAACTAGAATCTAAAATCTGAAATCTAGGTTTTTAATCAAGCGAATTAAAGTGATGAAGAAACAATAAATAACTAAGCACTAAGGATCCAGGGATCCACTTCTAATCAATCCACAATGCTAGGTTGTTGATTCAACTTCGATAACTCAATTGGAATCGAATAAGGATTCCTTCTAATCTAAAGATAAAACAGTTAATTCAAATATAATTTACTAACAAGGATATGAATCTCAATTGAATGATTCTCTCATGAAGAACAAAGTAATTGATCGCAGGGAATTCCAAGCATCTATTGTACCCGTAGTTCACAATAAATCAAGGGATTTTATAGATCAATACTTCCAAAAAAAACTAGCTAATTGATTGTAAAGAATTCTAAGCATCCAATGTGCCCGGAGTCAACAATGGATCAAAGGATTACACAAATCAATAACAATTCAATCCAATTCAACAAAAAATCATCATTCAAACCAATGTATTAAATCCAATAAACCAGAACATCATAAATCAACTAGAAGCTTCACCCCTTAGCCTTAGCTAAGAGATTAGCCTACCATAATGCAATGGAAACTAAACTCAAAAGAGGAAAATATGAAAAATAAACTATTTTAGAAAATGAAAGAAGAAGAAAACTCCACGAGGAAGACGACGTAGTCACTCCGCCCTTGATCTCCCCTCTAAGTTCGTCTCTGGAATACCTAAATCGCGTTTGGATCCGTCTATTTATAAGGAGTTTCCACTGACTTTAAGAAATTTGCGAACTTTCACACCAACCGCCTCGGTCGATGGGACCTTTGATGGGATCGAGTTCCATTGAAGGTCTGTCGATGGGATCGAAAACATCTTCAATGGAATCGAAGAAGTGCTAAAACAGTCCAGCAAGCTTTCTAAAAAATCCTGATTTTCTTAATGGGACGTTCGACCTATCGAGCCCCATCGAGGGTCTGTCGATAGTATCGAACCCTGGCTCGATTGAATCGAACTTCTTGAAAAGTGTCCAGCAGTCAAACTTGAATATTCGTGATTTTCTCGATCGAATCGAATCCCCGTTCGATCTTTTTGAAAAATCTGATTTTTGTACTTGTTAAATTGATGCTCCTTTGATCTTCATTCCTTGGTTTCTTCAAAGTTCTTCATACTTCATCTTGACTTCTTTTGTAAGGTTCAAATCTTCACAATTAACTTAATTTCATCTAGACTCTTCATTCTTTCCTGCACATAGAAAATACATCTAATTAGTTCACTTTAACATCAATATGTTCGGGAAAACACTGCAAAAGATGGGTTAATCATATAATATTTAGCACTTAGCACACACCCCAACCAACATTTTGCTAGTCCCAAGCAAAACATGCGAAAGATTTCCAAAATCCAAGACCAAAATTGTTTTAGAAGAACAAGTTTTGTATACTGATATATCCTTAAGTGATCTAAATAAATGAATTCCAAGGCACAAAGTCTTATGGATAATAACAGTCTAGACTCAGCACACTTAGTAGATAATCAAATCCCGAGTTCAAATCATTAACCATCGATTGGAAAAATTCCAATCATTGGGTATCAAAGTGCTTTGTGAGTTCTAAACCACCAATAGGAATTCAACTCTCTATAGTAATGTTAACTCCAATAATCACCAAAAGTGAGCAAATCAACCAAAGACACTGAATCAAAACCTCACTAATTGTCCAATAGAAATTTCAAATTTTCTCTTATTTTTCACATCGATGGCTTTCGCACTATTCCAGTTTTTTCTTTTTTCAAAATTCCTCTTTTCAATTCTTGTTCAAATATCAATCATTCTTCTTTTTCATGGACAATTTTCTTTCAACTCTTTCTTCTTTTTCACGAAAATAGCCCTTCTCGATGGTTACAGTTTTTTTTTTTTAGAATCCACGTGAACAATATAGTTGAGATTCAGCAGGCTTGGTTCCTAACGCTCTTAAGTAATCATTAAGTTAACCATTACATTATCAAACTTAACTTGACGCAAGACAATGGGCCTATCAATATGATGTGGAATGAAACTTAAGCGGAGATGTATCACAATGAATAATTAAATTAAATCTACTCAAATCACATGTGAGGAAATTCAATTAGGCAAGAATTCATGCACCACAACCATAAACCACAAGCATTTAATGAAAGAACTACAAAATCTCAAAGGCCATGAGCCATGGAAGGTAGAACTTCCATGTCCAAGCATGGGGTTAATCCTAAAATCAAAGGAAGGGACTCTAACATTCTTATGGTATGGCTGAAATTAGGGATTAAGGGGAATTAGGGTTAGGTTTAGGGTTTGGGTGATTTGAGAATTAGGGATTTGGGGATTTAGGGCTATGGGAAGGTTGAAAATTGAATTTGCGTGAAAAGGGATGATCCGATTTGAAAGTGGTATGAGCAAGGTGTCCCGTATCGGTTTCGGTGGGCGTAACGGTGCCCACCGTTTCCGATACGGATACGGGCCGTATCGGCCGATACGGCCCTGTATCGGCCGATACGGCCCCCGTAACGGTCAACTTTTTTTTTTTGCCAAAAAATTTTAAAAAAATATGGATTAAATCCAGAAAATTCCAAACATCCCAAATATGCATTCATTTATAATTTTGAACATGTTTATGGTGGTGAAGCGGTCTACTCTTTGGTGAAAAAGCTGTATCGGGCTGTCTGGTGAATTTATGAAGCTAATAACCTGGAATTAACTGCAGAACTTATAAATTCAAATTTCTAACTGTCTAATACCAATAATATGTATATTAGAATAAATGTAACATCAAAGTATTTCAATTTTCACATGTACTATTATTTTTTTTATAATTTACTTTATATTATTTACAATTTATTTACATACCTGAGGAGTGAGGAGTGAGGAGAGGACTGAGGACTTGCAAAAAATAATGTATTAAGACTTCTCTTATCTTGAATCTATGACCGACTCTTGTCCTGCCAATTGAACATTCTAAAGTAGAAAAAAAAATTAGTAATACCTGATATACTCCCCTGCAAGCATGTTGATTAAAGATTACTTGACTGGTTGTCACTTGTCAGGGGAGTTTTTTTAAACACAAGTTCAACAATGTAAAGTGTGTGTTTTTTTGGTGAATGTATGACCATGTGGGTAATGGAAAAGACTCACCAAATCGGAACTCACCACCAAAATGAAAACCTGCTTTGTTGTGGTTGCTCAATCTCCACGTCGTCGTCGTCATCATCATCGGGTTGTTGCGGTCTTGTTGTTGCATATCCATAATATTCAGTGCCAGAGGGAAAGATCAGGTCAACGAAACCTGATGATGACTGATCCTGACTAGGCAAAGATTCTGACCCTGAGTGAGGATATCTACTAGTGCCCGTCGAATAGCCGTGCCCATACTGGTACTCGTATTCAGGGCCAGGCTGTTGAGATTGAGATGAATAACTTGGATTTGGTTCATATGGTATATGTGGAACAGCGTCAGGAGGACTACTCCAACATGAAAGTGGCGGAACAGGTTCCCTATAATCCCATTGGTTGTAAGAATACCCATAATTCCTCGGATCATAGCCATACGCATGCTGATGTTCCAGATCTGTCGGTGTAGATTGCGGTGCAGGAGCAGGACCTGTAGGTGCAGGACCTGCAGGTGCACTACTGGAGCCAGGCTCTTGCTGGCTGTATCGTGACTCAGTATACTCATCAGTTCGACCCCCTCGGCCCCACCTGCTTCGTCGAAGTTCATCAGCCTCGCGATCCGTAGACGGCTGTATGGTATCAGTAGCCCTGGTGGGTTGAGCAATGCCAGAAGTGGGAGGACCAGCATTAGGTGCATCATCATCATCATCATCATCATCATCATCATCATCATCTGTTTCAGTATCGCTAGAGCTCGCACTCTTCTGCTGAGTTTGCATGAAATCCGCCCCCCTTTCTGGGTCCAACACATGCACGACTCTCTTGCTGTGCCCTGCGTATTTCTGGGTCTTCAACTTCTATTTCTTCACTATCATCTTCTATTTCTTTTTCCCTTACTTCCAACCAAGGTAGAAGTGGGTCATCCTCATCATAAATATTTTCCAAGTTTATTGGACAATAATCCCCATCACCAGCATTACTGATATGCCTCCTTGAATGCATGCGCATTCTTAGCCTGATGTTGTAATGCATAAAGACAAGTCTATCTAACGTCCTAGTCTGAATTCTATTTCTATTCTTCGTATGAATAAGTGCAAAACAACTCCAATTTCTTTCGCAACTAGAGGAAGACGTTGTTTGGCTCAAAATCCTTACTGCAATTTTTTGGAGAGCCGGTGTAGTCTCTCCGAAATTTATCCACCAGTCGGCGGGGTGCAACTTAAGTACTGCATGTTGTGCAAGAGTATCTCCAAAGCTACCCTGGCGAGTTCCAAATATATCCAATTCATTCAAAGCCTTTATTTGTACAACTAAGTCAAGCTCTAATCTCTTTATCACGTTCTTTAATCCAATACGAATCTCATCATCCATAACAAATGATTGGGCATATCTATACCTAGGATTTAGGTAATAACCTGCTGCATGAATATCGTGGTGGAGCTGCTTTGTCCATCTTTTGTCGATCAAATTCCAGTAAGCTCGCCAGCTTGAACAATCACGTTGAATTGCCAACTTCGCTTTATCCATGGCGTCGTAGAGGAAGCCCATCGTAGGTGCTTCATCGGTTTCAACAAGACGAAGTACCCTCATCAGTGGTTCCATCACCTTTAAAATTTTCTTAACCTTCTTCCAATATTTGTTGTCTCTTATGTTGTTTACAACATCAACCGGCGTCCCTGATGTCTTCTTCCCATATTTTGTGTTGAGCCATTGTTGGGAAGCAAACATTTCACTCAACTCTCTCCTATGCTGATACAAACTCTCTAAAGCTATAAAGTTTGTTGCAAATCTAGTCGCCGCTGGCCTAAGCAACTCTCGTCCCTTCGTGAACTTCCTCATTATTGCAACTAGGTGATTATGGTTGTAAATAAATGTTGTCACTTCTTTTGCTTTTTCAACCATTTCTTTGACATTCTTTCTCTTTCCAATATCTTCCAATATAAGATCAATACAATGTGCAGCATACGGTGACCAAAATATATGTGTTCTCTTTAGCATCAATAAATTTCCTGCAGACTTATATGTTGCTTCATTATCTGTCACAATCTGCACCACATTCTCCTCCCCAATCTCATCCACTACTTTATCCATCAAGCTAAAAATATATTCAGCATTTTTTATTTCATCCGAGGCATCAATTGACTTGTGGTACACTGTTCCCAAGTGGCAATACACCATGAAGTTGATCATGCTGCGTCTTGTTGGGCCAGTCCAACCATCACACATGATCGTGCATCCTCTGGCCTGCCATATGGGTTTAAAGGTATTTACGTATGCCTTTGTATCTGCATACTCTGCGTCTGTCCATTTTCCCCTAATCTCCTTGGCTGTGGGAGCTTTAATTCCTTCACCTGCTTCTGCTGCTGCATCAATTACCACCTGCCAATATGGAGAGTTTGCCGCATTAGGGGGTATGTTGGCATGTATAAATAACTTTGCTGCTGCCCTACCCAGTTTCTCAACAGAAGTTCTACTCCACATTTGTTTTATCTTCTTTTGTTTACTAGATTCTTTCCTAAAGAGGATCGGATTAACAGAGGGTCTCCTAGGCACATCTTCTTCTTCCACATCTACATCTATAGGATGACGAGCTACATGTGAAGATGTGCCCCGCCGGCTGCTAAACATACGCCTTAATCCACCAAACATACTCCCTCCAACCCCAGCTGTACTTCCCGTTGGGGCTGCAGTTGTACTCCCCTGGCCACTCCCACTCCCACTCGCACTTGAACCAAACGTGCGTCGACGTTCTTCCTCTTCACGAGCATAGCGCACGCTTTCTCTCCTAGCTATAGTCATTTCTCGATCAGAATCTTCCTCAGAATCAATGATGTCTTCGCCACGAACGCCCATATATTCTGGACCAAACACCTCTTGTCGGGCCGCATCAAGGATATCATCTTTCTTTTTCTGCACAGCAGCTCGTTTCCCCTTTGACTCTTCTAAATTGGCTTGCATCAGTATCATTATCTCTTTGGGAACTTTGGTGCATCCTGCAACTTGACCCTTTCGATGTGCCAAATGTTGTTTAAGTCGCGTAATTCCACCATTTATTACTCTATCACAATAGTTGCATTTTATTTGGTGCCTTCCACCACCTACCCTCTGACAATGTTCCCATCCAATATCCTCATTTGCAGTTCCACTTCCAGTTCCAGTCCTAGACATTTTTTAATTAGAGATGGCTTATGTGATGTGGCTATGTCACTTAGATACTGAGTCTAAGAGTGAAATACTTAGATTTTAAAATTTATAAATGTAATTGTAAATCTTAAATACAGATAATGAAATCAAGTACTAACTACTAAATTCAAATACTAAAGTAACTAAACCCTATGGGCTACAGCCTACAAAGTACAACTACGAAGCTCCAAAGTCCAAAACGGCAAAACCTGTCGAAAAAATAAAAATATAAACATACATTAGTCATTACTCATTAATCTGTAAATATGATTCTCCATGTTTTTGAAAAAAAATGATTTTCTCTAATTTTTAAAATTATTTCGAAATTTAAACAAATACAAAAAAAATAACAAACCATATGCATAATCTGTAAAATGCACATGATTATGTTCTATTATAAGTAACACATGTTATCCAACCTTTAAACTAGAATTTTTTTTTGAAAATATTAATTTTCCCTAATTTTTAAAATTATTCCGAAATTAAAAAAATACAAAAAAATTAGCAAACCATGTGCATAATCTGTAAAATGCACACGATTATGTTCTATTATAAGTAACACATGTCATCCAACCTTTAAATCAGAATTTTTTTTTGAAAATATTAATTTTCCCTAATTTTTAAAATTATTCCGAAAATATAAAAATACAAAAAAAATAGCAAACCATGTGCATAATCTGTAAAATGCACATGATTATGTTCTATTATAAGTGACACATGTCATCCAACCTTTACATCAGAATTTTTTTTTGAAAATATTAATTTTCTCTAATTTTTAAAATTATTCCGAAATTAAAAAAATACAAAAAAAATAGCAAACCATGTGCATAATCTGTAAAATGCACACGATTATGTTCTATTATAAGTAACACATGTCATCCAACCTTTAAATCAGAATTTTTTTTTGAAAATATTAATTTTCCCTAATTTTTAAAATTATTCCGAAATTATAAAAATACAAAAAAAATAGCAAACCATGTGCATAATCTGTAAAATGCACATGATTATGTTCTATTATAAATTTATAAGTGACACATGTCATCCAACCTTTACATCAGAATTTTTTTTTGAAAATATTAATTTTCCCTAATTTTTAAAATTATTCCGAAATTAAAAAAATACAAAAAAAATAGCAAACTATGTGCATAATCTGTAAAATGCACATGATTATGTTCTATTATAAGTAACACATATTATCCAACCTTTAAACCAGAATTTTTTTTTGAAAAAAATGATTTTTCCTAATTTTTAAATTTATTCCGAAATTATTCCGAAATTAAAAAAAATACAAAAAAAATAGCAAATCATGTGCATAATCTGTAAAATGCACATGATTGTGTCCTACTATAAGCAACACATGTTATCCAACCATTAAACCAGAAAAAGAAAAAAAAAAACATGATTTTTACTAATTTTTAATATTAATCCGAAAATAGACAGAAATTAAAAAAAATATTAAAAAAATATAAAAATCAGTTGCATAATCTTGAAATACACATTTTAACATTTTACAATGGCTACAACATCATATCAAGGTGGAAAAAAAGTGATTAGAGGAAGAAAAATGTATAAATAGCTATTTTCGGATTTCTTCGAAAAATGGCCCACGGAGCTTCGATTCATCCAAATCGTAGAAATTGGTCGTTTTAATTCTCCAAAATAGACTAATTGTGGTCGTTTTTAGCAAAAGAACAGATTAGAAAAGAAATGGGGGAAGAAAAGTGGGAAGAAAATGCAAAACAGCAAGTATTTATATAAAAAAAAAAAGTGACCGTTTTTTGACCGTTACGGGGGCCGTAACGGCCGTTACGGCCCCATAACGGACCGGTACGGTCCAAATTTCTGGGGTCCCCGATTTGCACCCCGTATCGCGTAACGGTACCGGCCGTTTCCGGTACGTATCGGCCGGTACGGTTACGTATCGGCCGATACGGCACACCTTGGGTATGAGATTAGGTTAGGTTTGAAGGATTCAGATAGGAAAAAGTTGGGGTGAGGAAAAACGAAGTTTAAGGTCATGTGGGCCTATGCCGAATGAAAAACGGTTCAAGGATTGAGGGTTTTGGCTTTGGAATAAAGAAAAATCAAAAGGTTTACCAATCGGATGAAAAACAACAACCATAAATACCTGAAATTGAAGAGAAGAGAGAGAAGAAAGATAAAAGAAGGATAGTCGGCATCACACTGTTGGCATCACACCAAAAAGGGCTCCAATCACTGGAAATTCATGCTCATCTCAAGCTATGAAAGGTTTTTTTGTCAATATTCAATATACATAATAGAAAATAAGGTTTCTAACAAAACTTATATAACCCACGTCTGGAAAAAGTGCGCTAAAGTACCTGAACTATAAAAAAAAAAAAAAAAAAACAAAACGATGCTTAAATATGTTGATCCGCACCTGTGGTTGGATCGTCCGACTATGTTCTGTCGGACCGTCCCACAGAACCCAAAACTAGTCCCCATCTACTGGTCCTGCATCCTGGTCCTGCTATGCTCTCTGCTCTTGCTGCTCATGTGTTCCTTGTTGGAATATTAAAATCATAGTAAGAAACAGTCTGTTGTATCTCAATCTAGTACAGAGGCATAGTACAAGGCTATGGCTCAGGGGGCATGTGAACTCTTATGGTTGAGGTCCATTATGGTGGAGCTGAGTTTTTCTATCACCTCAACTATTCCTCTTTACTGTGATAATCAGGCAAATATTCATATTGCATCTGACTCTGTCTTTCATAAGAGGATTAAGCACATCGAGGTGGATGTACATTTCATCTGAGAGAAGATATCTTCTGGGTTATTAACTACTCCATTTATCAGATCAACAGATCAACTGGCAGGCATATTCACAAAAGCGCTTAGTTTTCCCATGTTGCAAGAAATTTCTAGCAAGTCGGGTATGATGGACATTCATACACCAATTTGAGGGGGAGTGTTCATATTAAAATCATAGGGTCATTTTCTGTAATAAAGTCCCTCTGGACTTATTTGTAAATATGTTATTTGCTGTGGTTGTATGGTGTAATAAGTGAGGGAATCCTTAGATACATAATAAAATAAACCCTAGGAGAGGCCACACGTTTTGACTCTCTCTCTCTCTCTCTCTCTCTCTCTCTCTCAAAACTCTCTTTCCCTCTCACGTCTTATCTCTTGCATCTCTCTCTCTCCATCTTCTTTGTTTCTTTACTCATGTGCTCCTCATGCCGTCGATCCACAACGAGATAGGCGCAACATGTCTCATATGCTAGTACACTCGGGAAATGGATCGTGATGGTTTGATGTCCCCATCATAACTCTAAAAGTGTCAGCTAGATGTGAAACGTGAAATTCATGATTCATCAATGTTTACAAAATTCCAATAGAAAATTAATAAAGAGAACTTAGTTTTCAATCTCTACAAATATACTTGTTCTAGACTTAAAAAAAATCAATGTAACTCAATGCCTTGTCATTCTAAATTCAGAATCACATCAATACACAAAAAATCAAACTACTCAAAAAGATTTTTTTTTTTTTTTTTCTAAAAAATTAAGCCCAAAACAATAAAGAAACCAAGCAATTGGAAACTTTCCACAAGGAACCCATCCCCCAACCTAAATTGTAAATTGTACATTGTCTTCAATGTAAAAGATGTCATGCAATAAAAAAAACAACATGAGAGCAACTATAAAGGAAAGAGTGAAGGGAAGGGAGTACTTGAGAGGTTAAATGGTCATAAGCATGAGAACTCTCTAAGTCAGCAAAAACAAAACAAAAACAAACTACACAAAGCAAACTATCCTATGAAAGAAACTAATCTACTAAAGCAACTAAACAGATGTCCTTCAGATTAGGAGATCAATCCTAAAATGGACCATCTTGAGGCAAATATGTCAATAGATTTCTCAGTAAGTTTCTCAAGAGAATCATCCAGAGATACGATGTAATCATGCGTGTCCTTTAACATTAGAGGCCAGTAAGAATCACACTGCAAAATTTTCGCAGTAGAAAAGTATCCACCACATTTATCAGATTGACAAAGGAGATGACATTGGTTTGCTCGTGGTCAAGAACACACCTCCTTGTACTTTGATCTGGGCAAGAGTTAGACAAATATGGATCATCCTAGGAAAAGTTTGCACTTCGGTCTAGAAAAACCAAAGTGAATGGGAGACTTCAAATAATTGTTCTTCAAGAAATGGTGTCGTCTCCATAGAATCAGAAAACATCGGTGCTTCAACAATAGATGGTAAAGGCTTAGAATTGGTCGAGGGCACCGAAGGAGAATCATGCAAGCATTCACTCTCTAATCATGTCATCTTCAGAATCAACAAAGTGAGCCAAGCAAACTTCTGAGGATTAAGGAACAAAAGTTGAAAGGAGCTCATCCTCCACAAGTGTGTCTTTCAAGTTAACCTCGTGGATGTCATCATCATCCCCTTGTTGTCTACACATATTAAACACATTCAGTTCCAATGTCATGTTGCCAAAGGAGAGTTTCGTGACTCCATTCCTACAATTAATCACAACATTTGAAGTGGCCAGGAATGGACTTCCAAGGATGACCAAAATTTAAGTGCTTGCATTCATAACCGGTTGGGTGTCCAAAACAATAAAATCTACCGAGAAGTAGAATTTATCAATTTGTATCAACACATCTTCCACTACCCCTCTCGGTATCCTTACGAAGTGATCAACGAGTTGTAAAGTTGTCTTAGTGGGTTTTAATTCACCAAGTCCTAACTGCTCGTAAACGAGTAGGGTATATGATTAACACCCGCCTCCAAATCTAGAAGTGTTGTTCAATCCAAAATTTCCTTATTATGCAAGATATTGTAGGACTACCTGGATCTTTGTATTTTGGGAGAGTTTTTTGCTTGATTATAACACTCACATGTTCTGTTAAAAAGCCCTTCTTTTGTATGTTGAGCTTCTGCTTTACCGTATAAAGGTCCTTGAGAAACTTGGCGTATGACAATATTTGTTTTATGGCATCCAACAAGGGTATGTTAATTTTCACCTATTTGAAACCTCCAAAATGTCTTGATTTTTAACAAGAGGCTTGGATGAGATTAATCTTTGAGGAAATGGGGCTACCACTTTATTACCAAGCTCCGGCTCTTTTTTTGTTTGAGCATCGTTGGACTTGTCATCACCCTTAGGGGTCATTCGGATGCCGGTAAAGTCTTTAAGTTGTAAAGGGATTACAGGTAATCCGATTACAAGGGCTGTTTGGATGATGTATTTGCCTGTAAAGGCTTTACAGGCTGTAAACAGATTACAACTTTTACCTGTAATCAGAAACCTGGAAAAAAAGCCATGTTTCAGATTACAGGTAAAGTCTTTATAGCTAAATAGGCATTATATATAGTGGAACACAATGGTAGATAACTAGATATAAAATCATGATATGTGGGGCCCACCGTAATGTGTATGGTACATCTAATCTATCCATCATGTGCTTCCCTTGATGCCCTCCTCTGGTCTTAGAAAAATAGCTCGTGGATTATCAAATGGACCACACGAGGGAAGGATGGGAGTCTACCATTAAAAACTTCCAGATTGCATTTATGGCCCACCATGATGGGTGGAGGACAACTAATCCGTCTAGTGTGTACATGTTTTAATGCTCTCTTAGGGGCCCCAAAAAAATAAATCAGGTCCTTGTATGATTTGTGGATTTTGGAAGGTTTACCACCCAAAGCTCTATGGTATAAATACCTATTTTATACATTACAAACACTTTACAGGCTAGCCAAACACACAATCTATTAACCTGTAAACGAATTACCACTTAAAAGCCAAACGGAATACCATGTAAACTATTTACACCTAAAACCCTTTTCAAGTGTAATGTGTTTTCAACTTAAAACTTTACAGGCATTTAGATTTTTCAGATTCCTCAGGTTTTCCAACCTTCCTAGGAATGTCTTTTTCAATCACTTTGCCACTTCTAATGTTGGTGACAGATTTAACGTGTTCAATGTGTTGGTTGGGAGAACTTGAATCACCCAACACGTATTTCCTTTTGGGTTAAGCTAAGGATGGGCTGAAAATGTCTTCTCCCTAACGTTGAGGTGTGATTCAATCCTCTCAACTGAAGTTTTCAGCTTATGGAATGTTTGCATGGTGCTCTGATTGAATTGCGTTTTCCCTTGCATGAATGCTTGCAAAGTATCCTCCAAAGTTTTTATCTGTGGAGGTACATAAGGGGTACTATTAAAAGGCTATTGAGGATTATTGCTAGCATTAGCAGTAGGTCCGTTCCTCCAACTAAAATTGGGATGGTTCCGCCAATTAGGATTGTACGTGTTAGACATTGGGACACTAAAGGGTTGTTGATAAGCATTTGCGGCATTGGCTTGGTCATGCAACACTTCCTAAAAAGCTAGGATTGTAGGACAATCCTTTACTAAGTACGCATTGCTCTCACAAATACCACATGCACTTTCAGCGACTTCATTGGGTTTGGCCGCATCGACTTTCCTTAATTCCATGGCCTCTACTTTTCAAGTGAGACCCGCTATCTTCGCATTTACATCATCATCCTCTTTCAATATGTACATGCCTCCTTTCTCCTTGGGCACATGCTTGATATTACTAGCTTTGTTCGATGTATCCCATGATTGGGCATTCTCAACTAGTTGATCAAAGTACTCCCAAGCCTCATTGGGATCCTTGCTTATAAACTCACTATTGCACATCATCTCTACGAATTGGTGCATGTTTGAACTCAAACCATCATAGAAAAAGCTAATAACTTTCCATGTTTTGTAGCTATGATGTGGGCAGGTAAGTAAGAGCTCTTTAAAACATTCCCAACACTGGAAAAAAGTTTATTTCTCCTTTTGGGAGAAGTTCATTATGTTTCGTCTCAGTGTGTTGGTTTTGTGCATAGGAAAAAGGCTTTTGAGAAATTCCTTGGTCATCTTAGCCCATGTCCTAATGGATCTTAGCCTTAGGGAGTTTAACCATGACTTAGCTCTCTCCTTTAAAGAGAAAGGAAAAAGTTTTAGTCTAACAACATCTTCAGAGACATTGGAATGCAAAGTCGCTAAGATCTCATCAAACTCTTTGAGATGTAGATATGAACTTTCAGAATTAAGTCCATGAAATTTAGGAAGTAATTGGATCATTCCGGGTTTAAACTCAATGTTGCCCACGTTTATAGGAAAAACCATACAAGACAGTGTGACTGTTTTTGTAGGTTGCAAATAATCACATAACGCCCTAACTGGTGGCTCATTATGAGCATGGTTCTCATCTTGGTGCAGTTCGTTCTCAGCCATAGTTCTAGTTGATTCACAAGAATTAATGTATTTTCTAACACGACGGTGAATGGACAGTCCTTCAACCGATCCTCCTTCACTTAGAAGACGAAGTGTGTGATCACGTACTCACTTGGGCATGAACACACAAAAAACCCTAAAATTAAAACCCTAAATCCTACAAAAAAAAATAGAAATGTAGGAAATAACTAACTAAGAAAGCGAGTAAAAGAGAATGAGGTAAGGATGTTACCAGTAGAGAAGACACTTGACTCAAATCAAATCCTACAAAACAAATAGAAGATGTTAGTAACTAAGATCTTAACAGAAAACTAAACTAGAAACAAAAATAATATAAACATAATCTAAAGTGTTCCTAAAACCGTATTAGTCCCTGGAAACGGCGCCAAAAACTTGTTGTGTAGCCCCAACTGCAGGGTTGTGGAGTAGTAAAGTACTCGATGAATGAGGTTGATCCACAGGGACTATTATGTAGGTTTAAGAGTACACTAGAACTAGAATCTAAAATCTGAAATCTTGGTTTTTAATCCAGCGAATTAAGGTGACGAAGAAACAATAAATAACTAAGCACTAAGGATCTAGGGATCCACTTCTAATTAATCCACAATGCTGGGTTACTGATTCAACTTCGATAACTCAATTGGAATCGAATAAGGATTTCTTCCAATCAGAAGATAAAATAGTTAATTCAAATATAATTTACCAACAAGGATATGAACCTCAATTGAATGATTCTCTCAAGAATAACAAAGTAATTGATTGCAGGGAATTCCAAGCATCTATTGTACCCGTAGTTTTCAAAAGATCAAAGGATTTTACAGATCAATACTTCAACAAAAACTAGCTAATTGATTGTAGAGAATTACAAGTATCCAATATGCCCAGATTCGACAATGGATCAAAGGATTACACAAATCAATAACAATTCAAACCAATTCAATAAAAAATCGTCATTCAAACCAATGTATTAAATCCAATAAACTAGAACATCATAAATCAACTAGAAGCTTCACCCCTTAGCCTTAGCTAAGAGATTAGCCTACCATAGTGCAATGGAAACTAAACTTAGAAGAAGAAAACATGAAAAACAAACTATTCTAGAAAACAAAAGAAGAAGAAAACTCAATGAGAAAGATGACGTAGTCACTCAGCCCTTGATCTCCCCTCTAGGTTCGACTCTAGAATACCTAAATCGCGTCTGGATCCATCTATTTATAAGGAGTTTCCACTGACTTTAAGAAATTCATGAACTTTCGCACCAACTGTCTCTGTCGATAGGACCTTTCTATAGGATCGAGTTCCATCGAAGGTTTGTTGACAGGATCGAAGACAATTTTGATGGAATCGAAGAAGTGCCAAAACGGTCCTACAAGCTTTCTAAAAAATCTTGATTTTCTTGATGGGACGTTTGATCCTATCGAGCCTGATTGAGGGTCTGTTGATAGTATCGATCCTTGGCTTGATTTAATCGAACTTCTTGAAAAGTGTCTAGCAACCAAACTTTAATATTTGTTATTTTCTAGATCGAATTGAAACCCTGTTTGATCCTATCAAAACATCTGATTTTTGTTCTTATTAAATTGATGCTCCTTTGATCTTTGTTCCTTGGTTTCTTCAAAGTTCTTCATACTTCATCTTGACTTCTTTTGTAAGCTTCAAATCTTCATAATTAACTTAATTTCATCTTGGACTCTTCATTCTTTCTTGCACATAGAAAATACATGTAATTAGTTCACTTTAACATCAATATGTTTGGGAAAACACTGCAAAAGATGGGTTAATCATACAATATTTAGCACTTAACAACCTTCATTTTTAATTGGTTTACAAACCTCCTTCTGATCCCTCAAATGGTACAATTCCTTTCCTCCCCCTTGCCAAAGGAATTCTTTCTAAAGTCTTTCGACTAATTTTACAAGAACCTTAAGGCAACGAAAGAGTGAATTTAATAGTCCGGATGGTATGGAAGAGCTGTCTTGCTAAGAGTAAAGTGACCTCCAAGGAAGAGATATTTACTCTCCACTAGTATAGTCTCCTCTCATCACGTCTGGCAATCCAGTGCCAAAGAGCTTTGTAGTTTTTATCACACAAAGGTGGCCCAAATAGGTGGTGGATGAGTTTCCACTCACATCTAATAATTACTGCTGGTTCCTCCACAACTTCTAATTGCGCCTAGGTGACCTTGCTTTTCATGAAACTTGTTTTATGTCCCAAAATAGCCTTGGATTGAAGAATCATCTTATATTTAGAACCTGCTCCTACGTCACACTGCAAAATATATTAGTGTCATCACATATTTTGACATTCATGATCGATCACAATTCACAAGGAACAAAGCCCTAATTAGTGATCAATATAGAGAAGAATTGGTGTGACTGAAGATCATCTATGTGATGTGTGGAAAGTAAACAAGCTAAATCAAATTTTTCTTTACTAGTGCAATAAGCATGCATGGTTTTTCCCCCCCTTTTGAGAAGTTATAAAACTTTTAGAAAAGAGGATGAGAAATCCTAAAAAAACGACTATAAACTAAGCCAACAAGAATAAAAAAGAGACTAGATGAGACAAAAACAGGGATTCAAGATCAAAGACATTCTATGACATCCAATCTTTCCCTCCTAAACACTTCATCTGGAGACCTAGCTGATTTTGAAAGCATCTCCTATTCCGCTCAGCCTATATTGACCATAATCTAGCAATAATTGAGACTCTCCACAAGATCTTTGCTTTCTGATAAAGTTGGTCTCCGTGCCATGCTAGAAAAAGTCCCCAATTGACCTTAGTATTACCCAGTCACACTGAAATAGATCCAAAAACTAGCTCCACGCTGCTCTAGCAAAAGTGGAACGCAAGAACAAATGATCTATGGATTCTGCTGCCTTGAAACAATATGCATATGTTAGGAATGATCCTATGATGTTTTTGCAAATTATCCACAGTCAGCACCTTACCCTTATCCACCAACCAAGCTAAGGCAATAACCCAAGGGATCCCTTGTTGGACCAAATATACTGTCGGATTTTTTGAATAAAAATGACTGGGGGATTGGGGATTGGATGGCCACAGAAAAGAATCGAACTAAAAATTTCTCCCATCTCCACACCCAATGATCCTGGATCATTGGGCTTGTGTTTGCAGTGTAGCAAGCATCTAGATCATATCCTTAGTTTCCTAATTTAACAGGTTTCTACGACAAGGGGGCGACCAAACCACTTTACCACCCTCTAGAGAGAAGCAACTAGAACTCAGACCCTGGGTCTGCAGTACTGTGGACAATCCTTGGAAACATGGAGCTTAGTGGCCTATCCAAGCACCAAGCATCCTTCCATAATTTGATAGGCTCCGTTGCCCCATGAAAAACTATATGTCTACTCTGAATTCTGTCCCCAAACTTGAGATGTTTCTCCTGATCCCTGAGGCTCTATATGATGAAGATCTCTCTCATACTTGCCACAACTTGCCTCCTAAGATCTTCCTCTTCCAACCCAAATCTCCATAGCCATTTCCTAACAAATCAAGTTTTGTAGATTTCAAGTCTTTTAGGCCCGCACCTCCTTTTACTGGCTTACATACCTCACTCCATTGCATCAAGTGGAGTTTGTGCATTTTTTTGGGACCCTTGACAATGGAAATTGCGCCTAATCCTTTCTAGGCAGGTATGGTTTATTTTCTTTGACATTTTTAAAATGTTCATTGATTTGAATGCAACTTTGTCTCCTATTGAAATGTTTGTAACATAATAGTTGATAGCAAGAGGATGAGGTCTAATGGACACCCCACTGTTTATCAATTATACAGTCTATGAAGGGTACAAACCTAGGATCTTCACTGGAACTTTGCCTCTTTTATGGATGTCATAAAAGGGATCATCTTAGAAGCACCCAGGCAAGCTATTTTGTTGCCACGTACTAAACGTTCTTCGGCTAGATATCTAAATGTTTGATAAGATGTCCTTGCAGGATGTTTAAACTCAATTTTGATGGAAATTGCAGCAACAATCTCAGGGTGAAAAGGCTAGGGAAGTAAGGGTTGTAGATGGGGTTGGAGGATCATTCTAGTGACAAGGGCAAGGAATCTTAGTTTACACTGTGCTGGCTGGCATAATGGTGGTGACTGGGTTAGAGGTCCTCACATTACAAGCTGTTGTTAAGCTCAAGCCCCGCTTGCCTTAGTTTATAATTTGAGTTGAAGGCATTCCTTGAATTAAATGAGATGGTTAAAGGGGGAGGTTTTGCCTCCTTTTTCAAGCATGCTTTTTTTAACTTCCCCTGATGTTCTCCTTTCTATGCAATGGTAATTTGATACGTTTTCTTTCTCCATTTAAGACACAGAATCTTTTATATATTGTACATCTTGTTATTCTTATTTCCTAACAAGTCCATTGTCGGATCTTAGTTGACGCTTTGATTATTGTTGACGTGATAATTCCCAGATATGCCCCAGCAACCCAACTTTGGAGAGGCCGGCTGCATGTGATGGGCGGCAGCAAGGAGGATCGCCATGAGCCTGGCTTAGAGCATTGGAGTCTTGCAGTGAAGGATGGTGAAGCATTAGAGAAGGAGTGGCAATCTGAAATACCCATTCCTCGTGGCGGGCCTCACAGGTTTGTGGGTGCATTCTTCATTATGAACATTTTGACTTAATTTTCTAATTTTCTCCACTTCTAATGCAGAAGTGACTCAACTCATGTTTGGTGATCTGAAGACATTACATTTTGAGATAATATGAATTTTGCATCACCTTGGTTCAGGCCATCTGGTTTATTTGTTGTGAAGTGATTATATCTCCTACTGTAGTTGTTCTGGAAGCTGGGCCTTTCTATTGCACTTCTGTTTGTTTGTTTCTCTGCCAACTTAGGGGGATGGGCTGTCATTCACAATATACATCATTATCCTAGCATTTTCCCTGATACTTGAGGTTGTCTGTCATTCATTATATATACATATATGTACAAATATGGATAAGCCGCACAATCTGGTTGCACCAGCCAGTCCCCAGCCTAGGTAAAGGAGGGTTAGTGTCAGGTGGGTAGCTGGTCGAAGAACTTTCAAGCAATCATGACAAAAACAACCCCAAATAACTGGGACAAGGCTATGACGATGACGACAACGACGATATTAAGGATAGGCTGTCGCAGAAAGTACTGGATGAGTATGTTTTTTTCATAAAAATCATCTCCTGTGAATTCACATTTTTTACAATATATCAAATGTGTTATTCAAACATGATCTTTGATGGATAACAACAAAATTTTTATTAAAGAAGTATAAAAGGACACAATTGCGAAAACTGAAGAAATAAAATCGTCCAGCAATGTCGAAGGATTCCCTATGATGAAGTAGTCTCAAAATACCCTCCTTAGGTAGTCAATCTGCTACCACTATTGGTCTCTACATGCATGTTAACCGGAATGTCTAACTAAGAGGAGAGTTCTTGGAGTTCCTCATGGATGTATGGTAGCTTCTAAGGTGCAGATGATCCTCCAGAAGCCTAACCTATAACATTTTCCATTCCCTTTGACAATGAACTTTTTGGGTAATGAGTCAGAAGGGATTCTAGGATCCTCTCTAAGTGCATCAGCATTTGCTGCATTAGTCTCCCCACTTGACCAAACATCTCTCTATCTCTCTCTCTCTCTCTCTCTCTCTCTCTCTCTCTCTCTGCACCAATGAGTGATACTTCATTAACCTTTAATCATGTACTCATGGAACTGCTCAAGATACAAATGAATCATAAATGCAGATCTGATTGTTTGAGCAACCTGTGAAATAGCTAGCTAAAAAAAGAAGTGAATCTGCATCCTTTGATGCATAATCCTTTTTCGTATGCAGTTCTATTATATCCTTTTATTATTGCATTGTAGTTAAATAAAATGGAATAATGGATTAGTTCATCAAGTTCCCCGACCATGATGATGTCACACTCAGGAATCAGCCTAATCCAACCATCGGGTGGGCCCCACCACCTGAATTTGTGTGTGGGCCCCACCGCTTGAATTTGTGTGTGTGTTATCTAACCAGTACATTAGGTGTGATCAACATAATTCAATTGTCAGGTCGGTCCCACCACTTGAATTTGTAGGTTTTTTTTGGGTGACTTCATTAGTTTCCCATGGTGTGGCTCACCTGATGGTTGGATCATCCTAATTTTTGGGATGTCCCATTTTCATGGTGGGGCACACTTGTTGGTTAGGTCGGATTTCATACACGCATCACCTAGGTGCGCCCAAAACTTGTGAGGGAGCCTAAATTGATCCAATTATCAGGTGGGCCACACCATAGGCAATAATTGGAAAATACCCAGATTGGTGTCGGGGCCCTCCTTGGTGTGTATCACATCCAACCCATGCATAGGGTGCTCCCCACCATTATGATTGGCCTCCTTGAAAATCAGGCTCATCCAACGATCATGTTGGTCCCACTTGAATTTTTTTTCGTTTTTGGGCAGTTTTCACTGTTTTATATCGTGCGGTCCTCCTGATAATTTTTGAACAGGTTAATTATTGGGTTCCCTTACAACTTCTGGGAGTGCACTTGATGGATGGGTTGAATGGCATATCACAACGCATGGCCCCACTTTTTCTCGACTCCACTTATAATGGAGTTGAGTCCAGGTATTCACATATATGTATGCATGTACGTGCGTGTTTGGGAAAATTTCTCGTAGGGTACTATATCGTACAGTCAAGTTGCTATGGGGTCCACCTTGATGTTTGTGTCCCATCGAACCATGCATTAGATGCGGGCCATAATGAAAATGGGCCACACTAAAAATCAGCAGGATCACAACAGTGAATAGTGCGGAATTATGCGTAAAACCTCTAAAATCATGTTTCAGTGCCTATAGAGTTTTGGAATGGCCTGATTTTTAGTTAGTCCCTTCATTCAGGTGGGCTACACACAATGAATGGGTTGGATGGCATATAAACATTATGGTGGGCCCCACAAAACAACCAATAGTTTGAGCCCACTTTGCTCAACCCACACCCAATCAAGAAAGTTTTAATGGGTCTCGATGTGAACATTTCTATTTGTATGTACATGCTGATGTATGAATGTTTATATGTATGCATATAGAGAGGTTTGATCACTTGTTGGCAACACTACCATAATTAACAATAGTGTCAAGAAAAATGGGGTCCACTATGATGAATGCATGACGACCACTCCGACATTACATGCACCCTCACATGTTTGGCTGAGGACCCAAAAATCAGACCAATCTAAAACTCAGGTGGGCCACACTACAAGGAACAGTTATGAGGGGACACCTCATCAAAACTTTTTTATTGTGTGGGGCCCACCATGGTGTGTATATGCCATCAAATCCATTCATCAAACACACCTCACTAGGAAGAAGTGGCATTCCAAAATCTAGACCATTTCAACATTCAGGTGGGCCACGTGAATTGAAATGTTTTAGGAATGATTGTACATTTTCCTTTAGTGTGACCTACTTGGGTTTTGGATTGGCCTGATTTTTGGGCTGTGGGGTGAACATGAGGGGATGCACATGATGGAGTGGATGTCATACACATGTCACAGTGGGGCCCACACAGCTTTTCCCTTCTATGACTTGCGGTTAGATTGATCCAACTCCATACGATCATTCCCTTATGATATGATGATGACACCAAAGGCACATATGTATGTATGATTGTATGTGTATATATACATACTTGTAATATGTGTGCGCGCGCACACACACACATATAATATGCATGTATATGTGTGCGTTTGTGTTTAAGCCACTGACCCAAATTATTGGGACAATGATATGAATATAATGATGATGATTGTAATTTTAAGCCACCCTATATTTTTTAACTTTTATAGTTAGATTGCCATTTTTACCAGATTAGGGAACTTGTGTATCTAAGGATTCAAATTTTTTTCTTGTTTTCTCCTTGAAAGCAAATGATATGGCCGATGTATTAGCAACATGGTTTAGAATATTGTCTGGTATGCATAAATTTCATCTGAGTTGCGCTGTTTTTCGCCTAAGACTGGACAAGATGCCAAACTTAAATAATACCAAAGTGGAACGAGTCAGGGCAATTCATACAGGTTTCAGTCTCCATGCGAGTCCCATTCTGAAACTGCCATTTCAATCGATGAATAGGAAAAGGTGTAAACAGACATCATTTAGGTATTGGGCATTCTGTGGTCTTACCTTAGTTTTGCATTCTTTCTTCTTTCAATTAAAAGAAATTTTTCTTTAAGTAGTTTGTCTTCTGCATACTGGTTTTGCAGTTTCTGTGGCATCACTAAGAAAATCCAGTTGGGTGCATCTTTGCTTGACAGTTTTGTAGTTGGAAAGGATCCATAAAATAGTTGAGATGCTGTTATTGACCTTTATTTCTGCCTATAATGCATGGCTAGTGTTGGCATTTGTTTGTTGTATTTCTTCACTGAAGTGCTGACCCCAAATATCTGAACGAGGCTCTGATGATGATGATGATGATATGTTCATGCAATATTATGCATATGCATAGCTCTGAAACATACAGTAAGAAAAGAACCTAGAGAAGTTGAGAAAAAAGTTTACCTTTCTGTTTGCACATTCATGAGGGGACTAATAACCACCCCCTTTGTTGTCTAACGTATAGAACATGATGGTGTTATCATTCTAATTTTGAAGTTTATTATCAGGTCTTGCATTGTGGTCGATGATCATCTTCTTGTTATTGGTGGTCAAGAAGGTGATTTCATGGCCAAACCCGGATCACCTATTTTCAAGTGTTCTCGGAGGCATGAGGTATATATTCTCATTCCTTTATTTTTGTTACTTAGTGCTGCCTTTGATATCTAAAAATGCTCGAATCAGAGTATAACATGCTAGTCATCTGTGATAATTTTTACAGTACAAGTATCTTCAGTCCCCCCCAAGAACCCTTTATCTTATCATTTACTTGGGCTCTATTTCCCACAGGAATTGCCTGATGCATTTAGTGACTGTTTATTTACATGCTTAATGCATGTTGTGCCGTTACACTCTGGTCAATTGTGATGTTTGGTTTTATAGGCTAAATGGCCAATGATGATCGGATATTAATGAAGAAGATAAGTTGGTCAGGAAGTTTGACAATGTACATCTTTTGGTTCTCATTGCCTACACAGGAATGTGAAGGAGATTGGATTTGTAACTTCATCTTTAGCAGAAGGAATGGGTAGGATTTATGGTAGCACCTAAGATGTCATCATGTCCTCTATGAATGCCTTGGAGTTAACTTTGCAAATAGTGGTTTAGTTGTAATGCTAATATCATGCAGACATCACAAATGAAACCACTAAGTTCATTTTCTAACTTCTCTATATTTTTTTATTTTGGAGTGAAATTGAATTTGGCTTGGTTTTAAATATCTATATTTGTGGAGTGGAATGGCAGAATAGGATTAATGTAACCAACCCCAATTAATTGGGAAAAGGCTTAGAGGATGCTGATGATGGTGATTATGATACGACCATTTCGTAACTGTATCAATCAACCCTGTTACGGGTGAGCTGGTTTATGAAAAAAGCGGCTGTATGGCCTGTATTGGCCGATATAGGCTGATACACCCGGTACCAACACTGGTATGGTGTTGATAAGGCCATAAAGGCTCCATTTAGATTTTTTTATTATTATGTTCAATTCTCTCCCATTTGCCTACTTTTTCTTCATTTCATCCATGGAGGAAGCTTATAAATTAATTTTAAACTAGACCTAGGCATATTTGAAGGATCAAAACACAAGATTTGAATGGGATTTGATGAATTGAAGCATAATGGACCATTTTGAGAAATATTGGAAGAGGGGTAAAACATCTCTTTTTTTTTTTCATTTTTTTTCTTTTTGTTTGGAGGATTAAGGCAGGGAGACCCCTTATCTCCTTATTTATTTGTGGTGATTGGAGAAGCCCTTAGTGCGATTCTTCGCAATGGAGTGGCGCACGACTTGTTTAGTGGGTTCAGAGTTGCTCAGGAGGGGCCCGAGGTTACCCATCTTCAGTATGCGGATGACACTCTGTTGTTCTGTGAGGTAGAGGAATTTGCAGTTGATAACCTTCGCAAATTAACAATGTGTTTTGAGGCGGTTTCTGGGTTGAAAGTGAACGTTTCTAAATCAGAGTTGCTTGGCATTCACGTGGAGGAAGAGAAGTTGCAGAATCTTGCTTATATATTTGGGTGCAGGATCGGGTCGTTCCCTTCTTATTTGGGCCTTCTGTTATGTATAGGGAAACCAACTACGCATCTTTGGGACAGGGTGATAGAGAGGATTGAGAGGAGATTGGCGTGTTGCAATGCTGATATATCTCGCTGGGATGGCGGCTTAATCTCATCAAGACGTCGTTTTCCAATATGCCCATTTTCTTTATGTCCATGTTCAGATGTCCCGAATCTATGCTCTCTAGACTTGAAAAATTGAGGCGCAACTTTTTGTGGAAGGGTGCTAGCAAAGGCAGGAAGTTTCATCTTCTTAAGTGGGACAAAGTTTGTAAGCCTAGTAACGAAGGAGGGGCAAGGATTAGGCCTTTGGGGGCTACAAACTTAGCTTTGCTAGGAAAGTGGATTTGGAGATTCGGCACGGAAGAGGGGAGGCTTTGGAGGGAGCTAGTAGCAACTAAGTACGGAACTCAGGACGAGGGGTGGCTCGTGAGAAGCGCTTCATTGTAAAGGGCTTCTGCCATATGGAAAGCGATCGGGGCTATTGAGCACTTTGTGCGAAAGGGTATTTCCTTTGGTCTCGGGGATGGGCGACGGATATGTTTTTGGGTTGATAAGTGGTGTGGCAATTCCGCGCTTCAGGTTCAGTTTCCGAGCATCGCTCGCCTAGGTTTCGATCGTTTCTCTCTAGTGGCGGATTGTTTCTCCATTGTTTATGGAGAGGTGGTGTGGGCTCTCCATTTCAGAAGGAACATGATGGATTCAGAGTTCAACGAATTTGTTTGTCTACTTCTCTGCCTTCAGAAAATTAGGGTTAATGTGCAGGACGTCGATTCCATTTTTTGGTCCTACAATTCCTCTCTGAACTTTTCCGTGAAGTCGCTCTTTGCCTTGATTGCAAAGCCTTCTAGTCGTCTTCCTCATCATCCATTTCATCATTGGTTCTATGGGGCTTTGCCGCGGGTCGCCGTTTTTGGGTGGCTTGTTGGTCGTTAGAGAATTTTGACAATCGATAACCTACAGAAAAGAGCCATGATTCTTCCTAATATATGCCTAATGTGTATGGATAATGGGGAGTCCATAGATCATCTCTTTATCCATTGCTCCTTTGTTAGGAAAGTGTGGTCTCATTTCTTGTCGTCGTCTCATTTGTCTTGGGTAATGCCGGCTTCAATGGGCGATCTTTTATGGGCTTGGCATGGTGGAGGGGTGGGAAAATATGGGAAGGTGAAATGGAGGCTGCTCATTTTGGCAGTGTTGTGGGTCATTTGGGGTGCCAGAAATGAGTGTTGCTTTCAAAATATTCGGGTGGGGGTGGAGGTGGTTATCAGGAAAATTCAAGCTCTTGTAGAGGAGTGGGTGCACCATTGTATTGCTCCTTCTGTTTTGTAGGCTTGTTGTTGCCTTTTTGGGTCTGTATTCTTTGCTCGTTTTTCGCAAGCTTTCCTAATAAAATTTGTCATCTTTCAAAAAAAAAAAAAAAAATCTTCTTTTTGTTCAATTTTGTTAACAGTCATAATTCACCAACATGCTTAATCAGTGTTCAATTAGGGCCTACTTGGTTGACTTTTGGTAGGTCAAGTTGATAGACAACACTTATCATGGAATGGCTTGATACACCATTGAATATATGCTAAAATCATTGAAAAAAAAAAAAAGGAAGAAGAAGAAGAAAATAGATTCTGGCTGTTTACATTTTTTTCCTATTTTCCAATAAAATTTCAAGTTTCCTTTTGTGCCAAAAAAAATTTGTGGCCAATACTGCCTGTGAAGCCCCATGCCATATTGTTTTCGGGCCCAGCCAATATGCCACTGATACCGTCATTCAGAACTTTGATTAGTACTCAGGCAAGCTGGATGTATTTAACAAGAATCCTTGTTGAATATTTTCTTTTCTTTCTTAAATGTATTAATTCAAATATCCAGAATACATTACCTAGGAGAACAATTATATGAGGGAAGGAGCTATGAACAAGGTAGAGGAATATTACATAGTCGGTCAAGGCGCCGCTCAGCTGGTACACTTGCACACATGTGTGAGAAAAAAACACCCCGGTACATTCCTTCACAAGAACACCCACGTTCTCTCAAGAGTGTTCAAAGCCACATACACCAATCTCTTCTTCTAAAGAGAAAAAAAACCTCTCCTACTTATCCAGTGTGATACAAGTAGAGTAGGCTTTTGCTGTGCCTTTTTGTGTTTTCCTCCCAACAATATACCCCCCACCATATTGATACAATGCCACAAGAAAGGTTTATTTCTAAACACTCGTGAAATATGTGACCCGCTATCTTTCTTGTTAACAACAGCTGGCTTCTGCTGAATTTCTCAGCATTTTAAATTGCCTTGTTATATGTCGCATGCTAATTACTCACACGAAACACGATGTGCCCTTGCAATTCCTACTTGATGGCCTCTCTTTCCTACAAACTAGGTTATGATCAAAAGCCTAAGAATAGTAGTATAAAGCGGGAGAAAAAAAAAATCCGTAAGTTTGCAAAACAAAATTGAGTGAACATTTCTTTGTTGCTCACTATCTTTTTTGGGTTGGAAATTGGAATCCAAGAAGATTTGTAGGATATGATCCAAAGTACAATAAGATGGGACACTAGATTGTTTCTGGTGCTCCTTGACTTTGGTTAGTAATTCTAATCCTGTTACAGAGAGTGCACAATACCCTGGTTGCTGATAGTGTAACACTTTGAAGCATCTCTGATAGCATCCTCGGACTTGCATTGTTCCATGGAACATGAGAGCATCTGTGGAAAGGACTTGAGTGAAAGTAGTCTTATATTTTTTTACTTTCACATGGATTATGTGTATGCCTTGTTATTATATAGGCTTTGAAAATGTTGTTGTCACCACAAGCAAATCTAGTTCTTGGCAATTTCTCAGCCTGGAAATTTCTTGGAAGATTTTCAAAATTTGAGGTTTTTCTGAGGATATTGTCAGGAGATCTTGCTGAAAATAGAAATATTTAAAGAGAAGGTCTCAATTCCAACCAGTTGGGCACAAGTTACAGTCCACCCAGTGGATTACTTCCAAGTTCCAACCTTTCGTGTGTGAGACATCTAGCCCGTCCAGTAGGTTTGCCCCCATCATGAGGATCACCTTCTGCAAAAATAGGCCAGAAAAACTCATTAAGTGAGCCACACTTGTATTTTACTGTTTATCATTGTTTTCATGATGTGGCCCACCTGATGAGTAGATAGGGATGATTTTTGCACTAGGTGATCATCATGATGGGGCCAACCAATTAGAAGGGTTGGATTTTACTTGTACCTAACAGGTTGGAAGTTAACCAGCAGGTGGACCGTAACTTGTGGTTCAACCAGTTGGACTTGAGACCTTTTCATATTTAAAAATATTTAATTGTAAGTTATATATATATATATATATATATATATATATATATATATATATATATATATATATATATATATATATATATATATAACAAATTCCTAAATCTATTTACCATTTTCAAGTTAATATCGCAATAAAAATGTGATATTTTAAATCTGCTGAGATTTTTTAAAATCACGTGATAATATTGTTAGTGTATTTCTAGTGATATTATTGCAGGATGTTCAAAATCATGGCGATATTTGTCATACTGGTCACATTTTAATGATGGATGAAAAATACACTACTTGCGTTTCCAATTTAGATTGCTACATATTTTTCTTCTACTTGAGCTCCTTTGTATGGCATATCTTTAATATTTCAATTGTTGCAGGTACAATACAGTGATGTTTACATGCTGGAAGATGGGAAGAAGTGGAAGCAATTGCCTTCTATGCCTAAGCCTGATTCCCATATTGAGTTTGCATGGGTTGTCGTCAACAATTCCATTATTATTGTGGGCGGCACAACTTTAAAGCACCCTGTGACCAAAAAGATGATACTTGTCGGAGAAGTGTTCCGGTTTCGTTTGGATACGTTGGTACTCTTCTTTCCCAATCCCTCACATGCTTCAATGACAGACCATGCACGTTTTCTGAAACTTATTTTCTTCTGTTAGAAATACTCTACTGTCATCATTTCTGTTATATTTCTGATATTCATATTCTCCTTTCTTTCCCTGTGCTTTCTGTATTTTGAATCCTACCCTCCACACATGTTCTAATGTGCGCATGAGATGGACGTGGATTGCCTGCAACAGCCAAGTGTAGGAAGTTCCTGTGGTCAGAAGCTAGGTGGGGCTCACCGTGATGTTTGTGAGAAATTAGGGCTCTCAATGGGTCGGATCTGGATCGGATCCAGTTGGATCCGGCTCCAAGTCCGTATATCTATAGACGGATTTGAATCGGATTCGGATCCAAAAGGCGATATCCATATCCGATCCATTTATAAATTGTTAGATCCATTTCCGATCCAAAATCCATATAACCATCGGATTCGGGTCGGATCTAGGTCCAAATCCACCCCGTTACAAATCTAAAAAAATATATGATATAAAATATATAATATAATATATTTAATTTAGTAGAAAAATGATGCAAATCCCACTATTTACTATGGTATGGTGGACATGGCCTAAAATAATTTGATAAAAAGATAGACAGCATGAATATAACATATACATTAAGGTGACAATGAGTTGGATCCTAAATTCCTAATCGGATTCGGATCAAACTCGGATATGTTCCTGTGAATCCATATCCAGTCCATTTAAGTAATCGGACCTATTTTAAGATCCAAATCCGCATTATACGGATTCGGAGCGAATCGGATCTCAGATCTGACCCGCTCCATTGAGAGCCCAACGAGAAATCCACCCCGTCCATCCGTTTTGCTAGCTCATATTAGGACATGAGATAAAAACTGAGGCTGATCCAAAACTGAAGTGGACCACACGACAGGAAAAAGTAGGGAGGGAAATGCCTCATGTTTGAAACCTTCTCGGGATCCACCTTGATGTTATTGTGCCATCCCAACTGTTCATAAGGTCATTCCCACTGGGATAACTGAAAATGGAAAAATATTAGCACGATACAAAACTTCTGTGGCCTCACAAATGTTTCAACAGTGGGTGTTCAATCCCCACTGTTTCCTGTCAGGTGGTCCACTTGAGTTTTGGATCAGCCTCATTTTTTGTCTCATGTCCTAATATGAGCTGGCAAAAGAGATGGACAGGTGGATTTTTCCTAAACATCATTTGGGCCCCAACTAGCTTCCAACCGCAGGAACTTCCCGTGCTTGGCTGTTGCAGGCAATCCGCATCTGCACGAGATCCGGACCATCAGGCAGACCATGCATCTATATGAAGAAAATGGATCACATTTGATGCTCACATGTTGCCCACTTGATTTCTAGACCAGCCTGATTTCTGAGCCATGAGTCATACATGGTGGGTCTCACCTGATGAACGGCCTGGATCTCACCTCGTGAAGGCCAACCTTATGCCTTATGGCTCCTTGAACCATTCTGTATGGTTTTCCTTCTCAGCCCCTCATGCATAACAGCTGCAGTGGCACCATGGGATTGTCTACGATTTTCCTTTATCATTCATCAGAACTGAGATGAACTGATGAAATCTGGAAATGGTGTCTCCACAAGAGTAGTCTACATCCAGATGGGATGGAAGCCAAAAGTCTTTGAAAAGTGTTGGTTCCTTGGTTACAAGCAAGCTATGCATGTAATGCTCTTTGGTTGATGCAAGTTCCTCTTGTCATTTAAAGCCTGTGTAGTCTCTGGGGTTGTCACCGGGCCGGGCCGTGGAACTGATTTTGAATTGTTATGGCCGGGCTTTTGGGCTGGGTGTATTCAAAACTTTCCATTTGCTAGGCCCAAGTCTAACTTATTGACAGCCCTAGTCTGCGATGGTCACAGCTTGTAGAGATCTATTGTCTGCTCTGGTTTGAGCATGTGCCGCATGCCACGTGTTTGAGCAGATAGAACCTTCTGTTCTTGAAATTAGGTTTGTAAAAGATTCTTTCAATCAATTGTTTATAGCCATATATGCCACCATGATTAACAATTCTAGCCACTTGAGGTTTTTTTTTTGCTAGTCATGTGTCACACCTACCCTGTTAGCTGCGCAACGCACCCACACTGTTAGTCACACGATGCACTCACCGGTGCAATTAATGTGTCTCCTTAGCCACTTGAGGTTCATCTTAGTACATAATTCAAAAACCCTAAAGCTCGATTCAACTCGATTCAGCCAGTTCAGGTTGACTCGAAGACTCAACTGGATTTGATTCCATAAATATTTAAAATAGCTAAATTTAGTATAACTAATAAGTAATATAAAGCATAACTCAAATCAACAACTACATAGATACTTCATTAGTCAAGAGCGTTGCTTCCTTCATCCTGACCCTGGTGGTGAGTGACTCGTTTTGAATCACACCCAGTTGACCAAGTCATCAAGTTCACTCGGCCAAGTTTTCCAGTCGAATCTGTTATTTCTGGTGTAGATTATGGTGTTTTTGACTTCCTACATCTGACCAACATGTGTGACATCCGAGCCTAACAATCATCAGGTAGGATTTATCTTGGATGGTCCACACTCCAAAAAGCATATAGCTTTGACAATCCTAGCCATACAGATAAGAGCACTTCCTCTAAAATTTTTTTTTTTTAAAAATGCATGGTTATAAAAATAAGTCAAACGAATTTCTTCGACAAGGTTTTGCAAGTCCTAAGGGCTTGGATTCTCTGTACGAACTTCGGAATCTGACCCATCTAACGTAAAGGATGACAAGTAGGATCTCGTGCATGCTTGCCATGAGTACATAACATAGTTGCTGATAAGTGAAAGAAAGTCAAAGCATTTAGATTTTCTCATAATCTCTGTATTTTATGATGATTGCAGCATTATGATGATTAATCTCATTAGAGGTATGTTCATTGTATTAACAGGAATGGTCAGTTATTGGGAAGATGCCATGCCGCGTCAAAACCGCTCTAGTTGGGTTCTGGGATGGGTGGCTGTATTTCACGTCTGGACAGCGCGACCGGGGACCCGACGATCCATCGCCTCGCAGAGTCATTGGAAATATGTGGAGAACTAAGTTAAGATTATGACTCCTTTTTGTTTTAATTTATTTATCATTTTTGGTCATTCAAATGTAATTGAAACAGATCTCTGCATTTGTTGCCAGTTTGTATTTGTAACCTTTGGGACAATGGTAGACTGAGTGAAGATAACCTAGTTTCAACACTAAGGTCCAGGTATCGAATCCTAACATGGGGGTGGCTAACATTGCAGGGTGACTAACACTCTAGGTGCGGTCTACTAACAATGTGATGTGTACTAACCCAAAAAAAAAAAAAAAAAGATGCAGGCAGCAGATCTGGAAATGTGTGCATGTGGTTTTTTTTTTTTTTCTTTTTTTTTTTCATTCTGCAGGTCTTGCAATTCATCATCTCTGTTTCTGTTCCAGAAAATCTGTTCTTTGATGTTTGCACTGTTTCTTTTTTTTTTTTTCCAAATTACTCTCTCAAATATTTTTACTAAAAGAAACTGAGGAGACGTGCTATCCTTGAGACAGTAAAATGCCCCCATACTAGTTAAACTGGTACTACACATGGTTTCAACTAGCCTGTTTCCAAGATAATCCACGCCCTTGTTTCATAATGATATTTCGGAGAATTTTGGAATGTTTTTTCTCTCTCATGTCATTAATTTATAATGAAGAAAATTGTACAAAAAAGGTAGGAATACAAGCAAATATAGAATGCAAGCAATATGGTAAAAAAATGAATAAGGTGGTTTGCAAGAGTACATGGATATATATACACTAATACTCTAGTTGGAGCATGAATGTTAGGCATGCCCAACTTGGAGACAATGTCAAATAGGCACGGCCCAGTAACACCTTTGGTAAAAAATGTTCACAAGTTGGTCCTTTGACGATAGGTAAAGGGTGCAAATGATACCATTAGATAACTTTTCTTGCACTAAGTAGCAATCAACTCCAATGTACTTTGTACGTTCATGAAACACGGGATTGAAGGTGATATGAACGGCCGCTTGATTATTAAAAAATAAAGGAAAAGGAACTGAGGTGTCAAAGCTCAGTTCATGAAAAAATGAACGAAGCTAGAGAATTTCACTGGTATCATATCTCATGGAGCAATACTCAACTTCGGCTGATGATCGAGTAACAATAGACTATTACTCATTAGATTACCCTTGATGATTGTACAAAAGCCAGATATGGACCTACAATCAGTCGCACAACCAGCTCAATCAACATCACAATAAGCAAAGATGTCAACATGACTATGATCAGAATACAGAATGCCATGTCGCAGATCTTTCTTAAGATAATGAAGAATGCGGTGGACTACTGCAAAATGGTGTGAGCATGGTTGTTGCATAAATTGGCTAACAATACTCACAGGGTAAGCAATATTTGGGCAAGTGATCGTGAGGTAAATGAGCTTTCCAACAAGGCATCGATATTGCTCAGGAGATGATTGAATAGCAAACAATCAATAATTTACCTAGATGAGTGTCTTAAAAGGACAACATGGTAGCACGCTTATGTGATCAAGAAAATCTAAAGTATATTTCCTTTGGAAAATGAAGATGTTGTGGGTAGAATGAGCAACCTTGATGCCAAGGAAGTATTATAATTGGCCTAAATCTTTAATTTCAAAGTCACATGCAAGAAATTGATCATGCAAAGCAAGTTCTTCAGAATTACTACCAGTTACCACAATATCATCAATGTACACTGCAAGAATTGTAGTACATCCCACTTTTTTGCTTCACAAGTTTTAGGATATAAGCATTGAAATGCTCAAACTGAGTACGTGGAGATTGTTTAAAACTATATAATACTTTCTTGAGGTGACACACTTTACCTTCACTACCTTGAGGGTGGAATCCAGAAGGCAAATGCATATAAATTTCTTTATGAAGATCGCCATGAAGAAGGTATTCTTGATGTTTAATTGATAGAGCGGCCAATGTTGATGAGCAGTACTAGAAAAAATAACATGAATAAAGTTCATCTTTGCAACATGGGAGAACGTATTGTGACAATCAATTCTAGATCTTTGTGTAAAACCTTTAGTAACCAATTGTACCTTATGTTGGGCAATAGTTCTATCAGGGTTATATTTGTTAGTGTAAACTCACTTGTATCTAACGACAGTTCGTCCCTTAGGAAGATGAGCCAACTCCCAAGTGCTTTGCTGTTTGAGAGCGTTCATTTCATCAATCATTGCAGCCTTCCACTTGGGGTCTTGTAGGGTATCTGCAACGGAAGATGAAACAAAAGAGGAAGACAAAAATGAAGGAAAAGCATGAAAGGATGAAGATGAGCAATCATATGAAACATAGTTACTAATCGAAGGATCCATAATGGAATTAGTACGATAATGAGCAGGCAGAATAATAATACAATGGGCTTTCCAAAGAGCAATGAGAATAATAGGAGACAAGGAGTCTGTAGGCTGAGCTTTAAAAGGTGCAATGCAAGTATGAGGGGCCTATTCTGCAAGTGGAGTAGATTCCTTGTCTTCTGTGGAAGTAAGCTCTAGAGTTGGCAAAGTAGTACCGATAGTCATAGGCGAAGAGGCGAGCACTGAAAAATAAAGGACATTCTCCATGAAAGGTACATCTTTTGATACATATTCACGTTTTGTAATAGGAGAATAATACTTATAGCCCTTTTAAATATTAGGATATTCAAGGAACACACACCAAATGGATCGAGGATTGAGTTTATCATGAGAACCAATAATATGGGCATAGCAGACACACCCAAACACATGAGGAGGAAGATTGAAAAAGGGTTGAATTGGGATTCAATAGCTGAAAAGGGACAATTATTTGCCAATGATTAGGATGGTACTTGCCATTCGATTTATCACATATGTGGCAATGAGGACTCCTAATATTTTTTTAGAATTGACATTCCTATCATTGCAGACCTTGCCACTTCTAATAAATGCTAATTACGCTCAACAACTCCATTTTGTTGCGGGGTATAAATATAAAATATTTGGAACTCAATTCCCCAGTCATTGAAAAATGTGCAAAGCTGTAACTAAGGTATTCTTTAGCATTATCTGATCTGAAAATTTTGACAACCTTTTCAAATTGGGTGTTAACATATTTGATGAATGTATGCACTACACATATGACTTCAGTTTTGATTTTCATAAGATATAGCCATGTAAATTTGTAGTAATCAACAAAGGTAATAAAATAGATCTTTAAGGATCGTTCGCCATGTAATTATTAGTGGGCTTGTCCAATGGTCGTGCTGGTATATGGATTCGAGTATAAGCGTTTAAACAAACATTATGCCCGAACCGGGCTTGTTGAGCCGATAGTGCTTAGGCAAGGGGATAACGGGAAGCTGACCTTGAGTACTATGCCCGGTGTAGTTCACGAACCACGGACAACATCCGCATTCCACAATGCCTGAGAATTCCAACTCCGAGGATATGGCCAACTTGTGTGGCTGCCCCAACTCTATGAATTTCCTGATCTAGCAACATAGAAAACCATGGGACTACGCTATGAACAAAAACTTAACTTACTCTACTGCATATATTGTACACATAAGTGATAATATTCCAGAATTTCAAACAAATCAGAAAAAATCACCAATTTCCCCAAAGATGCAACAACAATACACTCATGCATCTTAGGGAACAATAACAATGCACGATCAATTAGGCAATTCTTTTCAATATTTAAGAAAAGTATATGAATACTAAGAAATACTCATGTAGTATTAAACATGCATGATGATCAAATAGTATAAACATGGAATTTCTATTCTTAAAGACATGTGGAGAACTAACCCCTAAGAATTTCTACCTCTACCTAGCAAATCTGTCTAGAATTCGAGACATTATTCATGTGTGCTTGCATTTGATGCAAGACAACCTATAGGGAATGATACACACCTCATATTTATGAAATCTCTTACAATTCCTGTAAGAGAGGGGTTACGTGTCAGGAAATTGTGTGAATTCAGCAAGAAATCAGACAGTTCTAGGTGTAGACTTCATTTCAATTATCTGGGGGACTGAATGAAGCTGAATTCGAGCACTCTCCCAGTCCTATGTAATGGAGGAGGCTAAGGGATCACTCTAGATCGACATGCACAAGCCCCCTTGGGTTGATCTCCTTCTTCCCCAATTTCTCTCTCTCTCTCTCTCTCTCTCTCTCTCTCTCTCTCTCTCTCTCCTCCCTCTCTCTCTCTCTCTCTCTCTCTCTTTTCTCAGCTAGATGTAGAGAGAGATGAGAATAGCATAGAGAAAAGGGACTTTTATTGTAATACCCCGAAAATTTAGTACGCGAGTAGGTACACGAGTGTTATAGTTCACAAGTTAGAATTTAAATTTTAGAACGCGTCGTTCATACGCATACACACACGTCACACTTTTTATACGTAATCTGACACATTTCAGACCTCTGAAAAACTTAGCGTACTTAGTTAAGTCAATAGACTGTCTATTAAAAGGATTTATCGTTGCTAGATTGAATGATCTAACCATCTACTTCGATTTCGAATTCTACGATCAATATAAATTCGCTGTACGATCTTCACCGTCCTATACACGTCTGTCCATAAATCTGATTCAAATATCTTGACCGTCACCAAGTATTTTCTTAGATCATTGATTTTTCAACCCTATGAAACTCATCAGGCATGTTTATAAAACTCTAGTATTTTAGAATCATTTAAGTTATAATTTAGTTAATTATTTAATAAATTAAATAACTTTAATATTAGTAAATTAATATTAAATAATCCGTATGGAATTTTAGTATGGTCCCTTTATTAAAGTTGCTCAAAATAAACCTTGTAATAGTGTAGAAATGTTAGATTCCAGAAAATTTGCAAATTTACAATAATTACGAAAATGCCATTAGTTAAACTTAAGTTACACCTCCGTTTTTAAGTATTATAATTTCTAACGTTCACTTTTACACGAAACTTCATACACTAGTTCTAGTATATAATTTAACCGTACACGTCGAATTTCATCCATCCAATCATCCTACAAATGTCCTAATTAGAAATTGAGCCATAAGTGGCCCACCTTAATTCGGATCCATTCCACCTTTCACGTCAACGGCTAAATATAGGTTGCTGACCTGTTGAACGGATCGGGTGGTCCCGATCCACCTGAAATGGACCCCACTTGTGAAGGAAGTGGTAGTCAAGGTGTTTACGTGCGTTCGTATAAGGAAAAAAAAGTTCGTATAAGGAAAAAAAGGAAGAAGTCTTCTTGCGTAGTGTCCGTTACTGACGATCCATGCAGCTCACACTGTCCATTTTTTGGACCCCACCTGACTGATCCAAGCTATCCATCCATCTTCTCCTCCTCATAAACTTATTAATTTTAAACCTTGGTCCTAAAAGTTGATCTTATGATCCACTTCAATCAACCGTTTAAAACCAAGAACGCCAAGATCCACATCATGCACATCTCCACCTCAACTCGGATCTGCCTCATTTTTCTCATCGACGGTTAACTTTATGTTGGTCATTAATTAGACGGAGGAAACTAGCTAAATTCACTACAAGTGGACCCCCACTTACAAGTGGAGCATAAAAAGTCTATTACACGTGCACGTAAAATAAAAATAAAAATAAAGAAGAAGAATCAAAGCACGATTCTTCTTCATCATCTTCTACATAACAGCATCCGCCCGCTGCCCTTGTTGGTGGCCTCCAAGCCATCCATCAACATGATCCCACACCCAATCTATTCCGTCCATTACATCCAAGCCCATCCTAAACCTTGTCCGACCAAGTTTGGTTTCGCTTCATTAATAGTTCAGCCCATTCCAAACCACCGTCCAAACACAAGGAAATCAAGATCCAACTCATCATTTTGCATGGACGGTCCAAACCTCTCCCAAAACACCATGTGGACCCCACCTAACTTCTCAACGATTTATTTTGTATAATATTGCCGAGTCACTATTCTTTTACATCTCCCACTCGAACCGGGAAATTAACTTTCGTCCGCACCACGTTTTTCCACCCACTGAGGTGAGTTATAAAACCGTTCATCCATTTCCCTCCCCTCCTTCATAGATCAATCAGAGAAAGAGGAAGAAAGAAAGAGAAGAAGAAGAAAAGAAGAAAGAGAAAGGAAGAAAAAGAAAAGAAGAAGAAAGAAGAAGAAACTTCTTCTCTAAACCGAGTCGACTCGCTGAGCCAACTCAGATTCAAGTTTGGGCTTGTTTGGAGCCTAGAGATCGTCATATCAGTGAGTGATTCATCATAGAAATTTCTAGTTAATGTTTCTTCCATTTAATTTGTTTTCTTCCCAAGTATGATGTCCAATTTTCATGTTATCCTTCAACATGGTTCGTAGGTAACGATCCATCCATCGATCTCTTTCTAACTTTAACGTAAAGTCATAAACTTAATCCTAGGTAAAGGATCCATCCACCTCCGATCTATATCCTTAAATTTCACCTGCCAATTATCCTTTTCTTATTGAATTAATTTTATCAAGTTTTCCTTTTTAATGCACATGTCAGAATTCCACGACAATTCAACGTAGGATTTCATACAGGTGATGTCGCCAACATGTACCCCTAGATACACGTAGTATTCTCAAGATTCTTCGTGACATTATTTTTAAACTTTTTAATCGACAACAACTTAAGTTTAGATAATGTACAATACATAACTCTTAGAACAACCTTAGTTATTCGTAACACTAAACCTTACGCGATGATCTTCTTAAATTCCTCGATTGACAATAACTAAATTGAGTCAAAGAATTACTTGAATAAAGTAAACACATGCATGGCGTGATTGGACTTGAATTTTGATACGCATTGTATGCTTGATGACTGCTTCCATAAATACATACATGTGCATACATTTATACACTGCGACAGAACAGGAGCATGGTTGATTTGACTCCTGGCGTGCATGGTTGATTTGCCGCCTCGCTGTACCGGTTAGGTGAGCATGGTTGATTTGCGACAGGTTCCTAATGTTCAGTGGCAGCGAGTTCTGGTCGTTTCACTTATTGAGCATGGTTGATTTGCTCGGTTGGATCAGTGGTGCATGGTTGATTTGCCCACTGGCGTGCATGGTTGATTTGCCGCCTCGTTGTACCGGTTAGGTGAGCATGGTTGATTTGCGACAGGTTCCTAATGTTCAGTGGCAACGAGTTCCTAGACGTTTGTTGCTCTCACACGTATCATGACATACATGACATCATATTCCATTCATAATAAAACATCAGTATATTAATCACAACCTTATTCTTGTATATTTCATACAATTCTATCCGTTGATGATTCCCGTCCTATCTTTTATTAACTGGAATATTACCTGTGATGGAAATGACCTCACTGGGCTTTTAGCTCACCAAAATCACCACAGTTCTTGCAGGTTTTCAAGAAGGAAAAGACATAGACAGAGCAGAGTATTCAGATGGGCACGTGTTACTCAAACGCCAATTGTATTTAATTTATTTTATCTTGTAAAATTCAATGTAATAAGATATTAGTGGAAAAGAAGCGTTATACTTGGGATTTATTTTAGTTATACGATGTGTGGAATGGAATTTCAAGGAATCTGTGCTCGAATTTTAAAATTCACACCCTGGAACTCGGGCTTTGGGTTATTGTACTCGGGTTCCGAATTTCAGGGCGTGACATTTATAACCTTGGGCAATTAGGATTTATAGCCCTCAATTATTTAAGTGGCTACAAGTAGCCTTTTTAGGCCTGCTTGTGATAGTGTGGGGCCCAGCGGGCCCATCTAACCTGATCTGGACCATGGAATAGTTCTCCTCGCCCAGGATTAGGCTACATACGCGATCCTATGAGAATATGATGTGGCAATTATAGGATATGACGATAAATCTGTCCAACGGTGACCAACCGTCGATCGGGGCTGCAAGTCTAAGATTATGGTCAATGTTATATTCAAGTTATAGGTTCTTTATCTCAAAGCCATGCAAGGGTGCAGAAGGGCCACACAAGGAAAGTATTAGTCGTAATGATTAGTTTACTTAATGTTGGTGAGAGTATACTCGCGCCCAGGGTGTAATCGCTGCATTATGCAATTTTACAGTTTCGGGTACAAATTTCAGCGTGCGGATCCAACAAAGGCATCGGGCCCGACAAGGGGGTCAACTTATTTGAGTCTCAGACCCACCCGACTCAGATTGGGTAGCGCAATGACCCAATGGGTGCACAGCGATGTCTGAATTTGTGAAGCCTTGGTTTAAATAGGCTACTATTGGCCAATTAAACGCCCTAGAATGACATAAGCATGACATAGCCCAAGGATATGTTTGAGTTCTAGGGCAGGTTGTTTTACGGGGTGTTACAGGGGAACTCAAGTTCATCTTCAAAAAAAGCATGAAATGCTTATTGGAATGATTAATCACATGGAAAATGACTTGAAACTCCTAGAATTAGAGCCCCTTTTGATTTGCAATTGGTGTGGTCTCTAATACACTAAAAACACGTCTAAATGCCCAAAGCTTGAGCCTCATGTATATAGAGTTGAAGATCCAACGACTATAAAACGGGCAGAAACGGCTACCTGTGAACCAGTCGGCCTGAGTTGTCTGTCGATCGATAAGGGCCGTCAACCGGTCAATTTTGAGTGTCGACTAGTCCAATTAGGCCTGGGACAAGAGTTCTTTTACTGTCCAGACTGGGCCCATGTCAACCTGTCAACCACTACTGGGCTCGACAAACCAGTCAACAACATAGTGAGTTCTGTTATTTGGTCAGTTTGTTTACAGCGGCTCACCTACCTCTTAGGCCTTCTAATGGTTGGTCTTTTGGGACTCATAAGGCCATTATAAAATGACTAAAAGTTTACTTAAGTTGGTCCAAGTCATTTAGAGGTTAAGGTTGTTTTAGTTCTAGGGGTTAGGGTCACTAAGGCATCTCATTTACATGTTTCTTCTTCCTTGATGCTTCTTGTCTACTTGAATCTTCGGTCTTCAGCTTACCAGGGCTCAACTGACGTTACAACACATGGACACACGTGATTGATAAATAAGGTGCACTAATATGCCATAGAAAATTGCACTAATAGTTTCTCCCCAATCTATTGCAAATAGAAGGAGTCGAGAGAAACTTAATCTACACCTTTGGTATGGGCTAAGGGAGATGTAAATCGCCCATTAGATGGATCACACACACACACATGTAAAGAGATGAAGAATAAAGAATAACGGAGATAGGAGCATACTTCTCTCTCTCTCTCTCTCTCTCTCTCTCTCTCTCTCCACTCTATAAGGTGATGCCCAAGTGGGAATGTCTATGCTCCCTCCACTCCATAAGGTGACAACCAAGGGAGATCTCTCTCTCTCTCTCTCTCTCTCTCTCTCTCTCTCTCTCTCTCTCTCTCTATGTAAAGATTGCTCTTTATAAAAAGATCTTATAAAGGAAGAGTTAAGATTTCAGGGGTGCACCTAGTTACAATGCTCCACCACTTTACAGACTTTGATGTACCCTATTACAAAAGAAGCACATTGAACATGCACTTCCTCATGATCTAATCCTTCCATTGTCAAAGCATCCACTATAGATTTAGATTTATACTATTTAAGTAGTGAACTATCAGATCTGGGCCATCAGGTCATCATTAAGTGTGATCAAAACAATTTTAACTACTATAACAAAAGTTTAACTTTTACAAATATGATTAAAACATTTTAAGCGCATGACTTTGTGGTAAAACCACATGATGAGGCCCCCTGATCTAATCAAAGCTAACCTATAACAAGTTTTTAGGTAAATTTAGTAAATCCCAATTGGCTTGAGTAAGAATTAATGAACCCTGATGAACTTGCCCAACATCACCCACTTTCAATGACCTCTATGAAACTTCGTAAAGCAAGCCATAGTCGCCTAGTCGAAAATGATGACCGTTACACATCAGGTTTAAGTATTGATCATCTTTTGTACACTATCAACTCCTCAATCTCATTATTATAGTCTAGTCCCAACATGGTAACGAAATCCATGGAATAAAACTCTCTCCGGATAATGATTACTGTGTCCGATCTCAAGTTCTCAAGCCATAAGATTCACTACGTACATAACTTGTAACGTATAAGTTTGAGGCAACACTAGATATGAGCCTAATATCACATTGTCCAATAGGACCCATGGTCATTAAGATCAATGGTTGAGATCAACGCCATCAGATCCACATGGCTAGTGAATCAAGGGGCACATTGATTTTCTAGGGCATAACTCTTAACAATTCTATCATTGGATATCCAAATACCAAAAGATCTTGGTGAAAGGTTAGTAATGATGCCTCGTGAGATGTATAAGATGTTGGAATTGCTTGAAGAATGCTCAGTACATGGATCCAAATCTAATCATTCTATCCAACATAATCCTTGTAAAAGGATGATGACAATCACGACCCATGTACTAGGTAATAGTGATAGGAGTTGTAGCTCAGGTTGCATCGCTTGGTGATACATTATGAATCACATGAAAGACTCATTCCCATAATAGCATGTTGTGTATGAATGAAATGTTGATCCTGTGCACTTAGGGATCATAAGAAGGTTTCAACGGTGGACCTCATTGTCCTCACTGTTAAATGAAATGGGGCCACATAAGTTTATGGTCAAGATGATATTTGTTGCCTTTCCTTCAATCAACAGGTTGGACAGAAAAGAGGCCATCGCGATGGGCCTCACAAAGTTGTGAACGGTGGCTGTCCAATCGCCACTGTTTTCTGTGGTGGGGCCCATCTAAACTTTGGATTTGCCTCATTTGTGGGCGTGGTCCATGTCCAGGCCCAAGTGACCTTATGGACAGGTTAGTTGGAAATCAAACATAGCAGTGGGCCCCTAGGAAGTTTTTAATGGTAGACATTCATTCTCCACTGTTTCGTACGTACGGTGGGCCCATCCAGATTTATATCTGCCTCATCTGGTTAAGATTGATCGGAAAATGGATGGACGGTGTTGGTTTCATGTACCCATCAGTGGGCCCACTCCCAACGAACCAGAAAAGAAAACAACTGGACAAGGTGCATGGATTCGCAATGGGCATCTTTGTGAGTGAGTACCAAGAGGGTCCCGACGGTACTGAGATCATTATCACCACTGTTTGCTAGAGTGGGGCTCAGATCTGCCCCACGTGTGGGGCCCCCACACGTCCAGGTTGGATGACAAATAAACATCATGGTGGGCACCACAATCTGATGCCACACGTACACCAAAATTTTCTAGGTGGTGGTCCAAATGATATTTGTGTTTTCTTTTCATTCCAGGTCACGTGTGACCTTTTGAGTTAAGGTTAGATGGAAATAAACGTAAAGGTAGGCCCTGGGAAAGCCTCAACAGTACTGGACGTCATTGTCCCCACTGTTCTCTGTGGTGTGGTCCACCTGAGTTCTGGTTCTGTTTCGTTTTTGGGCTCCAGCCCTAACACAATCTGGTAAAATAGATGGACGGTGTGGATAGACAAATACAGCACGGTGGCCACCTAGTGGACAGCGTGGTCCACTCGTGTGGACCCCAGCGGTTTTGGTTCTCCCAGGCCCACTTGGCCTTGTGAACAGGTTAGATGGAAAATAAACATCAGGATGACCCTAGAAAATTTTCAACAGTGGACATTAATGTCCCCACTATTACTTCCGCCCTCTCTAACGCTGGACAGCAGCGTCCAGAGGAGCCGTGAGGTCGAGCTGTGTGGGCCCCACCGTGATGTGTGCCGGGCATCTACTCCATCAGTCAGATGCCACATTCCATCTTGGGCCACGGCATTAAAAATCAAGTCAATCCATGACTTAGGTGGGCCACACCACTTACAACAGTTGAGAGGGGTTACCGGCCCATTAAAACCTTCATGATCGTTTATTGGTCACACGGAAATGTGGCTCACAAATCCAGCCTATCCATTATGTGTGCCCCACTTGGATGAGGGGTCAGACCAAGTTTCAGCCGCATCAAAAACTCAGGTGGGCCCCACCACACACACACACACACACACACACACACACACATATATATATATATATATATATATATATATATGTATTTGTGTCATTCAAGTGGGGCCCACAAGTGGACAATCCACTCCAACCATCTGTTTGGCCACATCATTGATGGCCCAAAACCCTTAGATCAAGCTGAAATTTGTCTCTTTCGTCCAGATCTGTGTGGACTAACCAATAGGTTGAATGGCAACTAAATATCATAGTGGTCACACATGGTGGTCCTCACTGCGATAGCATGCTGGGCACGCTGTCCCACAGCATAGCCCACTTGTGAGTCCCACATCAGTCCATAAAGCAAGAAAAGGAAAACAGAAAAGGAAAGGGAAAGGAGACAAGGGGATTCCCGCGATCAGATAGGCCCCACCACCATAGGGCCCCACCACCATAGGGACCTCTATACAATTCTAACCACTCATCAAGGTGGGACCCATACTTGTGGGCCCACAAATGAAAGGAAAATAAAGAAAAAGGGAGTTTATGTCCTCACTTACATTCACGATGATGGTTGGATGGTTGGATGGGGTTGGATTGACGATTGAGCGGTCTGGATGGTGATCGGGGTCCTCCAAGCTAAGCTCCTCCCCTAATCTCCTCTACTTCTCTCACAATCCTCTCTCTCTCTCTCTCTCTCTCTCTCTCTCTCTCTCTCTATATATATATATATATATATATATATATATATATATATATATATATAATCAAATGAGAAAGGCCATTCTTATGAGCCTTTTTGTTGTAGAGAAATTAAGGGATGAAGCGAATTTTAAAAAGGGAGAGAGGGTAAAAAGGGAAGGAAAAGATGAGAGAGAATGATGATCTTTGACTTTGGGGCTCTCTTACATGGGAAATAGAAAAAGAGTGATGGGGGTAGGTGTTAGTACACCTTTTGTTGTCAATTGGCGTGTTGGTTGGTCGCGTCCTATCGTGTGAGCCCCGGTCGAAGATTTGAAGATCAAGACTTGAAGATTATGCTTCTTCCATTGCTCAAGCTCATGCTGCAACAAGATCTCAGGTAAGTTGCATATAGATCGACCATAGGAAACCCAAAAATCAAAGAATGGCGTAATGACTCACATATCTTACCCCATTCCCTCTCGACCCTTGCACAAGTTGATCATACTTGTGGTCCATGGCTGGTGCGAATCGTAATTGAAGATATGTCCAAACATTGGACCCCATGCACCAAATCACTTCATGCCTCATCATTGAAGTGATCCGTTGTTGCGTTGAAAGACTTGGTCCAGCAAACCCGCTGTGACAAAATCATCTAGACAGCCGACCGGTCTTGACCGGTCGGCCAGTAATGTAAGAAATGGACAGCAACCTTACTGTAATCAATGTGTCTAGACAACCGACCGGCCTTGACCGGTCGGCCAGGCTCCTCAACACACAACAGAGCTTGCTGTGATGAATGCAACTGGGCAGCCAACCAGTCGGCCAGGTGCATCAAAATTGGTCAGAGACTTGCTGTATATAATTCAGCTGGACTGCCAACCGGTCTTGACCGGTCGGCCAGCAATATAGAAACTGTCCAGCAGCTGTGCTGCATTTTCCAGAAGCGCAGCCGACCGGTCTTGACCGGTCGGCCTGCATGTTTTAATCATTCTAGAAAAGCAGCCGACCGGTCTTGACCGGTCGGCCTGAAGATTTCAAAGTGTCCAGCAAGCATAGCCGACCGGTTTTGACCAGTCAGACTGCAAACTGCAGTTTGTCCAGCAAGGTTTTCCGACCGGTCTTGACCGGTCGGGCAGACCCAGATTTGACCCAGTGTTTTGAATTGCGACCGGTCCGTCCGACCAGTTGAGACCCCTCTCTGACAGGTCGGACGTAACCGTTTTAGATCCGTTGGGGCCATCATTTGGGGCTCTATATAGCCATGACTTGTGGTCTTTCATGGCATGAATTCAACACCCTTCAAGAGCTAAGAGATAGAGCTTTTACTCACATCCTCCTACCCTCTTTGCTCTTAACTCCCTTGAGTTTATGTAACACCCCATACTTTTTTGTACTCGGGTGTTACCACGAGAATCCAAAGTATATGCGTATGTGTAATGCCGTGACTCTTTTGTCAAGGTGTGTGCGACTCCTGGTGGCTCGGACTGGCAGTGCGTAGTTTGCACCCAAATGACCAAAGTCCTAAGATCCTGAAACCTCTGTCATATTGACTGAGCCGTCATCGCGATCGCAATGGCGAAAACAGTGCGTCGATCTGATACCCAAGCGCAAAGATATGGACATTTAATCAAAACACCCAAAAAAAATGTGGTTGTGCACACTCGTGTGGGGCCACCCAATGTGGGGCCCACTATGCGGTCTCCTTTGCAATTAATATATATATATATATAATAATAATAATAATAATAAAAAATAATGAAATGATGAAAAAAAATAATAATAATAAAAAGTACAAAAAGTAATGATGGCTAGAATCTCACCACCATACCTCCCTACTCCTCCCCACTCCTCCCCACGTCTCCCCATTTCTATCTCCATGCCTTCTTTAAAAATAAAAAAATAATAAATAATAATTAATAAAAAGAATATAAGGGAGGGAGAGACGTTTCTCTCCTTCCATCCTTCCTTTCTTCTTCCTTCATCTCCATCCACGCCCTCACTATGTGTGTGTGTGTGTGAGAGAGATAGAGAGAGAGAGGAGTGGGCCATCTTCATCAACCATTCATTCACTTCAACCATCAATATCGACCATTGAACGAGAAGATCGAAGTAGGTACACCCCTCCACCTTTCATTCCCTTTGATTTCCTCATTTTCTTTATTGGTGATGAATCAAGGTGAACCATAGATGTGGGCCCCGCTTTAAGGAAACGTATGCCATCTAGAGCTCCTTGTCATTTGATGGCATGGATGGAGAGAGAGAGAGAGAGAGAGAGAGAGAGGAGACGCTGGAAACCGCGTCCGTCCGGACCCTGTCCGTTTGGGGGCCCACTTGTGAGCCCCACCTTGATTTATGTGACTAATCCATGCCATCCATCTGTTTTCCCAGGACATTTTAGGCCTTGGCCACAAAAATGATTAAGATCTAAATCTCAAGTGGGCCATACTAAAGAAAATAATGGCTACGGTTGAAACCTTCTAAGGCCACTGTGATGTGTGTATGCTATGAAACCTGTCCAAATTTGTACTCACTGGGCCCACTATAAGATGGCTAACCTGGTGATGGTCTGGATTTGTCACATGAACCCCACCTCTTTGTCATTTCAAAAAGAAAAGTATAATAATAAATTAATAAAAGAAAAGGAAGTGGCTAGAGTGGCATTGTTGAGATGGGAAAGTGGATTTTGGGCTTGAAAATGGCCCCACGTGTGGGAACCACTATGTTATATCCACGCCGTCCATCTGTCTCTCCATATCATTCTAGGGCAGGGGCTGAAAAATGAAGAAGATCCAGATCTAAGTGGGCCGTGCCGGAAGAAATAATACAGACCATTAAAACCTTTCCAATGCCCACTATCATGTTTCTGTACAACAAAACCTACCCAAATCAGGGCTCATTAGGCCTACATTAGGCTGGCCAATCTGATGGACGAATTGGATCTCCCATGTGGACACCACCGTGTAAGGGGGGGGGGGGGGGGGGGGGGGGGGGGGGGGGAAAGGAAGAAAAGAAAAGAAAAAAAAAGGGCCACTGGACAGTCAGCGTCTAAGGACGCTGTTGCCCAGCTACGTGAGGGCGGAAGCCCCTTTGAGCAGCCCCACTCGAGGACCCCACCATGATGTCTTGGTTTTATCCGAACCGTTCATCTGCTTTGCCAGATCATTTTAGGACATGGGCCCAAGAATGAGGCATGTCCAAGTCTCAGGTGGGCCACACCACAGAAAACAGTGGGGATAGTGATGTCCACCATTGAAACATTCATAGGGCCCAGCTCGTTGGGTCCACCTTGATGTATATAGTTTATCTACGCGGTTCACCTATTTTAGCACCTCATTGTAGGGTCGATAGCTCTGAATAATGTAGCCCAACTAGATGGGACCCACTTTTCATCTATGTTTCATGCACCCATTTCTATTTCAAAAATCTACGTTGGATTTTAGTGTTTTAAGCCATGTTTGGGTGTCCTTGGTGGGCCCCATGTGTGAGCAATGTAGAGGCCACCACTTGGACCTTTTATTTGGTATATGTGGCAACACGAATGACACATCACCTGGGTCAAAGCAGACCCCACGCGATCGGGAAGTTGATCCCAAAATGGGGCTGGGAATTGTTGTGCAGAAAATTCTGCACAGAAATTTCAAATGACCATATTTGTCCATGGGGTAAAACTTGCAGTGTACGTCCAGCACGTCATATAAGGTGTCTTTTGTAGAACACACATGGGTCTACCAGGGACACTTTGAGGAATGCAAAAAGGTGGCCCCATTTGATCATGGAGCCTGCCCAAAGTGGGGCCAAAATCAATTATGGGTTACATTTCTGCACAGTTCTTCCAAGTACTTATCTTTGGGCCATCGCTATAAATTGTATACAACCAATCTAGGAAGGATGTCTAGTGGTTTCTTAAGCCAATATATGGGTCTACGAGGAGGACTTGACAACACGCAAAAAGGTGATCCCGTTTGATGGTGGGACGTGCCCAAAGTTGGGCCAAAATCATTTCTGCACTACCATTTCTGCACAACTCCAAGTACCCATGTTTGGGCCTTTATAAAAAAATTGTACACATGCAAACAAAGGGATCCGCCTTATGAGTTTTGAGGACCATACATTGGTCTGTGAAGTGGTCATTTTATTTCTCCAAAAGCTGGCCCCTTGTGATCACGAATTGGACCCAAACTTAGCCAAAAATCATTTATGCATGTAAAGTCGGTTTAGTTAAAAATCTACGTGGAGTCACATCTATGGAATCCACCACCTTCATAAAGTATTAAATAGGTCATTTAAACCATAAAACTTGAATTTAGATTGCATAGGCCAACTCCTTAAAATTTTAGAGCCACCACCATAGGGTTGATCTTAACTGTATAAATTATGGATATGACAATCTAACCGCATAAATGGTCTAAAATATGGTAGGATCGAATTCTAGCGAGCGTGTACATGTTTCAAGCAACATTGAAAGATGCATCGATTCTTAAGGTGATGATTCCTCCCCTTGAGCTTTCCGCCTTCATATTAATTAAGTAATAGATTTACTCATATATGACTGAAAATTTTACTGTCTCATGATTACCTCTGTTGTTTGATTTTGTCATAAATCATATGTTTAATCTTGTTATACGTGAATTTCTTTATAACTGTAAATTATTTACGAATTTTAGAATTGTCATTTTCATTCTTCATGTTTGGAATATGAAAGTGGAATATGAATTTGAATGGTTGCGAACACCTATATTTGATGGGACCTTAAACTGGTGGCCTTTGGAAGCGATTTATTGGAAAGATTCCTGATGGTGTCCTTAGATAAAAGTGTTGAACTAAATGTTAAATGAGATGAGATCTTGATTATGCCCCTAGCTGGACTAGTATGGAGATTTTTTATGACGTCCTTATATGAACTTGTTGGGCTGAATGTCCTATTGAGATGAGTTGTTGAGATTCCCAATGGACTTAATGGATTAATGGTCCTGTGAGATAAATTATTGATTATGTCCCTAGTTGGACTCGTGTGGAAATATTTTGGAAAATTATTGTGATGAAAGGCCACTAGTTGTAAGGGAATGTCATAATGGTTGTAAATTAGAATAATAATGGTTGGTTTAATTATGCATATCATAGCACAGATGGGACGTGTGGTGACGAGCCATATTACCGTCAGGTGGTCTGGTTGCTGAGAGCACGTACCCTCGAGGTATTTTCGCTGGCTCTAGATCACCATAGAGTATGTCATTCACTGAGAGCACGTACCTTTGGTATTTTCGGTGGTGATGACCACTCGTGATATTGTGGGGCTGATGTGTGTCCTTAGTGACTTCCAGACCACTGGGTGAGGCCGATGTGTGTCCTTAGTGACTTCCGGATCACCAATTGATGGATTTGCATTGTGGGGCTGATGTGTGTCCTTAGGGACTTCCAAACTACATTTTCCAGCTGGATGTGCATCCCCAGGCTGAGGGACATGTGCATGCATTCATGCATTTAAGAAAGATTGCATCATGGATATTTTGTACATTTTTTTATTATTCTTGATTAATGTGTTGGTGTGTAATCTTGAGGGGACCTCACACTGAGCTGGCCACTCATGCTGTTAAATTTCAACCGTACAGTTGGTGCGGGTGATTTGAATAATGTACAGGTTATACTGGAATGGAGCAGGATGCTCAGGTTATGCTGATGTCATGGATCAAAGAGCCGTGTTTAATGGTTGCTGCTTTAAATTTTGTATATAATTGTAATTGTTTATTAGTGTATTCTGAATTAAATTCGAGATATTCGGTTTGTATAAGCCTTATGGGCACCACTCTGCGATATTGTTGTATCTTTCTTATATACATGGTTTGTTTCTTCCACAGTGAATACCCTTCTTGGAATGATACTTGAAAATGGACTGAAATGTGGGTTTTCTTCATAGGCTAACGCCCGGGTCTTCAAACACTGGTCTAGAACTCGGGTTGTCAAAATCTGGGGCGTTACAGTTCATCATTCAAACCTAGCCATTAATGGCTTATCAATGAGTATTCAAAGCTCGGTTTGAAGTATGAACTCAAGACCTTCATTCATGGCTGACCTATCTTCGGAATATCTTTATGAGGTCGTTTATAGCCATTGAATGCTTGAAGTTTGGCAGTTCCCTCATTACCATTGCATTGAATAGGCAAGAGGAACTTGACCAACTCTTTCCCAACTACCCGGCATCAACATAACCTCATCATTTGCATCGGTAGGTGATCTTGGGAGCACAAAGAGAAGCTGAAGCACGTGGAGCTGAAGCTACTCATCAAAGGCATCGAATCGGGGCTCAATCGTCTAGGTATATCTAGTATTTGAGAGTCCATTTATTGAATATCTATTCCCGGGATTGGAAAACTCCTACGGGAGTGTACGTGACCGTCCTTGGATTAGGATTGGTGAGAGTTTGAGATCCAAACTCGTCAAGTCCCTGGATTGGGCCATCGGCGGATGGTAAACGCGGTCCTAGATCAAAGGATCGATGTCAAGGTTGATGCTTAACCTGATTTAAAATCAAGACTATAGTGAAATCCGGTGGTCTCATAGGTTGAGATCGTGAACCGGGAGTGGAGTAGGAAAACCGAACCACTATAAATCGTTGTGCATTGTGAGTTTGAATGATTGTTATGTGTTGAATGGCTTAGTCAATCATGAATGCTGACTGTTTGATGAAATGCTTATGATAGTCCTTGCTTACAAATTCATCATATAATTGCCTTGAATGTTATTGTGATAATCTTGGTTGCTAAGATTAACTTGATTAGTTTTAATTGTAATTGAAAATTCAAAAAAGTTATATTCACCCCCCCCCCCCCCCCCCCCCCCCCCCCCCCCCCCCCCCTCTAGGATATTAGGCATATCTCCGAGTATCTCCTCAAGCGGTAAAACCGCAATTTCAGTAGGTGGTGATGGATGGATTAATTGATGGATGGATTGATTGGCAAGACTAGCTTGAAATTTGTGCAAGTGGGATCCGCATCACACATGTGTTGCTCGGCCGCCTCAAATTATGCAAATGATTGTATCTCCTACGGGTATCACATTGAGGTGTGCCGCACAATGTTGGAATCGCAGCGCCTGCATGGTTGCCAGGTATAGATCTCAAGTCGTTGTGTACTAAAATAGGGTCCAGATCAAAGCTCGTCGATCCGGTATGTTCCAAATATGCCGACATCAGAAATGAAGATACGAATGGTATTATAGGGATACGGGTCTCAGAGCGGCTTCTGCATAGTCGATTGGAGCTTTATTAGCTCAGGATGACAACAATCGAAACAAGTGTGCAATCTACTATCTCAATCGTATACTGCTAGACGCTGAAAAGCAATATTCCACAACTGAGAAATTATGTTTGTCATTGTATTTTGCGGCCACTAAATTAAGACATTATCTATTGGTCGAGAAAGTTTATGTGATTACAATCATAAATTTGGTTAAATATATGTTAAATCGGCCGATTTTGAGCGGATGAATTGACAAATGGGTTTTAGCTTTATCTGGGTTCGATCTTAGGTATATATGTTCCCCAGAAAGCAGTGAAGGGTCGGGCCATAGCCAATTTTCTAACTAACCACCCATCCGACCTAAAAAGTCAGTTGTCCCCAGAGGTGTTAGATATGTTTCATGTGCATCTTACTCCTTGGACATTGATATTTTACAGATCAAGGACCGACAAGTCATCAAGGGCTGGAATTATTTTGATCTCTCCAAATTGGAATAGGAAAGAGTTCACATTCCAATTAGAATTTGAATGTACTAACAACCAAGCCGAGTATGAGGCTATGATAATCAGTCTGGAGTTGCTAATAGAATTGGGTGCAAGAAACATAAAAGTAATAGGTGATTCACAGCTGATTATAAATCAGATGGCGAGAACTTTCAAATACACCAGTCCTGCATTGTTGTCATATTATGCATTGGCATCCCAACTTTTAAATTGCTTTGACCAATCGAGCTAATACACATAACTAGAGACCACAATGTTGATGCCAATGAAATGGTGCAAATGGCAGCCAGTCTAGAGTTTATTCATGAATCGAATGAGAAAATGATTGTTGTGCAAAGGAGGTCATTGCCTTCATTCTTCAAAAGGGAATTGACTATGGAGATCTGTCAATTTGAGATTGAGGAAAATGATTAGAGGGCTCTAATCATGAGTTATCTCCAATGCCCCAGGGATAGGTCTAATTGAGATATCAAAAGAACGGCTACCAATTATGTTATGTTCGATAGCGACTTATATAGGAAATGAGCCGATGGTGTCTTGTTGGGTTGTTTAGGCAAGAAGAAAACTTTGTTGGCTATGGGAGAAGTACGCGAAGGGTTGTGTGGAACCCACCAAGCTAAAAGAAAGATGAGGCTTACACTCAGGTGATGTGGGTATTTCTGGCAAAAAATGATGGTCAATTGTGTCCAATATGGTAAAGGTTATGAAGCCTGTCAAAGATATGGGCCGATACAACACATACCCATGTCTAAGATTCATCCTATCATCAAGCCTTGGCCATTTCAGGGCTTGGTGATTGATTTGATAGGTCAAATCCATCCACCTTTGTCAAAGATGGATAGTTTTATCATAATAGCCTCTAATTATTTCACTAAGTGGGTGGAAGCGAAGCCCATGAAAGGAGTTAGCCATTGGGAGATTATTGAGTTCATTGAAACTCATATTATCCATAGGTTTGGGATCCTTGAATCATTTAATATGGACCGAGGGGAAGCTTTCTTGTCCAAAGAGGTCCGAGCCATGGCCGATCAATATAAAATTAAGATTTTGCACTCTACCCCATATTTGTACAAGCCAACGGTTAAGCAGGAGCCAACAATAAAGTCATAAGAAATATTTTGAGAAAAATTATCCAAGAAAGCTCTCACGAATGGCATACTAAGTTGTTTGAAGCCCTCTGGGCTTTCAAGAATTCACCTTGTACCAGTACAAGGGTCAGCCCTTTCGCATTAACTTATGGGCGCGATGCAGTAATACCTTTAGAGGTCACTGTGCCATCCTTGAGAATTGCACACCAAGCTGGCTTAACCTTGGTCGAATTCACAAAAGCCTTACTGGTCCAGTTCAAGGGATTGGATGAGGAATGGATGAAAGCTCTTGATTCCATAATAGCCAATAAAGCTAAAGTCACCCGAGCATATAATAAGAGGGTGAAAGGAAAATCTTTTAGAGAGGGGGATAAAGTCTAGGAGGCAATGTTACCATTAGGGCACAAAGATCAATTCTTGGGTCAGAAATGGTCACCCACTTGGGATGGACCATGCACAGTCGTTCGAGTTCTTCCAATAGGTGCTTATGTACTCAAAAACAAAGAAGAAAAAGCTATCAAAGCTCCAACCAATGGCCAGTTCTTGAAAACTTATTATCCTACACTAAGGGAAGTAGTTCAAGGCTAGATCGAGTAGACAAAGTAGTAAAAATAATAAGTATCCCTACCACTATCGGTCGAGAGGAAGTAAGTTTATTTTTGTTGACGTTGAAAAAGGGATACAAAAAGGCTGATGGCCGATTACATTTTTATAAGAAAAATATAACAAAGGTTCAGTCGAGAGAAAGAAAATTCAGGCATAGACAATCATGAGTTCCTCACACTCTTTATATGAGTGTGCCTTGGTTGTTTCTGCTTGTTTCTTCTTTGCCTTCCAAGTCTTTTCTTCAGCCACAGCATGGTTGGGGAATTGCAGGACTTGATCGATGCGACGACCAATATTAGCAACTTTGGCCTCTTCATTCCTCTTGTGAGCAATGCTCTCATGTGCCCGAGTTTAGTAGAGATCGATTTGGGAATCCATAAAGGCCATGAGTTCTTGGGAATCAGAGCGGTCTCTCCTAAGGTGGAGACGCTCTGTCTCTTTAATATCCTCCTCCAAATTTTTGCGCTGGATTCAGAGTGTTCATAACACCGCCTTGTTAAACTGGTGCTGGCAAGTCCAGTAGAGGCGGTCGTTCCAGGCGGCCTCATATTGATTAGAGAGAGTGTTGGACTCTCTGTGCGTGGTCGTCTTTTCTCTGATCAGTACAACATATTTTTGAACCTCTTGGAGTCGACTTTGAAAAAGGCATCCCCAAGATATTAGAGTTTGGTGATGATATCCATAACGTCTTTCAAGGAATCATTGGCCTATGTGACCGTTGATGCATCCTTGATGAAGGGATATGTATCATGAAGGAGGGAGGATTAAGTCAAGTACTCAACTTTGGTGGAGAGGATCTTTCCTAAGAGGTCTTTGGCCTGGGTATGAAAGAAAGAGGAATCCATGGATGATGCGGAGTTAGAAGCAATGGAGAAAGCTTGGGAAGATGCACGAAGGGATAGGACGAAGAGTGTTGTTTAAATAAGGCACATGCATCTGCAATTAATGCGCCACAATTGCATGCAAGGTACCATCCCCTTTCCTAGGAAGTCGGAACGTGAAACAGCATTGGGAGTTACTTCTTAGAAAGATGTACACATCTTTTTGTCCCCTCACCACATCATCATGACAGTTATGGCTTCAGAGGGGAAAATATACGCTAAGTACGAAAAGTGCAAGTTCTCTTGACGTAAAAGATAGGTGGGCCTTCGGCCAATTACATAAAAGAAACAATAACAAACGGAACTGAAAAAGAGAAGTGGAAATAGAAAAAGGCCTGGCTGAAGTAAGAAGTTCAAGCATGTGCAGCTTTTATCTCCTCAAACTCCCTCTATGTGCGTGCCTTAACCCCTTTTGCCTGATGCATCTTGCTCTCCCAAGAGCCTCCGTCAGCTACAGCACAGTCAAGGAAGCGTAGGACCTCATCCATGCATTTGTCAATGGCATGGGTTCTAGCCTCTGCATCTATACGTTGGGCATGGCTCACTTGCGATCGAGCCTGAAATATGGAGATTTGAAAGTGGATTCTAGGAGTTCCTCTAGGTTGGATTGGTTGGGACGATAGTAACATGTTCGGCCTCTCAAATATCATTTTCAAAGTCCATTCCTTAGACTTGAAACACATGCAGCATAGTTTTGTCAAACTGATGCTGGCAAAACCAACAGAGTCGGTCGTTCCATGCTCTATCAAAGGAATCGTAGAGTGGGTAATTCCTCGTGGATGGGAGCATATTCCTTCATCATGCCATTGACACACTGGAAGTCTAAGTCGGCCTCAAAGAACTCCTTCCCAAGGCCATAAGGTTTCTTTATGACCTATAAAACTTCTTCCAAAGATTTGTCAGTCACAACGGTTGCAGAAGACTGATGGATGAAGCAATCGGTATCAAACAACAGAGAGGATTAGCCATTGTAGGGCAGATCGTCAGTAAGGATATCCTTCAAGTAGGCCTTAGCTTGAGAGAGAAAGGAAGCGTTTTCAGAGAAGACATCAGTACAAGTTAGGGTGGAAAGTTGGAGATGTAAGGAATGCATGAGGAAATAAGAGAAGAAAGACGCTTTTATAGGCATTAAAGGGCTTGAATGAAGGCCATGATCTGTGAATCATAGTAAACAACATGCCTGATGTAGTTCTATGGCACCGTTTCATTTTCTTAGGAAATCAGGACGTGCAGCCGGAATGGCGATTATTGTGGAGGAACATGGGTCATGACCTTTCGTTCCTCGCCACTTCATCAAAATCGTTACTATCTCTGGTTAAAAAAGAGAGGAAGAAACGCTAAATAACAATGGTCGAGTGAAAGAAAGAAATAAGACTGGCTCTGCAACCAATTTCATTAATAATAAATACAAATCAGGTTTATAGCTCAAAAGAAGAAAAACGAGCAATGCTTTTTTTGATCTTTTCCTATGTGTCTGTTTTCTTTTCCAAAACCGTTTGATGCTTCAAAGCCGCACGACGAGCTTGGCCCACCGATTCTGTCTGAGCATGAATGAATGAAGATAAACCTTTAATCGTTTCCTCTCTCTTTTCACATGCCTTTCGCACTTATTCATAACTCTTTCTCAATGCTTCTAACTGTGCCTCTAGAACAATAATTTGGATGCTCATATCCTCCATTTTTTCATAAGATTTCTTCAACTTAGCATGCTCTGACGATAACTAATCCGCCACAATGCTGGCCTTGGTCACTTGAGAGTTTGCAGCCACTTGCTTAATTTAAATCTTCTCAATCGAAGTTTAGAGTTCTTGGTATTCTTGTACAAGGTCCAAGAATTCTCAAAGCACTGGTAGTTTGGCTGCAGGGTATCGTATGAGTGAGAAAAGACTTGATAACGATGAATGAGCCCTGCCAACTTTTCGATCGACTCGGTCAACATAGCCTTTGGAATTCTTGAGCGTACAAGTGCTTAAAGCTCGTCTTTAAGTTGCTGTAGCTCAGTAGAAGGCATGTGGGACTCGAAAATTGTAATATCATTGCTGAGAGTTTGTTTGAAAAAGGAGAGGATGTCTTCAATTGGAGGCATTTCTCCAAGTGCTATGGAAGGCACTGTATCAGTCTCAATCTGCATTGGTGTTGGATCCGACGTTGGTTCTGAAGAGGTTGTAGCTTTGAATGTAGTAAGTATGGTCGAATCAGTTGTAGGGACCCCGCTTACTGTTTCTTGATGGGAAGAAGTTGACTCTTGTTGAGTAGTAGATGGGGCTGTTGCTTCAGTTGCTTCTGTCTCTAAAACCAACACCTGTTTGGCAGACGCAACCAGAGTAGATTGGTCGATAGTAGGGTTGGTCGATGTAGGGACAGAAGGTGTTGGATGTCGTTGGTTGAGATTTTGTGGAGTCAATATAGTGGCCCATCATTATTATCATCTTCATTCTAAAGGTATCATGGTTACCTCGGATTAAATCGGGCCATGGGAAGGTTCCGATGACCGAGTCGTCTCTACATCTTCAAAAATTTCTTCATCATGATTCACATCGGTTGTTGTTGCTTCAGAGTCATGATGGCCATGCTCTGTTAAAGGTTCTGCAAGTTCGTCCTTAGCGGCTGAGGTAGTGGTTTCTTCAATGAGTGGAAAAGGAGGAGGTACCGATGATGGGGCAGCCGGTTCCTTAGTGGTTGATATCTCTTTAAACACTGCACAAGTGAAAAGGATTAGATAAGAAGGAGGTGATAAAAGAGACAAAATAATTTAAGAGCAGTATCCACCTAAGTCTGATTGATTAGCGACAACAGAGAATCGGTCGATCATTGCTTAGATTTTAGTTGGATTAGTGATAGGTATCGCAAGAGGGCAAGCAGCAGTAGGAAATGATGATGGCCTAGGTTTGTATGGTTTTTAAGATATCGAGAGTCGTAAGGAAAGTTGGGATCATTTAATTTGTCCCTATCTTGCTTCCATTTATTACAACATCGATTATAATGAGCATCCTCATGCCTCTTAAGACCTTCTTCAATCTCGTATTTGTAGTCCGCGATGGTGAACCCAAGCTAATATTTAAATTTATAGTACTTTTTAAAAGAGGAAACATCGTTAGCTACAGAGGGAATACCTGACGTCACTTTTATAGTTCGAAGGAGTGAAGTTGTCGAAGAGGGGCTGGTTTGCGTAGACGGAGTGACCGGGGGTGAAGGTATGAGACCAATGGGAGGTCCAAGATCGGAAATCCTTTTTACTTGGCGAGAAGAAGTGGCTGGAGCAAACTGAACTCCTTGTGTTGGCTGTGTAGGTGCTTCGATTTTTCAGCATTTTGATTTGGGTGGCTCCGGGTCTGTAGTTCTAATTGGATCGACCATCCTAATTGTCAATGGGGGAGAAGTACAGATAGAATTGGTTCTCGTGACTACATAGCTCTTTAAACTGGAGAAGTGGTCGGTTTCGGAACAACCTTTTTCCTCATAACTTCCCCGATCGATGCTTTCTTCTTTTCAATTGTAGCTTTCTATGTTCTATCTTCAAAAGGAAAGAGTCGGGCAATAATGGATTCTTGTGGTTGCCAAAATAAATTTTTATAGTAAGCCCTCCACCAATTATAGAATACAAGTATAAATTGTGGAGTACATAGAAAATTGGGAATAATTGTGGTTGCGCTGGTTGTCTTGAAATTTTCATGAAGAGTTTGGCAAAAACTGACCGATTCCACGATGGACCGATCGAAGGGAGGTTGGTTTGCAGTTCTATGGAGAGTGGCATACGGGATGCATTGGGCTAAACCAAATTGACAAGCTAGGAGATTGGGGCAGTATTGCTCGACTCCTGCCTTAGCATTTTTTTTTTTTTTTTTTTTTTTTTGCCAGTTTAAATGTTGCTGCCATAAGAAAGATCTCTGTAAACGAGATAGCTCTCCCATGCTCGATCAATTTTATCGGCCAATCCCATGTGAATCAGGTTGGGCTAAATTGATTTCGACTGAAAGGGAAGAAGGATTGATTCTGCTTGGAGTCGTTAAGTGAGAGGAAAAACTTCATATAATTTGCAAATGAATAAGCTCCTTTGTGGTAGAGCATATTGCACTAACCAAATGAAGTACAGGAGGTCGAGCCTTCGACTGGAATGCAAGCAAATGTATAGTACTCATGAAGCCGCATTTGAAGAAGCCAAAGTGGTCCTCCGTTATTGAAGAGTCCTTTAGTGGTTGCCTCACGCAAACCACAATACAAATGGCTAAGCACGAATGAAGCAAGAGCTAGTTGTCTTCCCCAAGCTAGCGCCTCGGCCAGGTAGACATATTCCTTAGTGATCTATACAGAACTCACGCAGAGTAGGTAGCGACAGATCCACATTAACAAGAACGATGTGTTCTTGTTCATCGACGTCACCACTTTTCTTCTGTTAAAAGGCCATAAACATATTATATCCCCTCTCTGGCTTGTTTGAGAGAAATTTGAAGAAATGCCGATCATTATGGGTGAAATTTGGATAAACTGTTTCGCTAAACGAGAGGAGATGAGTAAACGCACAGACATCCATGATTGTTGGACTCTGGGGCCACATCTTAAACGAAAGGTGTTAGTTGACCAGCTCCAGGAAGTCATTGTTGTGGCAAGAAGGGGGGAGTTTGTTATATATTCGTTGAGAGAAAACTTGATACATTCATGAATGCCCACTTTCGTCCAAGTATCGATATGTTGTGCGGAGACGCGATCGATCAGGATCAAGAGGTCTTAAAGATGTTCGCTCGATCCTGGAAAGGTTTGTGTTTGGATTGTGACGGTTTCATTTGAACAGCGTGGGAAGAATTGATCAATCAGTGAAACTGTTACAGGGTCCTGTTCAGGGTGGAAAACTGGTCCCAATGCAGGGTATTCTTTGTTGTTGAAGGTAGCAATGAAGAAGACCTCTTCCCAGACATATTCTGAAATGATTTTGAGTTCTCTAATAAGGTCTTCTTGCCAGAATTCCGAAAGAAATGAAGATGAAGAGGCGTCCATGGCAGTAGATTTGGTGGATTTTTGGGTTTTTAAAAGAAAGTGTAAGAGAGGGAGAAGAGATCGTGAAAATTTGAAAACTGATTCGAATGATGTATTTATCGATCGTGAATCGTATACATTAATGACAAGATAATCATGACTCTTAATGTGAATCGACTGATTATCACATGTCACTAGGAGAGTCGCTCTCACAAATCAAAACCATCGTTCGGTTTTCATCCTCGACCATGTAATTTAATGAGTTAACATGTGAAAAAGCTCGCGATTGCATTTAATGCATCGGAATATGAGAAAATGTCGCTTTCACCTTTTTCTTAAAGGTAAAGCGACGTGGGGAGCAATGTTCCACCCTATTTTTTTGTTGCTCCTGGGTAAACCAATAGGAAAAAGACACGTGATATTACACGAAAGAGCTGCAATGCGCCTGATAATGGGAAAGGCATTTGGGCAGATTTTGCGAAGGCATAGTTGGCGTTGATCAGGCGAGCCACGTCCTCATGATCAAGCGGGACATGGTCAAATAAGAATGAGGTATTAGAGGATGAGTGTGAGAAGAGTAGTGACTATAGAAGGAAGGGCCTAGAATATTAGATCGTGCGGGACAATTGCTGTAATCATCAAACATGGGGAGCATCTAGAAGGCTCTTTGCATCCATGAGGTCTATAAAAGCAGGGGAAATGAATGAAGCAAAGGGTCTCATACCAACCAAATCAAACTAGACAAATCAAATCTATCTTTCGATTATATCTATGTTTCTTAGCATAATCAATCATTTGCGTTTCTTAGCATAATTAGTACTTTACATTTACATTCCTTAGCGTAATCAGTAACTTAACCCTACAACTAGGAGTAGTTGTAATCCTCGGTTGTAATCTAAGTCTACGCTCATATATTAGACTCGGTGTTAATTTTAATACAAGCAAGTTCTTCCTTCAAGAAGGCATTCTGCAGTTGTTCCTTGTAGTCGATTATAAGTATTTCCTTTTTGTTTGCTTTCGTGTTTGAAAAGTCCTTTTGTACGGAAGGCAAATGTGCAACCCATCCTTTGAGGACGAACCCCACCCTCCGATGATCGCTTGATCATTATAAACAACATATTTCGAGTGGCTGAATGGGCAACTGATCTACTCAAATCTCAGTCATATACGATCGATATTGACATATCTGCCTATCTCGACGCCTAGGGTCAAGTTGTTCAGTTGGAATCGAGCCGCATAGTCGATTCTGGTATGCCGATGCACATCTCGCATAAGCGACCAAGAATTGTGAGCAACAACTAGGTCATTTTAGACCTTGGGTCCAAAATGAGGCAATCCAGATCACAAGTGGGCCGCACCACACGAAACAGTGGGGCTAACGTCCACAGTTAAAAACCCTCTTGGGCCCACTGTAATAGTTTGTTCTCGACCCAACCAGGGGCCGTGGGGCCCACTGGTAAGTCCCTCCATGGTGTGCGTGCCACATCCAGGTTGCCCACTCATTTTGGACAAAAAAAAAAAAAAAAGAGTCACGGCCTTGGTGGGCCAACCAAAAGTGAGGCAGATCCGAATCTCTGGTGGACTGCACCTATTGGGCAGCGTTGCTGCCCAGGGTGTTGCACCACACTGTTGGGCCCACCGAGGAGTCCCACCTTGATATATTTGTTTTATATACACTGTCCATCCATTTGTCATATCATTTTAGCATGTGGGGCCCGGATTTAAGTGGACCACACAGAAACAATGGCGATTGGATGCCTACCCTTCGAAACTTTGTAGGATTCATTGTAAAGTTTATTTTTCCATCTAACCTGACTGTGGGGCCCACTGTAGGGTCCCACCTTGATGTATTTGTTATATCTATGCTGTCCATCTGTCTCGATGGCTCCATCGACAAGTGGGCTCGGTTTTGGGTGGGCCCCTACCAAGAAATAGTGGTGATTGAATACTTACCATTAAAATCTTCCTAGAGGCATATCATGATGTTTATTTGCCATCCGACCTATCTGTGGGCTGCCGTGGACCCTACCATGTTTATGCGTATTTAGGTGTCCGAAGTGGATCCTGCCATGTTGTATATGTTATATTCGCACCGAACATTTGTTTTGCTAGCTCATTCTATGTGTGCGGGCTATATAAAGAGCCGATTCTAGTCTCAAGTGGGCCATGCCACATAGACCTTTATATTGTTAGTGGGCCCGCAGTCCAGGTCTCACTCTCTATATATATTGGGTCAATTAAGGCCGATTATCACATGATATGTTTGATAACATGCTAGTGTACTTAAGACTGATAGATCAACACTGATAATATGCTTAGTGTAATAGATACTATGCCCATTCATTTATGCATATGCATCATATGTATGTCTGGCTATGTATGATCATTGATCATAGCATACGCATTTTGGCTTGAGACACTTAGGGGCCCCATACAAGATAAGGTCGCCCCACATGATCGCGCGGAACGCATAGGTTTGTTGCATAATTTGAATAGTATTATTCATGCATTATGCATCCTTATGTCACGATTGCATCTACTCTCTACCAATATCGGGAATGTAGTCCCGCAACCTTGATGTAACTGACGAGTGAGTTTATGGACATCGAAAATTCTATTACAACACTTGGACACTATGGATGTCCTTGGGTGAAACTCTATAAACCCTATGGTACCAGTGGGATGCTCCAACGTCTAGATAGAGTGGATCCATGACCGCATGAGGGCCAAATACTAGTAGGTCGTGTCTCCCATTGTGTTGTGGTCGGTTGGTATGAGGTACAGCCTCACTTGCCTGGAGGTGTAGAGGCAATTGAGGTCCAGTCTGACCAGCTCGAAAATGGGTCCGCTACTGACGAGTCGGGTGGGTATTGGCATTACCACTGACGAGGCAAGTAGTGAGGTCTGTTACTATTATAATAATTGTGTGTTGCGAACCAATACTTGTGTACTAGATCTCGGTGATGTTCCAGTTAAGAACTATTATGATACATAAATTAGTTGAGGATTAGCATGCTTTCGTCGCATCTCTAGCATATAACACTCGACCCTATAGGCCTTTACATTGCATAACCTCGGTATAACTGATAGCATTCATGAACTTAGTAGCTTAGACTTCCATCATTTTTAGCTTACTCTAATATTGATATACTTGTCATATACCTTGCGCACGCACACATGCACTCTACTGAGCTTCGTAGGAGACTTATGAGTCTTTGTTTACAGTGTAGGTTATGCTAGGGCATATCAACAGCATTGAGCCTGGAGCACGTGCCTGATCTTTTAAACATTTGTTACTTTTGTATTACCCATTCTAGCATTGTACTAAAAGATTTTATAAATAGACATGTAATGATGTTTTGGTTTTGGTACACTTGTGGTTATGCTCCTGTACAAAAAAAAAAAAAAATCATCTTGAAAATTCTCCTTGTGGGATCCCAAGATCGGAATCTGATATATGAGAGCTAGGAGCCAAGATTAGGGTACTACAGAAGCTATCGGCACTGGATTCAGTGACCTAGAATTTCGTGAGCCCAATCCCCGAGTTTGGGGCGTGATAGGGGTTCCCTAAATAATAGAGATACATCTTGATACATAGACATTGAAACACGGTGATGCCAAGAACTGAGGCTTCTGTTTGGTTTGTTAGAGAATAGTTGTAGAAATCAAATGGTTGAAGGCGTCCATGAAGCCATCTTGCTTTGCCCCTTCTACAATCCTCATGAAGTGAATCCACTTCATTTTTTTAAAACGTTCTATCAAGAGTACCATGAAGTTAAAGAAGAAGAACTATGGGCTGGCGAGTTCAGAATATGCGGCCATGTAAATCATCGAGTTGACAGTAATGTATGGGCTGACGCCACCTTAAAGAAGTACAAGGATAATGTTAAGCTCTGAATTGTGCATATCTAAACCCCAATTCATCACACATTTACATAATTTTGAGTGTTAAAGAAGAGATCTTATATGTGTATTTATGTTTACAAGAAAATGAAAGAGACTTCATGAATTCATTGTTAAAAGGGACTACTTAGAGTACTTTGAAGATCAAGGAAAGAATGAAAGAGAGGAAGAATCCAAGTGGAAAAAGTTTGGAGTTAAAAATTAGAAAAGTGCAAAAAAAGATAATTTTCGATTGGTATTTGATCTATCGAAGAACCCATCAAACATATCTGAAATACCAGATTTTTGAATGACTCTCTAAACTGATTTCGATCCAATCAAAATATGTTTCGAGCAATCGAAAATTACACTTCGATCCCTCGAAGTTAAGTGCGATCCATCGTAAGTTGGGCTGAAAAATTGTAACTCTTTAGAGTACTTTTGATTCCATTGAAGTCATCTACGATCCATCGAAGATCCGTTCGATCCATTGAAGCATCCATCGAAACCAACGTAAAATGAGAAAATCTTACGCACTTGGAGAAGCGGTGTGCGATTTTTCCTATATAAAGACACCTCCACTCTCTTTGTAAGGCATCCTAGAAAAGTCCTAGACATGCTAGAGGTAGAGAGATTCGAAGAGGAGTTTCTCCTTCATCCGTTTTTCGAAGAGGAGGTTGTTGCGGTTCAGGAAAATGCTGATCAAACTTATTAGATAAGGTCTGAAGCCCAGCTTTGAGAGTAAGAAGTGTGTTTTTGACAAAACGCATAATGTCGTCTTGACTGCCGGATACATCGTGAAATGGATTTTGCAATGGCAAGTTGGATTCTACCGAGGGAACGCCCGCCAAGGCAGTCTGAGGGAGATTAGGCGTTGGTTCAGGGATGTCAGATGGAGGTAACGTCTACCTTGAAGTGGAAGGATGAACCGTCTTTTTGGGAGGCACAGTGGGAGATAACGATCAGCGATGAGAATGGCTTATTCTCAAAGGTTTCCCACAGATGGTGCCAATCTGTTTACGTCTAATTTAGTAACAGGATCCTCCAAACGTTCACCTTCCTTCGAGCAAGCTTCCCTCCGAACCTGAAAGGATAAAGGAGAAAACTAAGGGTGGCCGGCGTTCAGCCGTTGGCCCTCCAAAGCTTAAGTCAAACGAGATATGGTTATAAAGTGAAAAGCTGGATATGAGCTTAGGGGTTGTGTACCTTTATCATCTATGGAGTCATTTATTTATGCAAATTTGGGTGATCCAGTCTATCACGTAAGCCGTTAAGATCACTGTTGATTTCAAGGGATAATGCCCTTATCCCATTAATCCTTAGGTAAGAGGAAGGCCTAACCACTCTAGACATCTAGCTGATTACGCCTCTTGATGAAGAGGTTCGGAGCTAAGAATAGAAACAAACCCAAAATTGGCCTATACAGGCTGCTGATACTAGAAAAGCGAGGAGTGCTCTGGCTCGAAGATAACTTCTCGCGTATATTGAGATGCGACCCCTTTTGACGACCACGAGCCGAGCTGCTCGTATATTGAGATGCGACCCCGTTCGACGACCACGAGCCGAGCTGCTCGTATGCGATCAGATGGCATGGTCGAAGATCTGAGATGAACTATAAATGGAGAGGGCTCGCGATTGGACAAAGTGGTCGCGACTTCTGTTGATCACTCCCTGTCCATGTCCTTTTGATGACCAACTTTATCATATAACACATGTAACTTTGAATTAAATCATGAACTAGTGGAAGATTGTCATGCAAAATCTACTCTAGAGCTGTTTGCAGAATTAAGGTACTTCAACAATGGAAAAGTCATTCTCAAGAAATGGCTTGGCTATTTTACCGGTAAACTAGAGTAAGCCCTCAGTTCTCATCCCTCCTTTTTTTTTTCATTGTACCCATCCTTTCGAATCAACTATGATTGAGTTTCATTATCTATGTTTGCTTTCGGTTTGGACTTGGATAAATTCTTCGTCACTAGAGCGGACAAGGAATAAGTTTGAATGCTACAGACTGGTTTTGATTCTCTTAAATATTTTGACAACTGAGAGCTTCTAGGCTTTCTAGCTTACTAGTTGAGCGGCATCGTGTTTTTGAGCTCTCAACAAGCAGACGACATTTGTCCCTCCACATTTGTCATGGCTGCCATCATGGCTAGTGGTTTTAGAGTTGCACTTGCCCCGGTTGTACTAGCTTCGACCTATAGAGACTTAGGAGACTGCTTTAGTCATTAGAGAGAGCCAACTTGGATCTCTCCTTTCTTTCCATTACATTATTTTCATTAAAATCATTCATACATATGCTCCCTAATATGATGCAGTTGTTCTAAATTTGGCCCTTTTAATTGCCCGCATTCATTGTGTTTTCCTTTTTGGGTTTCATAACAACGATCACAAACTCTGACTGATCTCTCTGTTTTGTGTACGCTTCCCTAATGACTTTTGATGCTAACAGACTTAGGGGTCTCGATAGAACACGCTGATTCATTCTTTCTTTGAATGGCTGCCCCCATAGTCTGAACACGAGCTCTTGACACATTGAGTTTCCATTGACGAGCAACAGGGACCTGTACCAAAGACTTCGAAGCGTCCAAAATCATGGACACTTAAGCTAATGTTCCTGTGGTGTCAATTTCTTACCCTTTCTAAGGTACTAAAGCCTCACTTTGCACTATGGACTTTCCCTCAGTAGGAATGATGATCAGTGATCTTGTGGGCAGAAATGCGACATCGAATCCACTTGTAGGAATAAAGAAACGAAAGGCCATTGTTGATACTGAAAATCGAAGAACGTGATGACCAGAAAGCAAGAGTACCTTGGGATATAAGATAATAAACATAATCAATGTGCAAATGACATGTTTCTCATTCTTAAGACTAGTATCACATTTACCTTAGAGATGAGGAGGGGAATGATCCCATTGAGAGTTGCCTCGTTGCCTCTTTGGCATCGTATGCGACGTTGAAGAGTCTTTCAATTATATGCGCTCTTGTGTGTCAGCAAATGTTTTAAAGATATGAGAACATTTGTGAATGAAGGTTTTCCCAAAGCCCTAGTGTTACTTGGAGTAAATTAGAGATTCTGAGTTCAATCCGTAGTTCAATCCGTAGCAAAGTCGCCTTTTTGCTGATTGTGATTTGAATTAGATATAAATATTGAATAAATATTGCATCATCGATTTTATTCATCACCATTTATTCACAAATATTCTGAAGATATTTCCATAACATTGCGGCATTCACATAAGAGGGATGAGAGCACATATGGTTGAAAAGATTTTTTTATTATTATCTAGGGTCTTATTATATTTTAGGCTATGATATACCATAAACCCTTATTATATAATAGAGAATAGCCATTGATTCTAAGATAAAATATGGTGATAAAACAATAATAACTATAGATATGATGACAAAACGGTGATAAGGAATAGAATGCAAGAGATGTATGATGCATGATATACAAAGATGAATGCTAAACATGGTTGTCTTTTTAGCGGTTGTCAATTTAGGCTCCATGGCTTCTTCACATAGTGAGATATCTGGACACAGCCTTTATTAGCATTCTCCTTTCTGGTATGAAACCATGATATTATTGAGTGGATTCAGGATAAGGGAGTACACTTATTCTGTCAATGAATCTCCAAGACAGTGAGTGAAGCACTGTATCTGTATTGGAGGACGCATAGCACGGCATTGGAAGTATGCAGAATGATGTCCATGAACCCATTCTGGATTAGAGAAGAATGAATATATCTTTTATAATATGTTTAATCATTGTGTGAATGGTTATAGAACTAAGGTTGATGATTTAGCTATTAGAGCTCAGATGTGGAAAAAGGATTAGAGTAATGCAGGGTGGATACCTTTCAAATGAAGTGTATGCAATAGAAATATAGAAATGCTTAAAACCAAGTAGGCGTGCCCCTATCAGCGATGGCGTGGCCACGCTGGCAAATCAGGCAGCCTCCCAGAGTCCACAAGCCTGCATGAGGGGTGGTGTGGCCCAATAGTGGGGCAAGGGCACCTTTCCTTTTTCGTTGGGAGTTAGCCATTATCCCCCAAAATTTTCTGATTAAAAGGGAGAGGACTTGGAGAGAATGAGGTAAGGTGTAAATGAAGGAGCTCATGAGGTATGTATAGGCATCCCTTAAGGCTTGGCAATGACGTGTCATACTCCCATTGGTCAAGACCGTGCCACGTGGCATATGCACCGCACTAAATTGTCAATGTGATGATGTGGCAGAATATGAACTCAACTTGATCCACATGACAGAAGGCTAGCACAGACTCATTGTTGAGTGGCGTTAGATGGTTGCACTAGCCTATAACTTAGAAAAATCATTAGAAATGAGTTGGTGCAGACCAATCTGTCTGACCCGTGCTATGGTTGGCTTAGTGTAAATTTGGGCTGCACCAAGGTTGTATAATTTTTAGCACGTTAAGTCGTGCACCAGCACAATACTTGGACATTTTCACAAAATTAAAAGTGGTATTTTTCTGATCTCAGCACCCATTAGCGGGATTCAATTCTAGTATCTACCAGCTGTCGGGAGTCTTTTCAAGTCATATCCTTGCCCTAATGGCCCTAATTGGAGCTAAAGTTAATTTCAGCATCTTCATGCAGGTGGGAATTCTTTCCAGTTGCATCCTCCTAATTGAGCCCAGTCTAACCAATTCTCCTTGATGGGAGCAACAATCAAATTAAGAATCTCCCTAATGGGAGCTATAAGGGCGTACGATGAGGTCGACTATGATGAAAAAGAAGTGATTCAAATATCGCAAGGAGCAAAACCCCTTGGTCCAGCTAAAAAATAAAGCAACTATAGGAGCATTTTCAGGAACAACTACGTGGCATGAGAAGGCAACAAGATGTGAATCTTCCATCTACAAAATTTAGGAACCTATGTCCATTTCTGGATGCAAATACCTGAAAATTTCAAGGTACCCAAGTTCACGAGGCATGATGGTAGCATTTTATGTTGATATGAGGCTGAGATGATGATCCTTAGCAAAGTGTATCGACTACATTTTTGTAACAATAGGAGCCAAAATTAAGATTTACTTGAGATTGCTAACAAAAAAGTTTCCCAAAATGATTACTTTCGATAGCTTGGCTAAAGCATTCATGAGCAAAGAAATTGATAAGGATGTTGTCATAGAAGTGAAGACTGACTAGAAGAAATAAAGATGTACCTTAGGAGTTTAAAGTGATCTCTATGTACCAATCAAACTAAAGTGGATATTTTATATGATAGCTATAAGACCATCCATGCTTTATGGGGCAGAATGTTAGTAGTTAAGGAATAACATGTTCACAGGACAAGCGTAGGTGAAATGAGAATGTTGAGATGGATGAATAACAAGACATCGACATAGTTAGAAATGGATGCAATCAATGTAACTTAGGATTACACCAATAGGAAATAAGATGAGTCAACATAGACTTAAATGGTTTGGTCATATATAGTGGAGACAAAGAACTTAGGCGGACTAGGAGTAAATTGGTACAAGTTGAAGTATCTAGAAGGAAAAAAGAAGAGGTAGTAAGAAAGGACTCCATGACCCATATAGCCCCTGATAAAGTAGAAATGCATAACAGGGATTCGAGTAGCCAACCCCAATTAATTGTGTTAAGGCTTAACATGGATAAAATGAGTAGGCATAAACCATCACTGTCCGGGTATAAAATGACTCATGCTTGCTGCCAAACATGTTCGTATGGTTATGCATAACATAGTCCCTGAGTTGGTACAAGTGGGATCCATGGTGCCGTTGGTCTGGAGTCCCACTTGAGTATCAATTGTAGTGTCCCGAAAGAACCTCAAGATTGGAAGATAACGATATCCCCCTCTATGGACGCTTGTTGTAGTATTGTTTTACTTAAATGTCAATTTGCAAGCCAACAGATCCAAGGTTAAAAGATTACTACATCAATTCACCCTCAACATGGTAGGTTCCATAATGCCCTGGATCGTCAAAACATAGAAACAACACCTGTCAATCACTTCTGATGGATGAGAGTTTTGCGGCATCAACGACATCTGACCTACCCAGATGAGACATGGATCACGAAAAGTAGCTCCATTCGTAGAGTTGATGGGCCAACACAAACACAGCCTCCTATTCTGTCAAGCATATTTGCCTATCTTAGAAACAAGTTAGAACTGAAGGTTGGGGGCAATAAAACAATGTCCACATCCACTTCAATGGATGTAATGACCCGGGATTTTGGGTGCGTGTAGATACGTACATGAGTATGTACACTACGTTAGTTCAAGCATATACATGTATAAATCCATTAACCGTTGATTTCCAAGATGAACCATCAATTACACTTATTTATCAAAACCAACTGTTCAATTAATTATTCATCACTAGGTAAAGGTATCTGACCGTACACTTCAAATTTGGACAAGCCGATCATGGTAAACTAAACCCTTGATCCCCATAGCTGCTCATACACAAATCAATTTAACATTCTGATCCGTTCATCTTGTTTATCATACATTGACATGCTTAACCTACCGTCAAAACTATGATCTGATGAAATTTCATGAGTAGACAAGTCATTAAAGTCTAACGGTGTATAGGTCTCACCAATAGGCCACCCAAAGACCATATTAGGAATATCAGTTTGAGAAACTGACCGTACAATAAGTCATACTTGTGTTTAAGAACATAAACATCTAATTAGAAAAAAATTGGCCCTTCATATAACCATCCATCGAATTCGTATCCGCTGATTGGGCCACCCAAATAACAAACCGAACCGATCATTTCGAAGATCATAGGATATATACCAAGACTACCGGTTAAATTTTCTATTAGATATGTATAAATGTCACTTTGGATCACCTAGTGTAATGGACCACTAAAAGTGCATCTTAGTTATCTGTAAGAGATCAAGGCCCAAAATTAACCCGTAGAAAGAACGCGAAAAATGACAGGCTTTGGTGAAGTTTCACCTAAAACTGATGGTAAACGAGATTGCTATGGACGGTTAAAGTCAAAACCAAATAAAAGGGTAAACTTGGAATTATTCATATTATGTTATTGGAAAGAACAGGAAAAGTAGATTGGATTTTCACGTTGGTTATTACCCACACAATTTTGTGAAGTGTGGCCCACCCAAGACTCGGATCTACCTCATTTTTTGTGTCATGCCTTAAAACTCCCTGGCCTAACTAATGAGCGGAGTAGATTTGTCACATACATCACGGTGGAACCCACGTGCACAACGTGCACGTCATCCTCTCGGTCAACGTGCGTTGACCCCGTATTCAAGAAGACCGAGCGTCTTCTTCGCTGGACGCTGCAACAGCGAACGGACGCTGTCCGTCCGCACCATCCACTCCGTCCGTGTGTGGGCCCCACATCTAAGATCTGAACCGTCCATTCTTTTCCTTTAACCCACGTATGGGGTCCCCTTGAGTTTCTTTCATAACGGTCGCCAATCCAGGCTTTTCCAAATCACCGTCCAAACCAAAAGATCCCAAGATCCGGTCTGTTGCTCTGCATGGGCGGACCAAACTTCTTCCAGGGGTTCGTGTGGACCCCACCTAGGTTTCCAACGTCTCACTTGGGGTTTTGTCTACAAGAAACGAAAACGGAAGCCTTCTCCAACTCAAACTCTACCACCTTCGGTCCGGTTGTAGTACCGCGAACTCAGGCCATTCAAGCCCATCTTAGACCGTCCAATCTCATCTTGGGTGGTGTATAAGACCCCCCTAGGTGTCGTTTCCTAGAAGAGAAACGTAGAGAGAGAGAAGAGCGGGTAGAGAGAGAAAGAGAAAGAGAAAGAGAGAGAGAGTGAGTACGAGTAGAGAGAGAGGGAGGCTTTGTAGAGAGAGAGAGAGAGATTTCTGGGGCAATATCCCAGCAGCAAGGAGAGAAGAAGAAGAAAGAAGAAGAAGAAGAAGAAGAAAGAAGAAGGAAAGAAGAAAGAAAGAAGAAAGAAAGATTGAAACTGTGAGTTTATCTCATATCGTTTTTCCATTGTATTCAAAATTTCCTTTTATTTGAAATTGTTTTTATTTTATTTTATATTATATTGTAGATTGGTTAATCGTCATGTGAAAGTTGAAATCTTTCTTTGGTTTTGTTTTAAACAATTGTTGGAAATTTATATAGTTTCATGAATTTATGGATTTGCGTGATTGTAATTGGTGCCTTGATGGGCTGAAATTTTGTTATATTACATTCTATTTGAAAGTTGGATTTTAAAGGGTTGGTTTTACAGTGATTTTGATAAATCATATGAATTTGATACCCATTAAGGTTGTACATGTGTGAGCTTATTTTTGAATTATCTTGGAAAGATGTTATGGAGTGTTGATTTGGTTCATGCATAGCACGATTTGAGAACTCCAGTTATTACCGTAGGGTGAGCACCCTGGTGTGTGCAATAGGCCCATTGATGATTGTTTGGGTGAGCGCCCAAGTGTGTGCAACAGTCCCTGGTTGAGCGCCCTGTGTGTGCAATATACCCTTCTGATAGTCCATCGATTGTGGACGGGTTGGTTGAGCTCCCTGGTGTGTGCAAGATACCATACTAGCGTACCCGGTGGATATCAGATGATTTTGGCAGGTTGGGTGAGTTCCCTGGTGTGTACAAGAGACCAACTCTGCAATTATGAGACAGTGTAGGCCCGACTATAAACTGGCCCTGGATGTTCTACTGATAACCGTACTGAGATTGTTGAAGCATACTTGCATTCCATGCATCACGTGCATGTTTAAGAGATTTTTTGGGTTGATGAATTTACTATTAGATTTGTAAGGATTTGTACTTTAATGGTTAAGTGATTTTCTATGTCGAATTACATGTGTTAAACTATATGAGAATGCTCACCGGCTTTTATAGCTGACGCAGTGGTATGCGATTAACCGTAGTGACAGGTGATGATTTAGAGGACTTCGAAGAAGCGGTTCCAGATGAGGAAATACTCTAGAAGATTTTTTTATTTGAATTAGTTATTTAATTTTGGTTTGAAAGCATTGATGTAATAAGGCCCATTAGATGGCCATTAGTTTAGACAGTTTGGAACAATTTCATAGACTCGTTGATTTTAGTTTAATTTTCAAAGTTGGTTTATTTTTATTCCATATATTTGGTACCTTGTGAATGGAAAGGATAAAAGTTTCAGTTGTGATTGTGAATGATTCATTCATAACACCCTTGATTTCGAAATTTGAGTTATATACTCGAGTGTCGGATTTTGGGGGCGTTACAATGGACCACACGGTTAGTCCACTGGAGTGGAGTGCTGCAACCAAACAAGCCGTGTATAAGACATCTGAGCCGCTGAAAAGGTTGGCCCCAATTAAAGTTCACTGAGCAAAAGTATCAGGCTGGCCTAATCATCAGGTCAACCTACTGTAGAAAACTGTAGAACGAAACAGACACGTAAATACGTGTGGCCCACATAATGAGTGGATTAACCTGATTTTCGCAACCAATGATCTTCGAGATGAGAGCATGCTTTTCAGCAGCTCAGATGTCATATGCAAGTGACACATTGGCCATGTGTGACTCGAGAGATGGTAACTTTGGCATTGAGATGAATCCAAACATCCATCGGGCTTAGAGAACCACGAGCTCTTTTGTAACAGGACTTGACAGAGGATGTGCACACTAGTACAAGTAGGGACACTTTGGTACAAAAATCACTGAAATTTAGATGGTTAGGATAGTCCCGTCAAAGCAAAATTTTCATTAGTGGGCAATCATCGGTGGACCCCATATGATATGTGGCAAGGATCATCTACATGTCGCATGGATCATAGGTGATGTGAAGAAATCACTTTCCTGTCAAAGAATCAACTCGGCGGGTTCTTGGCTTTAGATACAAAGCAACATTTTACACAATCAAATGGCCTCTCCATAATTTAACACAAGAATTGTTTTATTTCCATTCAAGAGGCCTTTTATTCACTATTAATACAAAGGATAGGGAATGAAGATCAAGCAGTACCCTTGCCTACGAAATTCATCAGCTCCGAGGTAGCAGCTTCCATAACCACTGTGAAGTCCGTCTGTGAATACCGTCCCCTGTCAACACACATCATCACAAGTAGCTTACTAGCGTCTCCAATAACAAGGAAAATGCAACTATTCCCAATCAACTACTGTTAACAGAGTCTGTTGAGTTCAGGCCATCTCTCATTGCTTCTTGTGACTTGGCAGTTTAGTGGAACTAAACACTGCTGCATCCTAACCAGCATTTAATTGGGTTATCATTGGTCTGGAAGATCCTAGCCATCCAAATCCTTTTCTTCATCAGATGTAGACCATATTGTTTCCCCTCCCCCTAACTGTCTACTTGTAGGCCACCAAACAATGGCTGAGATCTTACAATCTGGGATTTTTTTGGGAGGCATGGTCCAACATTAGTGTTGCTCGTAGGATCAATGATATGGATGACCAGGTCATGGACCTCTCATTTAAAGCATGAGAGCCTTAGCAAACTGTGATTTTGTTTATAATTGACATGCAGCACTAATAGATTGCAATTGTTGCGAATAAACAAATGGACCCACATTCACTTGCACAAAAAGAGAGAATGAAAAGAGACCAGAAATGGCTTTTGGACCAAGTTGCCGAAGGAAAAGCTGGGCTGGAAACACCATGCATTATCCTAGCAACTGCTCTTGGGGTGAACTTGGCGTGTGAATTACTCTGTAGAAACACCTATTGCACAAAAAAAAAAAAAGAAGAAGAAGAAGAAGAAGAAGATCGCGTAAGTCACTTGAAATCAAGGTTTGAAGTACTGGGCAATATGTAACAATTTTGGTCCCTAGATATCTGGTACACCCCACTGTGCGCAATGTAGGGGGGTGACTTGGAATCGCCCCCGACTCGTCAGTATCTGGTTAACTCAAATGAATCAAAGCAGTTCGTACCAAGTCGCCCCCTCGGTAGGTAGTTCATGTTAGTTGTGCCAGGCCTACCATTGTTTTATTTGAAATCCACACCCAATATTTTCACTGCTTCCGAAATTTTTAGGGTGTCCAATCTTCGTGGTGGGCCTCAACTTATGCAGGGTTTGGATTCCACAAAAAACACTATGTTGTGTCCACAATCAGCACGACATCATCATTTCCCTATGGTACACCGAAACCAATTTTAACCCTCGTTTGAAATCCAAACAAAATCCATAAACACTGAAGTAATAGCGCACCTTTATATCTGATCGTAGAAACAGGCTGCAAATGTAAATGGTCATTGCATCAGTACAATAAAAGAAAGCATCCGTTGCAGATAGCATTCAAAAACTCCAAATACTAAGGCCATTAATTTACTTTCTATTTTTCCCTTCTAATGCATCTACTCATAAAATAAGAGTAAAAGAATAGCCCAACCTGCTTGTCCCCATCTTATTTGATAAGTCATTGTGGTCAACATCATGATCTCTACTAAAATAATCAAAAATCTTTCTTTGCAAACACGATGTATGCATAGTATCTGAACATCCATCAACTTTACTGCAGACTTTCGCAGCAAACATTGCAGCTTTAAACATTGCATCCAATTTCCATACCTACTCAGAAAAGGAGAAAACAGTGTAATTTGAAAAGATTAGTTGGACATTTTTCAAAGATTAAAATAAACTCAAGAGTGTTGGTACTATTGGCAAGTAATCAACAATAATAGAATACCATTTAACTAACATTCTTTGTACTTACATGGAAGATGCATATGAGGATTTGGGTAATATGAGAAGACCCTGAAGGACTGCTAAGCCCATGCTTGTGCAGGCCATCTACATGTCAGAACATGTGTGGCATGCCTATGTGAGATCCAAGCTATGCATCAAGTGGGTATTGCCACATGACGCCCTTGCCCAAAATCAGGCTGACTGACCAGGTGGGTTACAATATGAAAAAAATGGACAGCTGACAAAACATGGATGAGTTCTCCCAAGTATCCATTCATTTCTAGGCCCATGCAAGAGTGGACCAGCCTGATTTTTAGGCAACCTGATGGGTGGATTGGATCTTGTACATCTTTGCCATGTTGGAACAAGTGGTAGCACATAGACCACCTTATTTGGACGTATGGGATTACCAAACCCTGACAAACCAATAACAGTGCTTAAATAAACACGACAAAGCATATCACAACTTCGGATATAACCTTTTTCTACATTTGGTAAATTGTACTTTTTTGCTGACAGAAATAATAACAACAAAATTTTCCACCTTACAACTTTCAACCTCCGATAGCCATCTCGTGAGTTGTGTTGCAAGAGAACACAGATCTTCCGGATTCTTCATGATCATATAACAAAAGGCTGGGTCCTTCATCTCGTAAGTTATTTCTCCCATGGACTTAACCACAAAGGAAAAGTGAAAATATTTGTCAGTTCATATACATTAATCAACAAAGGCAATGTAGCATGATACATCATTTTTCAAACACAATGTAAGAGATGATATATTTTGTGGAGCAATATAGCATGCCATGTATTATATGATCAATTTATCCAATTTATCCCACTAGGGCAGTCATAAAGGTACACGAAATGCATACAATGGCAAGAGACATTTTGCTCAAGAGAACTTGAATATCTTCCTCTTGTTTATGCAATGGGCAACAATACGAAGAGGCACGATAATAGTTCCAAATATGACACTGATGAAAGCTAAGGATGCATTTTCATGCATTATCGATTTGGATGTTAGCATAGTAAAGTGAAGATAACCAAAGTGTAGTTTCCTTAGCATTCATATTGCAGGTCTGAGCTTCAAATTGCAAGTACATTAGTTTCAAGTTTCAACCTACTTCTTCACCATGTGTACTAGGAAATATCATTTACTTCTTTCTAGTAACATATAGTGTTCATTGAATTCACTCGTTAATCCAAATTCAACCAGAATAACATAAACTGTTCATTTCCAAAGTCCATTCCAAACGTTACTTCCTCTTTAAACAGTGATTTGTATCTCAACACTACAACCAAATTAAGTATATTTTCCCTGATTACAAAATAAAAAGAATATATCTAGATTTTTAAATGACAAATCAGTAAGGCTTACAACCAGATGTCTCTTTAGTTTGATAAATAAACTTCAAACAAATCACCTTGACAAAACCAGAATCAATATGTCACTAATTCAAACATTGACTGAAATATGACTGCTTTTGTAACCAATATTATTTAAGCTTTTAGTGTTCAATCCATGTATCATTGATGATGCAGACTAAGGGCTAGCCGCAGTCCATGAGATGACCCAAGCAGGGGCTACCACTTAATCACATGATTGAAGGGGAACTCATTATCAATTTTGCGAAAAAGGGCATGGGAGTACCACTACAGTATTGCTACACTATGCATGCTACAGAAGGTGGTACCACAGTAATGCTACACTGACATGCTACAGCAACGCTATTTTTAGAAACTCAATTAGGGTAGTTAAAGAAGTTTTTTTTTTCTATATAAAGGATATATACTGTTTTGTTCAGGAGTTGAGAATTCATAGGAACCAAGTTTAAAATTCAGTCTAGGGTTTTGCTTTATGTTAGTACTCTGCATATATTGTTAGAGGACCCTTTGAAAAGCTATTGATATTGTTTTGCTGGAAATTTTATAGAGTTGTGTTAAATAGACCATTGTGATCACTTGGGTGGACCGACTTGATCTCATGTGTTGTCTTTTGTAATTATTGGACTAAAATGTGATGGGGTAAAGTTTAGGCCCATAGGCTTAGTTTATGTAATATTTAAGTAACGAGGGACAGTTTTGTAATTTTCTTTTTAATCTTGGAACCCTAATATAATAAGAGAAGGGTGAGGGCATGTGAGCATATTGAGCAGCCCGTCTCTCTCCTCTCCCCTTTCTCCTCTTTTCTCTCTTACCCTTTAAAAAAAAAGGGGGGTTTTACATGATATTAGAGCACATCGAGAGGTGATTCTAATCTAGATCTTGTTCTCTTAAAACCCTAGCCTATCAATCAGATTAGAGAGAATTCTCAAAAACCCTAAGGGGGTGTTTGATTTTTCAAATCACCTTGTAAATACACGTAAACAGGCAATTATAATTTCTAAGATCTGTTTGCCAAGAGGAGAGTTAATCAGTGAGTATTTTCTACTTGAAAATCGATCTGGAAAGGGCTGAATTAAATTTGTGGTCCCCACCATGATGTATGTGACTTATCCACACCGTCCATCTGTTTCACCAGGAAATTTTAGGGCATGACTAAAAAAATGAGGCAAATCCCAAGCTCAAGTGGACCACACCACAGGAAATAGTGCTCCTAAAGACGTCTACCATTGAAAGATGTTTCTGCCCATAGGGCCCACATTGATACTTTTTTTTTTTTTTTGGTTAGTTAAACTATTCGTAAGGTCACAGAAACATGGATAAAGGGACAGCACAAGAATCAACTTGATCCAAAACATTTGGCCCCCCCCCCAACAAACTTTCAACGGTAGGCGTTAAATTCCCACTTTTTCCAATGGTGTGGTCCACTTGAGCTTTGGATCTGCGTCATTTTTTCAGCTAATGCCCTAAAATGAGTTGGCCGAAGGGATGGACGGATACGTCACATACATCAGCGGTGGGCCCCACAACTTTTACCTTTTTGACCTCGGGTTTGGAGTTCAAAAGCGAGCCCGTCAACTTCACATGGGGAATGTTGCTGAAATCACGGATGTAAATAATGATGATTTATTTACAAGTATTTACACCAGGAAATGAAAAATCAAACACCCCCTTAAAGGGCTTATCAAACCCTAGAAGAAAGGATCCATATCCATTTTTCACAGGTTAATGCAGTATTTTGCAAAGGAAGTTCAGAAATCAAGCTTGGAAGATGAAAGATGCAATTTTTTTTTAATCAAGGTGATGTTGCAATTGTTGTCAATCGATTATGTCGCAGTAAAAGGTGGTTTTTTAGTAGAATCATGTTATCTATGACCTAATTTGAATGTAGTTTAGTGTGGATCAGATTATAGATCAATATTTTTTCAATACTCCTAGTTAAATCAAATTCTTTAAAAGTTCATGAAGCCTAAAGATTTGGATGTTCTTTCTTCATCATTGGGCAAGAGTCCCAACTCCTCGTTCGATCCATCAATTACGTCTGTAAAATTTAATGGACAAAACTATTTACTTGGGGCAAAATTTGTTGAAGTGGTTTTTTGAGAGAGAAGGATCACTTCCTCACAGAGACCAAACTTGAGGAATCTGATCCTAAAAATAAATAGTGGATGCAAGATGATGCTCAAACTAGGTCCTGGTTACAGAATAGTATGGAACTTGAAGTTAGCACAAACTTTGTGTCTTTGAATACTACTAAAGACGTGTGGGATACGGTCAAAAGGATGTACTCTTCAAAACATAATATTTCTCAGGTGTATCAGTTGTACAAAGGATTTTCTCTCATAAAAAGGGGAGATGAATGTAAGACCCATATCCCCGTAAGGCCTTCCGTACACTTAGTTTCCAGTGCGGCACACCGTGATGGACCGGATCGACGAGCATCAATCCTGATCTTATTTCAGTATTGCAATGACCCGAGACTTATACCCTACCGACCGTGCGGGCACTACAATTCCAACGTCGCGCGGCATGCCCCGTTTCAATACCCAGATTGAGAGATACGCGCGAGTGCGTAAATCAAGGCGAGCACACATATCAGCGCACGTACGCATGGCGAGTGGGGTGATTTTCTTAAAACCCTAAACTACCCTTAAACCCTTACCCATACTACCCCAACAACCTCATGCCAAAAGAGGAAAAAGCCTCATCAAATTACCCCTACACCCCACCTACTGTTGATTGAACGCCTTCAATCTGTACAAAAACAGGGACCATCCATCGGATCAATAGCATGGTCGATCGATTAAGAAAATCTAGAATATGCTAGTTAACTCTCTGGACAGTTTTAGATGTTTTCGATTGATCGAAAGTCAGGTGTCGATCGATCAAAGTAATTTCAATTTTAGTCGTAAACTCTTTGAACACTTTTAAGCATGTTCGATCGGATCGAACATAAAATGTCGATTGATCGAGGATCATCGATCGAAGTCGATCGATCAATGGATCAATCGACAGTGCGCGCAATTCTGCGCAAGTGTGTGGTCTTAGTTTCTAATCTATACGTGGGATATATATAGCCTTGTTTATATGGGATTAGGAGAGAACAAGAGAGAGTTTGAAGGCTAGGGTTTTGAAGGGAGAAAACTAGGGTTTATAATCTGTAAGTTCCATCTCTTGTACTTTATGTTCATAGTGGATTGTTTATCGCTTGTGTCGTGGTTTTTTCCTGCAAAGGTTTTTCGATGTAAGATCGTTGTGTTCTCTCTACATGCTCGTGTTTTTTCCTTCCCTTTCGAGTTGTGTGATTCATGTCTGAGGTTGCTTTCGTAACCAAACAAGTGCTATCAGAGCATAAATGGGGTATCAAATCGAATCTGAAACATGGACATCAAAGGGATCGAATGTGATGTACGAGACAAAAGTTCATAGGTAAAAATAATTTTGAATTATGGAAGGCGAAGATGAAAGCCCTCCTAATTCAACAAGGACTACAACAGGTATTCTTAGGGAAATTGAAACGTCCTGAATTGATGAAAGAAGAGGATTGGGATGAATTGGATCAGAGGGTGATTAGCGCAATTTAATTGTGTTTGGCCGATGAAGTCCTATACAATGTCCTTAATGAGAACACTACAGCGGCCTTGTGGGCGAAGTTGGAGACGATATACATCACAAAATCGCTCCCCAATCAGTTTATATCTGAAGAGGCAGTTCTACAATCTGACGATGGCAGAGGGGTTAGATCTCTCTAACCACATTAACTTTCAACCAGTTAATTTGCAAACTGACAAATGTGGAGGTAAAGATCGAGGAAGAAAACAAAGCCCTAATTTTGTTGACGTCACTTCTAAAGTCTTACGAGTATCTGGTGGATACTTTGTGTCATGGTATGGACACCTTGGACGTCAATATCATTATCTCAACCCATCAGTTGAAGCAGTTGAGAAAGAAGAACGAAGGCAAAATTACATCTACGGATGCACTGGTGGTCGAGGAAGACAGTCTGAGCAAGAGAATGGTAAGTCGCAATCGAGGTCTAAGTCGAAGGGCAAAGGAAAGTTGAAGTGTTGGAATTGTTGCAAGACGGGACATATGAAGAGGGACTGTACAAATCCCAAAACCCAAAAGGAAGATAAATCAGATGATTCGCTGAGGGAGGCCAATTCAACGGAATCCAGCGAGAAGGCAGGTGGTTGTGACGTGAGGGTTATGCTCAGAAAGAAGGCGTAAATGGTTCGGTGAGATATTCGCGCCTATTGTCAAGCAAGTATCTATCAGATTCGTATTAGCATTGATTCCCCAATACAATTTGGAATTGGAACAGTTGGATGTAAAGACAACTTTTCTACATGGGGAGTTAGAAAAGCATATTTACATAAAGCAACCTGAAGAGTTCAAGGTACAGGGAGCAAAGAATAAGTTTTGCAGGTTAAAGAGGTCGTTGTACAGCTTGAAACAGTCGCCTAGGCAACGGTATAAAAAGGTTGATTCTTTTATGTTGAGCCAGCAATTTGCCAAAAGTGAGTTCGATCATTATGCTTATTTCAAATCACTAAGTGATGGGGAATTCATTATCCTACAATTATATGTTGATGACATGCTTATCTCCAGTCATAGCATGTCTGACATCAATATATTGAAGGCTCGGTTATCCAGGACATACAAGATGAAAGATCTGGGGGCTGTAAAGAGGATTCTCAGCATTGATATACACAAAGATGGGGAAAAGAGCAGGCTATGGTTGTCTTAAGAGGAGTATCTAGAGAAGGTCTTGGTCAAGTTCGGACTTAAAAAGGCTAAACCGGTTAGCATACCCCTCACTGCTCACTTTCGACTTTCTTCAGAGTAATGTCCTACAATAGATAAAGAAAAGCGGTATATGTCTCGTGTGCCCTACTCAAACGCGGTTGGCAGTCTTATGTACACCATCGTCTGTACTAGACCAGATATTTCACAAGCAGTTGGTGTTATGAGTAGATACGTGTTAAACCCTAGGAATGGTTACTTCAGTATTTACGAGGTGCGAATGACTGAGTCTTATATTTCAAAAAATCTAAGGAGAGACTGGTAAGCTATGTGGATACAAATTATGCTAGGAATGTGATCAATAGAAGTTAGACTTCCTGGTTAGTCATTTGTGTTAGCGGGGGGAAGCGATCAATTGGATGTCAAAGCTTCAGTTTGTGGTAGCTCTTACCACAACCGAAGCTTGAGTATATGGCAGTAACGGAAACATTTAAGGAGGCAATTTGGTTAAAAGGAATGGTGAATGAGTTGGGGCTTCAGCAGGAAGCCGTCTCCATGCATTGTGACGGCAAAAGCGCGATCAATTTGGCGAAGAACTCGGTGTTTCATTCCCGGACCAAACATACTGATGTTCGTTGCCATTTTATCCGACAGATGTTAGAGGAAGATAGTGTAACTCTTGAGAAGATTTACACCAGTGAGAATCCGGTTAACATGCTTACGAAAGTGGTTCCAATAAAAAAGTTCATATTTTGCTCAACTTCTCTAGGCTTGGCAAAGAGGATGAGATGAAGACGAAGTGTGCACGAGAAGCAATGATGGTGATGCTACTAGAAGCCACGGTGGAGATTGTTGATTGAGTGCCTTCAATCTATACAAAAAAAGGGACCGTTGATCAAATCAACAACATGGTCAATCAATCAAGGAAATCTTGAATATGCCAATTAACTCTCTAGACAGTTTTGGACATTTTTTATTGATCAAAAGTCAGATATCGATCGATCGGAGTAATTTCGATTTTAGTCATAAATTCTCTAGACACTTTTGAGCATGTTCGATCGGATCAAACATGGAGTGTCGATCGATCGAGGATCATCGATCGGAGTCAATCAATCGACGATGCCCGCAATTTTGCGTAACTGCACGGTCTTAGTTTCTAATTCTATACGTGGGTTATATATAGCCATGTTTATACAGGATTAGGAGAGAACGAGAGAGAGTTTAAAGGTTAGTGTTATGAAGGGAGAAAACTAGGGTTTTCTATTGTGTAAGTTGTTCCATCTCTTGTACTTTCTATTCATAGTGGATTGTTTGTCGCTTTGTGCCGTGGTTTTGTCTCGCAAGGGATTTTCCACGTAAAATTGTTGTGGTCTTTGTGTATGCTCGTGTTTTTTCCTTCCATTTTGAGTTGTGTGATTCACGTCTAAGGTTCGTTCTGCGCCCAACACCTACTTCCCCAAAATGCCCCTACCCCCATACCTATGTCCCCACAAAGGTCAAGCCAAGCCATCTCTCCCACTCCTCTCCCATGCTAGTCCACACCACCCCCATGCTAAGCCACTCCCTTCTCTCTTTTCCTCTCCCCACCAACCCTCCATTCTTTCCCCTCTTCCCTCTAAAATTGTAGATGAAAATAATGATTATTTATTTACAAGTATTTACATCAGGAAATGAAAAATCAAACACCCCCTAAAGTGCTTATCAAACCGAAGAAGAAAGGATCCATATTCATTTTTCACAGGTTAATGCAGTATTTTGCAAAGGAAGTGCAGAAATCCAGCATGGAAGACAAAAGCTACAAAAAAAAAAAAAAAAGTTATCAAGGTGATGTTGCAACTGTTATCTCTCGATTACGTTGCAATAAAAGGTGGTTTTTTAGTAGAATCATGTTATCTATGACCTAATCTGAATGTAGTTGAGTGTGGATCTGATTGTAGATCAATATTTTTTCAATACTAATTCAATCAAATTCATTAAAAGTTCATGAAGGCTAAAGATTTGGATGTTGGTTCTTCATCATTGGGGGAGAGTCCCAATTCCTCGTTCGATTCATCAATTACGTCTATAAAATTTAATGGAAAAAACTATTTACTCGGGGCAAAATTTGTTGAAGTGGTTTTTTTAGCCCGAGAGAAGGATCACTTCCTCACAGAGGCCAAACTTGAGGAATTTGATCCTAAATATAAATAGTGGATGTGTGATGATGCACAGATTAGGTCCTAGTCACAGAATAGTATGGAACTTGAACTCAATGTAAACATGGTGTCTTGGAATACTACTAAAGAAGTGTGGGATACTGTCAGAAGGATGTACTCTTTAGAACAAAATATTTCTCAAGTGTTCAGTTGTACAAAAGGATTTTCTCCCATCAAAAAAGAGATAAATGTTAGCTAAAGTAACCTTGTAAGGTCTTCCGTACACTTTGTTTCCAGTGTGGCACACTAAGACGGACTGGATCGACGCTCACCGATCATGAGCCTATTTCAATACAGCAACGACCCGAGACCTATACACTAGCGACCGTGCTTGCGTTGCGATTCCAACGCAGCGCGGCACGCCTCGTTTCGATACCCGGGTTGGGAGATGCGCGTGTGTGTAAATCGAGGTGGGTGCACAGTTCAGTGCACGTGCGCGTGGTGAGTGTGGCCCACTAGCAAGGGAATCTCTAAAAGATTATTTTCTTAAAGCCCTAAACTACCCTGACACCCTTACCCATACCACCCTATCAACCTCATGCCAAAAGACCAAAAAGCCCTATCAAAGTACCCCTACACCCCACCTACTTCCCCAAAATGCGCCTACCCTCATACCCATGTCGCCACAAAAGTCAAGCCAAGCCATCTCTCCCCACTCCCTCTCCCATGCTAGCCCATACCACCCCCATTCCAAGCCACTCCCTTCTCTCTTTTCCTCTTCGCATCCTACCCTCCAGTTCTTTCCCCTTTTCCCTTTGAAATTGCAGATGTAAATAATGAGTATTTATTTACAAGTATTTACACTAGGAAATGAAAAATCAAACCCCTAAAGTGCTTATCAAACCCTAGAAGAAAGGATCCATATTCATTTTTTCACAGGTTAATGCAATATTTTGCAAGGTGCAGAAATCAAGGTTGGAGGATGAAAGCGACAAATACATGCATATGTATGTATGTATGTAGATATACATATATACGTATATGTGTATGTGCATATATACATCAAGGTGTTCCATAACGGTAATGGTGGCTGTAACGACCACCACCGTTACTATTACAACACAGGTAGTAACAGCCGTTACAGATCTATTTTTTATGGAAAAAAATTGTTATAGGATCGTTACAAGGCCTTTACGGGGCCATTAAGGTCCGTTATAGGGCCATTACAGGCCGTTACGGAACCATTACAGGGCTGTTGCGGCCTTTTTTCTGTAACAGCCATTAAGGCTGTTTCGACCCTGTAACGCGTAACGGTTATGATCGTTACCATTACGGAATGGCTGTTACGTAACCGATTTTGAATACCTTGATATACATACATACAGTTATATATATACATATATATATAGACACATTTATCAAGGTGATGTTGCAATTGTTATCTCTCGATTTTGTTGCAGTAAAAGGTTGTTTTTAAGTAGATTCATGTTGTCTATGACTTAATATGAATGTAGTTGAGTATGGATCTAATTATTTTCAATACTAGTTACATCAAATTCGTTAAAAGTTCATGAAGTCCAAAGATTTGGACGTTTGTTCTTCATCATTGGGCAAGAGTCCTAATCCCTCATTCGATCCATCAATTACATCTGTAAAATTTAATGGACAAAACTATTTACTCTGGGCAAAATTTGTTAAAGTGGTTTTTTAGCCCGAGAGAAGGATCACTTCCTCACAAAGACCAAACTTGAGGAATCTGATCCTAAATATAAATAGTGGACGCGTGATGATGCTTAGACTACGTCATGGTTATGGAATAGTGTGGAACTTGAAATCTGTGCGAACTTGGTGTCTTTGAATCCTACTAAAGACGTGTGGGATGAGGTTAGAAGGATGCACTCTTCAAAATAGAATATTTCTTAGTGTATCGATTGTACAAAAGAATTTTCTCTCATCAAAAGGGAGACAAATGTAAGACATGTATCCCTATAAGGCCTTCTCTACGCTTAGAAAGAAAGAAAGAGAGATTAAGGAAAAGAGGAGAGAGTTCAAGGGAGGATGAGCTAAAGATTAAAGAGAGAGTTTAGGGGAGGAAGAGACGATCTGAGCCATCCGATCATCTGTTGTGTGAGTGCACAAATCGCTTAACCCGTTTTCTTGACATCAGGCCCACCGTATAGGACCCATCTTGATGTATATGTTGAATACCTTTGCAATCTGACCATTTTGATGGAGGTGGGACCCTCGTATCTAGCGTGCGGTCCACCTTGATTTATGTGTATTATTTCGGCGTGGACCCCAGAGTAGCTAGGGCCCACCTTACAACGATGCTTCCTTCCCTTCCCCTGTTCTTTTCTTTTGATCGGCAGGGTCCACCAAGGGTGGCACATGTTGTCGAAACAGGGTGCACAAGCACGCTATCCAAACAACATGGACACGGTGTGGTGGCCCACCGTGATGTTTATTTGCCATACAAAATGTTGATAAGGTCACACAGACCTAGATGGAGGGAAAACACAAAGATGAGCTTGATCTGAAGCTCTTGAGGCCCACCTTGAGCTGGCCAAACTACTGGACGGAGTGGATCGTCCAAATGTGGACCCCACAGATGGATAGAAGCAAACAACATCAAGGACGCATGTTGAAAAACAACAAAGGGAAGAAGAAAAAGGGAAGGGAGGGGCGGGGGGGGGAAGATGATTGGCCACTTTTACTGATTTTCCCCAAAATGACCCACTCCACTCCAATCCATCGAATCTCACTCTTATGCTTTGATCTCCAAAATAGGCCTAGATCTAGTGGGAAATGGGTTTTTACTTTTAGGCTCCCTCTACGCGTGGAAAGAAGAGAATGCAAATGAGAAAATGTGAGGAAAAAAAGGAAGCTTTTCTGTCCCGGCCTACAACCAATATAGGCCAGGATTGTTAATATTGATACAACATATATTAGCTCATATGTTCACCAAGCCCGTTTCACCCCCTTATCGAGTATTGGAACTGATCAATATAGTGTATTGTCCAATGTGATACTGATTTTTTGAACCTTGGGTATTCCATCATCAGTTGTCATTATTTCCATGTCAAGGTTCAATTCTCCACAACTTTCTGCATTACCTTTCAACAAACTGAATCTCATAGAGTGATTGAATAAAAGAAGTTTCGATTTTGCTGGAAACAGTAACATGACGTGAGACGATGATCTTATGTGATATCAAGAGAAAATACACGTGCTCAGAAGAAGAAGAAGAAGAAGAAGAAGAAGACTCCAACTTTGCATAATGGTAGCAATAAAAGGTTCATACAGAGTAGTTGAGATCATAGATAATACTAGGAGAAACTTTGCAAAACTTTGAAGGAATCACCAAGAACCATGAAAAGGATGTAAAGATGAGTTGCAATTAAGATGGCAAGCAACAACTGAGGATTCTAAAAATTCATGTTTTTGATTATGTATACATGACATAGACCTTGACTTTGCTTGAAATAAACATTTATGACTGAAGTATATCTAGAGGAGGCTGGAATGGGTATTTTCATCCACGAAAATGTAAGATTAATTTTTCATGGTTCTACAAGAGTCACAAAAAGCTATTTGATAAGATGAGAAGAATCAAGAACTTGATTGTAGAGTGTGACTTCAAGCTATAAGATGATTAGCATGTGAACAATCCATTCCGCAAAATGCTACTGATAAGCATTACGAACATGACAACGGAAATTAACTTCTAATGATAGCAATAATAAGATTAGTATGTTAACTATCCACTCATGTTTTGCAATTGATTTAGTTCAATTGTCAAAAGATTAGCATGTGAACCCCCATATCTTTAGGCAAGCTTAATACAAAAATGCCATCTATACCAAGCAAGAACTTGACACCGGCAACTAACTTCTATGGCTGTCATAAGATAACCATTTAAACTATCCGTACCTTCAGGTGGTGCAACTGATTTAATAATTCTGTTGTTGTGATCCCAACACTATTTGCTATAGTGGGAATGTCAAAAACACGATGACCTTGCTTAGTTTCAGACCTGAATATTGTAAGCAAAACATAAGATATCAATTGTTCAGTAACCCAAAATATTTGAACGACTAGCAAATAAAAAGTACTTTTTCAAAATGGTTGCCACCACAATATCCTTGCGAGATAGCAATTCTGGAGACATCTGCGATGATGAAAATTTGAAGAATCTTATTACAATGATGAAAATTTGAAGAATCTTATTACATTGAAAAGAGTGAATTTATATCTGATTGCCACATTAATAAAATTTGCAGTGATTATTATTCCGTAATAATTTCCAAATGATTGGAAATTTAATGCATCAGTACACTTTGGAGCCCCAAGCAAGAAAAATCCAGGGCACTACTTGTCCCAATATTAGCATGATTGGCACCCCATAGTTTGATTGCATTGAGAACTATGGTTATGTCCTCGGGTGGCAAGTGGCAACGTGATCAACATCGCATCATTCCCAAAGCTCAGATAGCTGATCTGGTTAAGCCCCGGAACCTACCGACACATGGTAATTGAATTCATAAATAATTAGAAATATGATAAACATCTAAATATATTTATCTTCCCACCTTGTGAAAATTCAAAGAGCATGTCACATTTAGTTGTGGAAGTAGTCGCAGGTATTGCACTTCACCCAATTCCAAGTATGTTAGAATTGTGAGCATGACCTAGTACCAGCAATGCACCATCTCAATTAAATCTTGTAATGAGTTTGCAAGGAACAACAAAACATAAGTTTCATTTTCATCAAAAATGCAAAATATGCTCTCGATAAACAATTTAAATTGAACAACAACCCAGTATAATTATATAAATTTTGCACCTATTAGGTGTTGATGATTATTGCAAGAAGCATGTAAGCGGAATTCTACAACTTGAATGAGAACTTTTCAGTTATTTAGAGGGAGACTCATAAGCGCAGTCCCCATGGTCTCCAAGTTACTCAAGTTCTCTAAACATATGGATACATAAATCACCATGGGTCAATCTATAAGATCATCATTTGGCATTATTATGAGTTGATTACGTTCCTAAACTACCTTCTACCACCAGATTATCAAGTTACATGTGGCTGTAATCCAATCTTCTTAACATCTTCTCTGGTAATCAAACACGCCAACTACTGATGGCTAATTGAGAAGACACCAAAAAATGTCAACTGGCTGCTACCTAATCATTTAACCAGGTTAAGCATTTGAAAGCAGCTTCAATAAGACATTGCATTTTAAATGTAATGGATATTTGCAAGCAGTTGTCCTTCTCAAGTACGACAGAATTAACTTCAATGGATTAACTTATCATGGAAAAAAGAAGGTTTTTCTTTTTTCGAAAATGTTGAATTTACAGAGAAGATGCACAAACTTGCACTAACAATCAAGAGATCAAACTTATGAGCCATGCTATGAAGCTCTAGGTGAGAGTGGTGGAATAAGGACTATAATGTGAAATGCTGCTATCAAAAAATTAGATTCCACCTCATAGCTCATGCTAGGGAGATCAATCAATGAAGCAATTTTCTACTGAAAAAACAGATGCAAAAGTATATAGAGAAGATGAGGAATCAACACGTGGCATTTATAGATCTAGACTAGAGAAAGCAGTATGACAACAAAAAAAAAAAAGAGTACCTAGGGAGGTTATGTGGTGGACAATGATGAGGAATGAAGGGGACCAGAGAGGATACAGTGGCATATTTAAAGACATGTATGAGGGTGCCCATACAAGAATGAGAATGCTTTTGATAAGACTTGTAAATGGCCAGTAGCAGCAAGTCTTCAGTAAGGGTCAGCATTCATACATTACTTTTTTATAGTTGTTATAGATGAATTAACTGCTACCTTCTGGGATGAAGTTTCTAATTGTTACAGATGAATTAACTGATACCTACTAGGATGAGGTTTCTAAGTGTAGGTTGTTTGCAGATGGCATGCTGTCAATTGACGGGACAAGGGAGGAGGCAAACACTCAACTAGAGGTTTGGAGGAAGGCCGTAAAGCATGGTTTCAAATATCAGTATCAACGGATGCATTGTGTCCAGGCCCAAAATCAATATGATATGGACCCGTATCAGAATGAATTTTCTTACCAAAAAATGTGAAAAGAACCAAAAAAAAAAAAAGAATAAAATTTTGGGAAACACGAATCTGTCATTCATTTGTGCTTTTACATGTATTCAGTGGTGCATCCTACTATTCTTTGGTAAGAACCATACCTATCAGCCTAACCTGCTAATATTAAATTAAGTTTTTTATTTCTTCTCTTTTTTTTTCTTTTTTGACCTTTAATTTTGGTGTAAAAACATTTAAGAATGACAAAGTGTTAAGTCTTAATGATTCTTATCAATTGACACAATATGATGGTTTTGGCTATCATTTTCATGTATAGACCACAGTATACTACACTACACTAGGCAAAGATGCTGGCAAGTTGCCAATGAAAATCTGCGTCAGTAATACCAAACTGAATTTGCATACGCTGCAAAAATAGAACCTCATCAAGGTGAGATGCTAGCAAATTGTGCATCAAAGGATATTGTATAGAACTTTTCTAAACAGATCAATAACCTCACATAATTTATCCAAATCGCCTATACCGACAACAAATATCATAGATGATACCAGCCAAACTTTTACATTTCAAAACACTCAGTCAAGAACAACAGCTTGGGCAGGGCAGAGCTAGGCCAAGAGACTAGATTATGAATCAAAAGAACAAGACCTGAGAAATAAGAAACACTGACGTCTTAACACAAGTATAAAGAAAGTACCTCTTCTTTCATATCAAATTTTTGAGATGCAGATTCTTTAACTAAGGAGCAAACATTCCCAGATAACTTCATGTCATTCTTGAAAACTTGAAAGAGAAATTTGTTTACAGAATATTCATCCACCCCATCACTGCAAACATATTTTTTGTGCAAATTCCTTATCTCATAGCACCCACAAAATATATATATATATATATATATATATATATATATATATATATATAGAGAGAGAGAGAGAGAGAGAGAGAGAGAGAGAGAGAGAAATAAATCCTCACCTGTGCAAGAGGCTGCGAAGCTTGAAATAAGTGATATCATCAAGAAGGAGATGACAATAAGACAACCTGCCATCCCTTCCAGCACGCCCAGTCTCCTAAATAAGCATATAATCAATCATCTGAATTTACATTTTTTGAGTAAAACCAACAGAAATTTCTGCAACTTCTACTAGTTGACAACTATAACCACCTGAACATATTCTTCTAAGCTTTCCGGCAGGCTATAATGAATCACCTGAAAAGGAAAGACACCTTCAGGAAGCATGAAAATTATAATCACTACAAGATCATGAAAAGTACATGCATACTGCACTAAACTTATACATTATGGGAAATAGTTTTAACTTTTAACCATGGAGACAACGAACTAATACAAAATTATTGTAGAAAAAGAATAAAAACACTTCTATATTAAAAGATACAGAAAAATTAATGGACATTTGAGTGTTATTCATCCATACAGCTCCAATGTCGCTCTTATCAAGACCCATGCCAAATGCCACAGTTGCCACAACCTTCATCACAAAAGAAAACAGAGTAAATGATTTTGGAAAGCAAATGGCACAGTCCATTAATATGTAAGAAGATGTCAAGCAATCAAAAGCACATATACAATATAAGACATGCAAAAACCTGTCAGGCTGACAACCAGAATCATAGCATTACCACTCTTATCCTGTTGGAACAAAATAGTTCCTGTATGCGCCTCCGTTCCTTTGCTGGAATACCACTGTGGTAACTCTACAAAGCAAGCACTAATCACCTCAATTTACAATGTTCCAGTTTAGTAGAAAAACCATCATGGTTTCTAAAAGAAACACGCACCCATCATAAAGTAGAAACTTGAAAATGAGATACTGACCTTTGCAGAGATATTTTTGTCACGAAGATACTTGCTAACTAAATCTGTTTCAGACTGCAAAAAGAGTACACTGTGGAAGTAAGTCTTGCCTAACATTGGAGAAAAGTAAATTATAACGTGGTTCAAATGAGAGGATGAAATCTCCAAAGAGTTGCTAGCATAAAGAAAGTTCCTTTACTAGACAGGCAAAAAAGCTCTAACCACAAGGAAGCGACACTTCTGTCATTGCCTAAAATATTGGGTTGAAAATTACACCACAATACTAATATGCGGCTCCTGAAGACCAGGACAAGATCTTCTAATTCAGTAGTGTAGGATTAGGTTTAAGAATGTTATGGCTGACTTCGAGTTATCCCATCGTATAGTGTATTTTAAGACTGGTTTAAGCAAATATGGTTGGTAATAAATTCTTCTTTCCTTCCAAAAAAATATGGTTATTATTATACTCAGCTTTGGTAAAATATAACCATTATTGCCCCCATTAAAACATTGACTACTATTGTAGCACTTCAGCACAGGAGACTAATTATCCATGTTCCTTAAGAAATGAACTTTGCATATGCTTAGACAAAGCGCATCAATGAAATTGTTCTATTTTTTATGGTCCGTTTGGCATTTGCTTTTAGGAAGCAAAAATCTGATTCACCATAAACATTGACTGAAATTGTTCGTTGAGAATCGCTTGTGTAAAAAGAAAATGAATCTGTAATTACCATAACTCTTGTATTACTCAGTAACTCCTTATAAGGAAAAGGAGCCCACACACACATGCAAGGCATATGGTCTGCATGCCACCACAAGTGTCGACAGGGGTGACAGGTGAAATATCCAAATCATCCATTAGATGGGTCTCACTATGCAGATGCTCTCTACCCAAATTGATCTGGTTCTCTCATTAGGTGGGACATAAGGTGAGAAAGAAGTAGACGGTTTCAAGCTTTTTTCAGCCATCCATTTGCTAGTGGACTGATGTAATTCTCAAGACAGGCATCTACCATGGTCCATTCACAATAGCGTCTACCAGGTGTCCAGCCGCAATCCACCATCCTCCCTGCTAACCTGATGAATACCTAAAAAGGAGAACTGATCGAGTGGGCTATGTTTAGTAGGAGATAGTTAGATGATTATGGTGAGGAGAAAAGATGAGTAGAGAGAGAGAGAATAAGTTTGGGGAATATTGTGTCAGGGCCACATACCCTCACACACAAAGCTTTATCAGAATAAAAGACATGGAACATTGCAGGAGAAGAGGAAATGTACACATGCATTTACAATAAAAGGCCACACACTTAGCACAATAACACACACATATAAGTCCATTACAACCTGACTAAATTTGTTGAACCAAGCACGCGGGGACTGTTTAAGTCTATACAAAGCCTTCTTCAACCGACATACAAGCGTAGGATTATGGGTAACAACAAAGCCAGGAGGTCAATGCATGTAAACCTCCTCTTGAAGATCCCTATGAAGGAATGCATTTTTTACATCATGCTGGAACAGTGGCCATGACAAATTGATGGCCAAGGAGATCTCCACACGAATAGAATTAAACCTAGCTACCGGAGAGAATATCTCAAAGTAATCCACGCCCTGAATCTGTGTGTATCCCCTAGCAACAAGGCGGGCTTTGTAGCGATCAATGGAGCCATCTGGAAGATATTTAATCGTGTACACCCACCTACAGCCAACAGGTTTGTGCCTTGAAGGGAGAGGAGCTAGCTCCCAATTATGATTCTTTTCAAGAGTAGACATTTCTTCCATCATCACCTTCGTCCAGTTGGGATTTTGCAAAGCATGTGAGAGAGATCGAGGAATAGCCTGTGATGAAATGGAAGCTACAAATGACTGAAAGGATGGTGAAAGATGATCATATGAGATGAAATTGCTAATGGGGTGCTTAATAAAAGATCGTGTCCCTTTGCGCAAGGCAATGGGTAGATCCTAACTGAAAGTAGAAGAACCACCTGAGCCAACATCTAAAATGAGTGGAAGAGTAGATGGTTGAGCGTGTGAAGTTTTATCACGACGATGATACACCTGCAGAGGCTTGGGATCACCCAAAGCATCAATAGAATCAGGAACAGGGGTTGAAGGAGTTTTCCTATGATCACTAGAGACGAGGGAGAGGTGAAGCATTATGTTCCCCCTGACTCGTAAGAAGATCACAAAGGAACCTACCGTGAGCCGAGAAAAAATGAACATCCTCAAAGAAAGTTACAGCAGCAGAGATATTTTTTACGAGTCAAGGGGTCATAACACTTATACCTTTTCTGGCTTCGAATGTACCCTAAAAAGACACATTCAGTTGCCCTAGGACTAAGTTTATCATTACTACCATCCAAAATTTGAACGAAACGGGTGCAACCAAACACTTTAGGTGTAGTATCCGTAAATTTTAAATGTTATTTTAAATCAATCATTTTGAACCATTGAAGTTCCAATCAGAATTTGATCAGACCGTTAAATTAAATCTTAATAAACCAACCAATGGTAATGGGCAACCCTTGTGATTTATCTTAAATTGTACATGTTTGGATCACGAGACTTTCCATATCTTTCTAATATAATATTTTGACCGTTCATATGAAATATTACCTTTAGATCAGTTCCCAGAATCGTTAAATCGAATAATAATGATTTAGGGCGTTGTGGACCACCGATCAAGGTGAAACAATTTATGGACACTTAAGATAGCATATTTAAACTTTGTACTGGACCAAATTCCATCGTAGGGCCCTAAATTGACCCATATCAGTTGATATGTACCAAACCTTAGTGAGATGCGACGTACCGATTTATATATGGTTAGTTATGTAGGATAGAATGAAAGGAATTCTTATAATGATTCTGAACCGTCCATATTTTCGACCGATCATCAGAATGTATCTGAACTTAAGAACCTTAACCTATGTATGAGGACCTACAACCCTATGATCTTGAAATTCTAAAATTTGATATTTCTACCGTCCATCATGTATTTGGATCTATTATCCCAATCTAGTTAAAGATTTAGAAAATTCACAATTCATTAGGTAATCCACGTTAGCCCTAACCTGATGTACGGACCAATCAAATCAACGATCAGTGATTGTGATGTAATCATAACCTAAAATGAATGTTTTAGCCTTCTTAAAATCCTCCGGTGATTTGAATGCATGGTAAGTTAAAGTGTGAAGTTCACCATCATTTAAAGTCTCTTTGATCGTATTAAGTATAGTGAGTGGACCCTTCTCAATTCCATCTAAACCCTTGTGCCTTTACGTCTTTGTAATGTCATCCTAAGGATAGGTTCCAACCATAGGATCCAAGCCTAAAAAGTGATCTATGACCAAAGTAACCTGTACAGTCCATTCTAATAATCAGCGTGTAGTTAACTATGTGTGCATAATCCTTAGCCGTTCGATTTGAAAATCATGGCCAGAGTTGTTATTGATGTCCTTAGCATGTTAGACGTCCCTGATCATTGGAGAGATCCCCATCATGGTCATGGTAAAATGAAACCGACTTATGCTACAAAGTTGCATGTATATCTAAACTTAGATGGTTGTATAACCAATCTCCGGAGAACCTCTCTCATTCCTCTTTAAGAGAGAGCTTACGCCATATCATACCAGAGAAAGCCCTAACCCTAATTGGCCGTCACATCCTTTCCATTCATCAGTTAGGTCCTAGAAATCATAGCTATTGGTAGAAGAAGAGTTCATTGATCCTGACCATGGAAGTAAAGGCGAAGGTGATCGTGTGGCTGCATTGAGCAGTTATGCTCGTGAGATCGCAATCGGAAGCAGACATTCGTCGTTCTAATTAGAAGAAGCTAGATTCATTGCCGATCCTGTGAGTTAGGATACTAACCCCATTTTCACTCATGTTTTAGCCAATTTTTTTGTAGATTCATGATTAGATATAATTGTAGATCTTTGATTAGATGTATTTGTAAATTCATGATTAGATATATGAATTTAAATGTATAAGAATATCTCTAATGATATAGACCTCCGTTTGATTGATCTATGTTAATTTGACTATCACATGCTTAACATAAGAACACATGCTAATCAGGAACCTAGTTTGATGGTTGAGATTACTTTTGTATAAACCCTGCTTTTGTAAGTGCTTGTTCCCCATGTAAGCCATGCATGCATGTTAATACCATTGATCATCATGTATATACTTAAAACTTTGTGCTTGATAATGTTTTGATCCGTGAGAAGTGGACCCCTCTATACATTCTATAGAGTACAAATAACGCTCTATTGGACTAGTCCGATGATCCCATCGGATGGTCCAACAGTTAGTTGGAGTGACCAAAACATGTTGTTGATTGGTGATCCACCGATCAGAGTAAATTCTACCTATTTAAATTATGAATTTGGGTGGATTTGGATCATTCTGAGGCCTGGACAGCGAGGCCCATTCGTTTAAATTGAATTTCCAGCCATGTGATTAGTAAATCCCGATTTTCTTTTTATGTATGTAAATAAATGTTTCATATACCTGATTTCTATAACCCTATAAGTGAATGTATATCTGAACATGCTATATTCACATGTGTATGTGCATTGAGTGATGTGCATAGAGAGTGCATGTGTATGGTGAGGTGTCCTTACGGGGTCAAGTTCAGGTAGGGGCATGTGAGATAGCCCTTGCCCAGGGGGGTTATCTTTGGAATTAATGTACTTGGTTTGTGTACGCACATATCTACAGAGCTAGGGAACCCGGGCCCTTACCTCTGTACCTATGCGTGGGACACTTGGGGAATTGTGAGAACGCATATTTGTGGAGCACGGGTGGTTGCATGCAGTATGGTTGAGTTATTGGGATGTTTCCTCGTCCAGTCCAACTTATGGGCTATGTGGCTATACATATCTGTAGAGAGTGGGTTAGCGCATCCTGCATGCTTGAATTACGAAGATGGGAACTCAGGTCTCTGATTTATGGGATAGTAGGTCTACATATAATTGCAGATAGCAGATCTGGGGGCATCATGTATGCCGAATTATGAATGATGTGGGTCCGAGTCTCTGATTCGTATATAGATCTTGAGAGATGTTGTGCTTGTGGTATGTGAGTATGAACTTTGAGTTATGATGGTCCATGTGTCTTGGATGTGTACTTGCCCTCTAACAAGTCCTTGTGTTAGCATCATGGTTTGTTGGAAAACATGTGAGCATTGGGTGCTTGAACATCCATACGTTATTTCATGTGAATTTATCTGCTTTGTTTGTGTTATTATATAATGTTCATTTAATTGTTAGACCATGAACTGTGGTGGAGTTGTATCTTTTCACTAGACATAGTTGCTCATCCTTCTTAGGGAACTGTAACTTTGAAGGTGATGACCAAATGGCCGGAGAATGACTGTCAGTGACAAAAATGACAACGTTGCAGGAAAAGGTGCGATTGAGGAAGAAGAATTCATTTTCTTTTAATTTATTCTAGATAGGGTAGTTAGTAAATAGTATTATTCAGTTTGAGTTATTATGAGTCGGACTGGCAGATTTTATTATTTGGACGCTTGTGATTGATTTGATTTATAAATCTTTGATGATGATGATAATGTTATTTCTGAACATTGATTATATTTTCGCTATATTATCACACTGAAAATCCGTCCTCGGGTTATTTATTCGGGCGTCGGATTTCGGGTCGTGACATTAGGTGATAAAGGAAAGGGATTGTCTTGAGGGAACAACATATTAAATGAAGATTTATAAGACAAATTATGAGAGGGAATACGATTAATAAGAAAAGTGGTAGTGAAAAGAGCATCACCCCAGAAATGCTTAGGTAAGTGCATGCCAAGGAGAAGGGTACGAGTAACTTCATGCACACTTCACGATAAAACACTTGAAACACATCAAACACTTCACTCTTGGATTTCAAAAGATAGACCCAAGTCATGCGAGAATAATCGTCAATAAAAGTAACAAAATATTTAAACCCAAAAGTAGGAAGTAACTTGGGTTGGCCCCCGGACATCTGAGTGAACCAGTTCAAAAGGGTGAGGTTTCCTCCTGGAAGAACTAAAAGAAAACGTAGTACGATAATGTTTAATTCACAAATATCACAATGTAAAGGTTTAGTAACAGATAAGAATGGAAATAAAAGTCTCAATCGAGCTAAGGAATGATGGCCTAAGCGGTAGTGACACTGTGGCACCCATTCTCGATCAAGGGAAGGTGTACTTGAAGCAGCGACGGGTGTATCAGTGAGAATATAAACGCCTCCTCGCTCATGCCCCCCAACAATCACTCTCTTCGCCTGTAGATCTTGAAAAAGAGAATGAGAAGGGAAGAAAGTAATGGAACAATTTAACGATTTAATGAGAGACTGACAGACAATAAGTTTAATAGAAAGCGAGGCACATGTAAGACTGATGACAATCGTAAGGGGAGAGAGAGAGAGAGAGAGAGAAAGAGAGAGAGAGAGATGGAACCAATCCCAGAGATGAGCGTTTGGGTTCCATCTGCGACTGTGACGTATTGTGAGTAGGAGGATGGAGAATAAGAGGAAAGGAGATGTGACTTACCAGTCATGTGGGAGAAAGCTCCAAAGTCTATTACCCAAGAGGTAGGAGAGGAAGACGCAAGAAGAGTGGTACCCAACTGGGTCGAAGCAGCATAAGGAGGCTCAAGTACATCACGAACATGAAGTCGCATAAAGGCATCATAGGTTGCTCGAGAAATAATGAGACTCTCCTGAAGAAGACTGCTCAGCTACATAGGTGGAATGTTGTCCCTCAGTAGCAATGGTGGCGGTAACTAAAGCAGCGGCACACATTGGACGACCATGGAGCTGCCAGCAATAATCGATAGTGTGATTGGTTCCACTGCAGTGCATACAAATGCAGAAACCATCATGTCCTCGTGTACGTCCACCACAAGCTCGAAGATTGCGACCACCACGACCACGATCTCCCTCGCGGCCTCTACCACACCCACTATAACCAAAAGTGAGCCCTGAACTCAGGGATGGCTCCCGAAATCCAAAAAGAAGAGAAGTTTGATCACCAGCAAGGTGTGCTGAGCACTCCAGGTGAAACAAAGGAGTGTGAAGGAAGAGCCGAGACATTAGCGTATTGGCACATGGCATAAACGGTTGTCAAGGGGGGAAGAGGATCATTCACGACTACTTGATCCCAAACAGTTGGGTAGTCGGAGTTCAACTCGATGAGGAACTATATGACACGAGTGCCATCCCACTGCTTGCGAGAATGTTCATAATCGTCTTTACATTTAGAAGGAAGGGGCTGATATACGTCCAGCTCATCCCACGTGCCTCGAAGCATCGAATAATAATCTTTTAGAGATCTCGAGTCATGTTGGAACCGACCAATTTCTTGAATGAGTTGAAATACTCGTGAAAAAATTTAAAACTCAGAGAACATATCATGAAGAGTATCTCAAATGCCTTTAGTCGAAGACAAAAAATCACGAATTGGCTAACTAAAGAATCCATATTATTCAACAACCATGCAATAACTTGATAGTTCTCCTTTGTCCATGTCTTGTAGGTGGCATCTGTGAAGCTTGGAGGATCATCCAAAATATATGATAGCTTCTCACGAACCCCTAAAAAGACTTTTTCAAATTGCGCCCATTGAAGATAATTATTACCATTCAACTTAATGGAGGTGATTTGAAGAGAGGTGGATTCAAGAAAACCTATGCATAGAGAAAAGGACCCTTTGTCTTCCATAAGTGACTACAAGGAGAAAAAGAAACTGACTTAAACAAACCTCTCACTCAACCTTCCAAAGGAATGAGAGATAAAACCCGAACAATCAGCAATCCTCCAAAACAACAAAAAAATCCACTCAAATCTTACTCAAATAAGAGAAAAATCGCCCGGTCGCATGTCCATTTAGGGTTAAAACCCACCCAAACACAAATCCTTGCCAAAAAAATCCTCCATGAGTAGCTGGGGTGGAAGATCTTGGTCCATCTTAAAGAGAGAAACTAAAGAAAAAACTTACCAATTTAAGATAGATCGAGGAAAATATGATTAGAGAGCCGACTTGCGAATTTCTCTATTTCGGCCAAAACACCATGAAAGAGGGCCTCAAAAATTCTCAAAAAATCATGACAAATCCTTCAAAATCATGATCTATCAAACCCCTAAACTTCCAACTCGAATGGGGTCCATGCGTCCGTACATCTTTTACGTCAGCTGTACGGCCTCTGACGTCAGTAAGCTGACATGTCGCCTCTCAACTTGTTAGATGCGGAATGCCCTGATCCATGCTCTGATACCAAGTAGGAGATAGTTGGATGATTATGGTGAGGAGAAAAGAAGAGTAGAGTGAGAGAGAAGAAGAGAAAAGAAGAGAGTTTGGGGAATATTGTGTGAGGGTACCCTCACACATAGCTTTATTAGAATAAAAGACTATGGAACATTGCAGGAGAAGAGGAAAGGTACACATGCATTTGCAATAAAAAGGTCACACACACACACACACACACACACACACACACACACACACACACACACACACACATATATATATATATATTAATGCTCTAGATGTTTATAGAACATTTCCCTGCACAAAATTGCAATTGGACTCACCAGCGTTCATAGCACCTACCTGGACCATCCATTAGCCAAAGTCCTAGCAATATGAAATTGAAGCGATCACATGGTTCAAAGTGTCTGTGATTGGGCCTGTTTTCTACAAATCTTGCCCATCCATTTTGCATTCCATTGATTGAACATTTTGTGTCATCCAATCAGTATGAATTTTTGAAGAAAGACTAGTTGGCGATATGGATTGTCCACATGTTCAAATCCGACTATTTGGATGAGAAGGTTCCCATACATAGTCCAGTGGATCATTTTTCCCAAGAAGATGGAAAACTTGTACAGATGTGTTGTGGATCCTTATCGGACATGTTGTAGAAGGTAGATGTGTTGCTTTTAAATATCCGGGTCATGCATCTAGTACGGTATACAACGAACATGCCATTGACCAAAAGTAATGTTGATTCACAGACTGGGCAAGTCAAACTTGTATGACAAATATTAGAATTTGGAAAAATCCAACATTCCACATTCGATATACATCTATGGCTCGCTTGATGAGTGTGCTATCCTGATTTTTTGTATGTGCCACATTCATAGTGTGCTCTACCTAATGAACGGCCCGAAAATCTGACATGTGTTCCACCCCCTCACATGAGGATCCGCTTGTTGAATTATGACCAAGCACAAAAATGCCTCTTGGTAATTCATTTTCAACAATTAATTGATGAGGCCCCTAACCAAACGTGTCTAGCTCTTATTTAAGCGTTATGGGAATTGCAAATGCCAAAAACACTCATTTTAGAAAAATCAAATAAGCTCTTACAATTCTTATGATCTATGAGGCATCTTCGCATAAGAGCCTAACAAGTGATTGGCAAAGGTGATTGACATTGCAAAAGACATGGTTTCCAAAGGTAATAAAGGTTGGAAAAAGGCGAACAATAGGAAAAGCCAAAAAAAAAAAAAAAAAATCTAAAATCACATCAACTTGGAAAATTTATTTTTGCTTTTCATCTCCAATATCACTTTCAATGTGCACATGGTCCAATTTCTATTTTCAGTAAGTTTGGGTAGGTTTTGAACATATTTTTGCCTAGCAGTGTTCCAAACATTAGCAATAACATCAATATTATCAGTATTGCCGGCCCGACGATGCCGAAAACCCCGAAATTGGCGTTATTCTCGAGTATGTCTGATATATTGGCAATATATCGAAGATACCAAGAAACCCAAAATTGGCATTATTCCTAAGTAGCTTTGCTAGATTGGCAATATATTGATGCTAATACGTATCGCTAGAATGTCACCCATGTTTCTATACCCTTGCCATGTATCGAGTTGTATCAATGATATTATTGTTGATACCACTCGATACATGGAAAGGGCAGACGTGAACTGCATAAATAGGTAGAAAATCAAACAATAGAAAATCTGGCTTTTTGGAAAAGAAAATTTTTGGGGATCTTACAAGGAGTGGATTTCAACCACTCATCTTGAAGCACTCTGATTTGAATCCTTCATTTAGGGGAGAAATCGAAGCTTGAAAGCTCGATGGGCCGTAAGACCAAAGGTAAGAAAAAATGAAAAGATTGTACTTTTTTTTTTCTTTCTTTTTGCATGGATTTGAGTGGAAAATCGAAAGATTTGTGAGTCAAAATGGGGAGAAATTGGGATAATTCAATACCAACCCCCCCCCCCCCCCCCCCCCCCCCCCCCCCACATTTTCTTGCTTAAAATAACTAATTCAGGCACCAATTTTTAATTTGATGATGAGAGTTGGCCAATCTATTGATTCATGTAGATTTTTTTTTATTTTTTTAGAAAAAATTAATTATTTAAATTTTGGAAAAATAAATAAAAAATCTATTTAAAAAATAATTTTCCATTTCGAAATTTATTCTTTTCATGGATGCATGGTTGTATCATAAAATGCATGTATGTGTGCATAGATGGATGGATGGGTCTTATATGGAAGTATGCATGGATGGATGGATGTTTGTATACATGTATACATGGATGGATGGATGTTTGGTTGGATTGATAGATGTATTAATGTGTGTATGGATGGATGGATAAACATGTACGTATGTGTGTATGCATATATGCATGGATGGATGGATAAACATGAATGTATGTAGTGTGGGTGCATGGATGGATGGATCTATGGATCATGAATGGATGGATGTATGATTGATAGCATTGTTTGAAATAGCTATGCTATGTAGCGTGTAGCTTACGTTACGTAGCGTAGCATGGCCTTAACACTACGTAGCTCATGAAAATAGCTTAAGTTGCATGTAGCCTACGCTACATCATAAATTGCATACGCTACACGCTAAGTAACTACGCTACACACTATGTAGCTCACATGATGTTTTCAATGATTTGCTACATTTTTTTCATTTCTAATAAAAATTAGTTAACCTTTTTAATGCTTTTAGTAAAGTGATATAAAAAAACAATATTAAATCAATTTCATTGCTCTTTCTTTACCTTTATACTTAATCATTGCCCTTTCCTATTACTTTAGGTTCCATTTTGTTGCACCAAAAATAATGAAATTTTGTTAACTTTCATTATGAATCAGTCTAATTTGATACAAAATATCATGACATTGGTGCAACCAAGCACCTTGATTAAAAAAACTAGTAGTTGTGTGTAGCTTACACTACACGCTATATAGCTTACGCCTCATGTTTCGAAGGGGTGAAAGCCATGCTACACGCTATTCGCTATTTAAAACACCTATTGATAGATGTATAAATGTGCGTATGGATGGATGGATGGATGGATCATGTATGTTTGTGTGTGTGCATGGACAGATGGATGGATGGTTGGATGGATGCATGGATGGATACATGCATAGATGGATGGATCGTGCATGTGTTTATGTATGTATGCAAGGATGGATGGATGGATGGATCATGTGTGTGTGTGTGTATGTATGCATGTATGTGTGGATGGATGAATGCATGTTTATATGCATGGATGGATGGATGGATAGACATGCATGCATGTATGTATCTATGTATGAATGTACGCATGGTTGGATGGATGCATGTTTGTATCCATGGATGGATCACATGTGTGTGTCTACACAGATGAATGGATGGTTGGATGGTTGGATGGATGGATGGATTGTTTGCTCCATGTATGTGTGTGTGTAAGCATGTATGGATGGATGCATGTTTGTACGCATGGATGGATGGATGGATGTATAAATGTATGTATGTGTGCATGGATGGATGGACGTATAAATGTATGTATGTGTGGATTTATGGATGGATGGATTGATAAACATGTATGGATGTATATATGCATGAATATGATGTAGGTTTGGCAGATGCCGAGGAATGTGTTAATGAGCGGGATAGGAGGGAGAACAAACAGGCGATGTGCGAGTCCTTCGCATTGGGGTGGGATAGGATGCAGAGGTGACGGCTTGAGGAGACTAGGCTGTCGTTTGGGGCCTCTACACATAAGGCTAGTGAGTGTGGCTGAGGAGGTGAAGGCAATAGTAGGGGGTGAGGGCAACAATAGAGGTGGTGGTGTGTCTAGTTCAAGCAAGCCTGCCTATACTGCGTCCAAAGATCTTGTGTTCCAAATGCACCCATTGCAAGTGCAAAGCAGAGGAGACTGAAAAATTGATGGAGCAAGGGGAGACTCGAGGAGACTATGGAGACTTCATAACCATGTGGTTTATTTCGAGCCACATATCAGCACATACATGATACAACTTCTAGTCCCAACTGCCACAATATGACCAACATCGTCCAGCGCATTAGAGGCTTCATCTTAGGGGTCTACCTTGACCATGAGTATAAGGCAAGCTTGGCTAGATGGCCTCAAGCCAAACAAGGAGACATACGAGGTGACGATGATGAGCGATTGGTGGACGAGGCCCACGAAGTTGTAGATCATCAACTTCATGGTGTACTGCAAAGAGTAGTCAATTTTCCTCATATTTATTGATGCATTTGCTCACATAAAGAATCACATACGCATGCACGCACGACATTCATGGCATTTTGAAGGGAGTGATTAGAGAGGTAGGCTTGAAGAATGTGGTGCAAGTTATGACAAGTAACGGCAGTACATTCGTTAAGGAGGAGAATAGGCTAGAGAGAATCGATCAGAAGAACCATTGAAGAGGTGAGGAGCTTGACAAACTTCATATATAATCACACGTGGTTGTTGGTTGTAATGCACGATGAGTGTCAGTGAGATATTGTCTAACCAAGTGGGACACAGTTCGCCATGGACTTAATCACACTCAACGGCTTATACCAGCACAAGGTAGCACTGAGGAGTTTATTCAGATCTAAGAGATGCATGGAGTGGAACCAAAGGCAAACCCAGAGTAAGAAAGGGTCGTGGGGACCAGTGTTCGAAATATCGGTATCACGCTACGTATTGCACTCTTGGGATACAAATATGTATCGTTATTGCATTGGATATATCGTTTGTAACAGGGTAATTTATCACACTTTTTGGGAAACATTGGGGAAATAGTTGAATTTTTCAATAAAACTTCAGAGATTGTTAAAAAAGACCTTAATACACAATTTTAAATCATAACATCTCAAAAAAGAAGTGCAAATAATAGGTTTCCTTTGTATAGGGTCCTCAGCTATGCGTGGTCTGGCTGAACTAATGTAACTATATTCAAATTGAATGCATAACATTTAAGAGTGTGTGATGATCATTTCATCAAACACTCCTAAATACTTGGAAATTAGTCTCAATCGGCACCTGGTTGAAGGGAAATTTTGAATAAAAAACTAATATTAAACATTGGTGAGGACTATGCATTTCAACATAATTTCAACAAAAAAGGTATCGAAAATTGAAAATCCTCACCGGATCGATCATGTGGGATATATCAGAACTCCCTGTGCATTTCGTAATTGCACAGGTGGGATACAAGATATATCGTGGCATATATCAGGCGATATCGTCAATATTTAAAACATTGGTGGGGACTATGCTTAGTGATGCATTCTGGGACGGAGTTCATAATGGCATTGATATCTTGCAACTAATTTATAGGGTCTTCAATGCCATAGATAATGAGACGTGGCCTTCAATGGGGTTTATGTACGAGCATATGTGATTGATGAGAGAGGGAACACAAACAACATCCCCAAATTCACATAGATGAGTCTTGCGCAATGGCGCAACTTCTTTACGAGCATGAATAGTTGGGTTGTCATGTTTTCCAAGATCAAAGTAATCTAACTTCAACTCTTCTGAAGTATGAAGCGTGAAGAAGCAATTTGCGTGGTTTCAAACCCGCACAACTCTTCTACAATTTCGACGGACGTCCGATAGGAGCCAAAATGTTGTCAAAATATTTTATTAATCTTTTATTAAACTATGTATATTGGAATATATCATGTTCCAGAATCAAGGGACTCTCTCAAAGGAACATAATAAAACTCATATTGATAAAAATACTTGGTGATGAGCATGCTCTTAATTGATTTTCCTTATTATTCTTAGTGTGTAGATATTCTGACCCTCGAAACGATATTTTGACAAAACGGGCCTATACTGTTAATCAAACCTCTGTTGGTCGGCATAGCGATCCTTTGCACACATCTGGGTTCTCACCCTACCAGCCACAACCAACGTCGTCGATTTGTATAGCATTCTCTTAAACGGTGCTCAACCAACCAGTCACAACCGACACCGTTGGTATGCATAGCGATCTCTTGCATGGTACTCACCCAACCGGCCACAATCAATGGAATATCCACCAGCCTACATAGCAGTCTCTTGCATGGTGCTCACCCAATCGACCATAACCAACGACATTGATTTACATAGCGGTCTCTTGCACACACCTGAGTGCTCACCCAACCAACCACAATTAACACCATGGTTTGCATAGCAATCTCTTGCACAGTGCTAACCCAACTAGCCACAACCGATGGAGCATACAATCTATTGCGCACACTTGGGCGCTCAACCAAAGAAGTTCACAGGGACTGTTTGTAATGCCTCGGATTTTCGGGATTTATTTGAAAAAAAAAAAAAAATTATTTCATTTTTTTTACTAATTATCGAGCATTTACCTTATTTCGAAAACAACGGGCCATCCGAGAGAGTTTTGATGGGCGACCCTTTATAAAAATTGCTTAGAATAATCCCATAAACGTCGTAGAAAGACCAGATTTCAAAAATCTCACATTTTTAGATAATTACGAAAATATCATTAGTTAAACTTAAGTTAAAACTGTCATTTTTAAGTATTATAGTTTTTTACAATCACTTTCATGCAAAACCTCATATATAAGCTTTTGGGCATATTTTAGTTGTACGCGTCAAATTTCAGCTCTCCGATCATCCTACAACTACCCTAATCAGAAATTTCACCATAAATGGCCCATCCTTAACTTGGATTTGCCTCATTTTTCCCCTCAACGGCTATTTTTGTGTTGCCCACCTTTTGGACGGAGGAAATGGTCTAGATTCACCATGAGTAGACCCCACCTGCTGCACCCAACCGAAACACATGGGTTCCGTACTACGTTACACAAGAGTTTTCTTTTTCTTTTTCTTCCTTCTTTGTGCGGTAAGCAACGCTCGCTGCCGCCTGAGCGTCTCCACACCATCCATCAAGCTGGACCCTCATCCCAATCCAATCCGTCCATCAACTTCGGATCCCACCTAAACCTCGTCCTACTAAATCTCGCCTCGTTACATTGTTCGTTCAGCCAGCTCCAAACCACCGTCCAAAGACAAGAAGATCAAGATTTGCTTCTCTGTTGTGCATGGAAGGCCGGGATTCACTCTATCAGTGTCGTGTGGACCCCACCTAGCTTCCAACGAGCCCCATGTGCAAATAATCTTCAGAATCAGCCCGTTTCATTCTCTAACTCGAACCGAGACTTCAACGCCCGTCCGCACCCACCGGCGATCCCATCTCGGCAAACCTCTATATATCACCCCCTTGGGCATCCCTACCTCTTCAGAAAGCTCAGAGAGAGAGAAGAGAGAGAGAGAGAGAGAGAACAATCGTTTCGAGAGAGAATATGAGGAGAGAGAGAGAGAGAGAGAGAGAGAGAGAGAGAGAACATTTAGAGAGAGAGATCGCAGGGAGGGGATCTCGCACCCGTGTTGCTGCCATTGGAACTTCGTACAAGACCTAGAGTAAGGAAAAAGAGAAGAAGAGAAGAAGAAGGAGAAAGAGAAGAAGAAGAAAGAGAGAAGGGAGGAGAAAGCAAGTCAAACCGAGTCGACTCAGTCAAGTTCTCAGAGATTCGCAGCTGCCGGGTGAGGTGAGTTGCATAAATCATGATTTTGTTACCTAAGCCTAGTCTAAATCCTAACCCTAGGTGAAAATCTAACCTTAGTTGATCGTAGTGACTAGAATCGTGTCGATCTACACTCTAAAACTCGTGTATTTCCATTAAACAACATAGGTTCGAATTTAAAGAAGATTATGCGGCTCCAATAGCATCTCAGTCATCTAATCTCAAAGGTGAGGATTTCCTTTTAAGCCTAGTTATAATAATATCAAATTTCATGTCGATTCTATGCTTAGAAACTAGGGTTTATTGTATGATTTCTTGGACCCGTGCTCGTTGAAATCTCTTCGCGTGATTATGATTTGTATGGTATTCCTTGATGTATACGCTGAAATTTTGATGTGTGAGGACCATGATGTATGCTTAAGTGTTTGAACAAAAATCGTGATGATGTGCATGCTTATGTGGAGAATATATTTAATTTACGTTTGTTATATGCTCATGATGAACATGATGATTGATGTATTTATTGATACGGGATTCTGTATATGGATGTTATGTTAATGAACATCCCTTAACCCCATACTGATGTAATCGTTCGATGTAAAGAGATGAAGCCCGTACGAGGCCTTGTTAGGTTGGCATTACCATGTGGGTATTTTTGGACGCATATGCCTTATTGTTTTGTAGTGAGAGTCGGCATTACCATGTGTATTATTGAGTGAATATGCCTTGACATTCAGAATTAAGTGTTGGCATTACTGTGTATATGTTGTTGGTTGTATATGTCATGATTTAGAGTTTAGCACTACCGTGTGCATTGTTGAAGACGTGCCAAGGGATCCTTGTTTGATATGTTACCTGTGATAGACCCTTTGAGGAATGGGATTGATAAATACGAGAAATTTCATGAGCCAGGGTTGGTGGTATGGGACACTAAGCCTGAGCTGTCGGCCTATGCTGGGTGACGAGCCTCCCATAGTGACCTTGAGCTTCCTTGAACTAATTGGGGTAAGGAGTGGTCATTAGCCATGAACATCGTTTAATGGGCTGGATGCTAAACTACTTAATTAATGGATGGAACTAATCATACATTCATAATAGAGAAAGTGTGCATAAGGCCGTTTCTCTCACCCTCTAGTGAAAGTGTGCATAAGGCCGTTTCACTAGATAGGCCGAAGTGAGTGGGAAGAGTGACTAAGGTCCGTCCTAGCAAGAACCTCTGGTGACTAGTGGCTAATGAGAAGAGTGGCATATTCCCAGTCTCATTTAGTCAGGGTGCCTTAGCTAGAGCATGCATATCACGCATCGCATTAAATAAGATTTTCTCATGTATGTTAGTTTGGGTATAATTATTATGCTTGGGTATAATTGTGCTAATCTTAGGAGGTAACCATCACTGAGTTGATCGTAAGCAACTCACTCCCTCCTGGGACGGTGTTTTAAAACACCACCAGATTGTGCAGGTGACGATCCATTAGACGAACCCGACTTACAAGTTGAAAAGCATGAAGTTTCATGGCGGTCAATGACGGACGATGAAGCCGTATCAAGTTAAAGACAAATTATGTTTATTGTTTTCATTTTCATAGAATAGATTTATTTTCAAGTAAATCGAATTAAGTCTCTCATGGAGACGGGAAATGGAATATTATATATTTGGTATGATTTAAAGACATTATGTTTAATAACGTAGAGTAGGAAAACATGGAATGAGAACCGTGATTTCCGTCATTATGCTATGAATACCATGAATATGAGAAATAAAGATGAATGTGTGAAAATATGTCCCTAACACATTCTAGTTAACACTCGAAAACTCAGTCCTCCGTGCTGTCCACGAGAGTCGAAATTTCGAGGCGTTACACTGTTGCACACACTTGGGTGCTCACCCAAAGGTATCATTGGAGTTCTCGTTCATGGAATGCATGAATCATACAATCCTTTACCAAAACCTTTCAAAACCAAGAATTACCGCTTTCCAACCTTTTCAAGGCACCAAAACATAATCAAATTCTCAAGTAAACACGAGATCTCCAAATATGCGATGTAATGAACAAATTCTAGGTACATCACCAAAATCATCACAATTTACAAAAGCGTTATAACTCGAATTTCAAGAATTAAACCACGGTTAAACCAACAAATCTGGATTTCCCTCCAATAATCCACAAGTTCAAATAATCCGAGAAACACAATCATATACAATTCGAAATCTAAGTTGCAAACATTGTTTAGAAACAGAAATTCTAATAAATCCACATTAAAATTACAAAGTGAGAAAAGGTATGAGAAACTTACACGTCTTCCCAAGGTGGGGTTTCTCAAATGTCTCAAACCACATGTGTAAGGTCTTCGATGCTCCTCAAGTCGTCACGAACGATCCAGGCCCGTCATCGAGCCAAAGAGATACAGGCGTCACTCGCCTCCTACGCTGATAAACCCTAAAGGGCCTGATGTCCTCATCAACTCCCCTCGGGTGGACTCCAGAGAGATAAAACTCATGTGCCTCTCCAAAATGTACAGATCTAGTATCTGTAGCTCTGTCTCTGTAAGCCATGTAGAATCGGATGGTGACTTGTTCTTCCATTTAACAAGATATCACTAGAAGCCTCCATCTTGAGTGGAGGCGATCTCTTCATCCACAATCCCTCAATTTCTTCTTTTTGTTCAACAAAGGTTGGGATAGGTGGAACGGGCTGGGAGGAAAATTCAGAATATGACCATGATGGGGAGAATGATCTAAAGAAGGGTTTGGACAAAGGACTAGATCTTCCACATTGATTGTCAGATTGATTCCCATGTTTGGTGAAAGGTCTATACTATACGCATTGGACCCAATTTTCCGCAAAACTTTGAATGGTCCAGCACTGCGCACTTGTAATTTTCTGGCAGTAGCCTAAAGAAACCGCTCCGGCCTTATCCGTACCATTACATAATCTCCCTCATGAAATTCTTGAAGTTTACGATGCAAGTCAACTGATTGTTTGTTACTTTCATTGCTTACATTTATCCATTGTCTAATGTATGTATGCAAATCATGAATGTGACGAGCTAATGCATCGGCTGACTCTGACGACCTACGAGAGACAAATATAAATAAAACTAAAGGACGCTCTAGTGAAGTGATGAACTCAAAATAAACAACCCTATGATCTAGAACTTGGAAAACTCTAACAAACGAACACTTCTCGTGGGTGGCACATAATTTATCATTCTTTCGTATCCCGCAGACTTGCTCTAACTAATAGAGATATTTCTCATTACAAGTGTTATAAACAAGGATGATGTTCAAGTATCCCAATACTTGAGAGCACACACTTTTGATGCCAAGTCTTGAACAAATCTTGACATTGGCCATTATGCTTAACATCTCATCAAGACACGGGATAGGTGCTTTGGCTATCACATCCACCGTGACGTGAATATGCCATAAGGTGAACTGACTCTTGACAGCAACTTTATGAACGACCAAAATGGGTCCACATGTGTGCCACATGCCATTATTCTTAGAAGTGCAAAGTGCAGGCACAACACACAGAACAAAACTCCAACTCGAACTTTCCTGAGTGAATTCTTCCCCAAGAAGTTTATCAAATTGCTTCTGCATTTCTGCATGTTCTACGGGGTTCAATTGGTATGGAGGAAAGCTTGACAGAACCGACCCAGGGACAAGATCGATTGCATGTTGAGTATCCCACTTGGGTGAAAATTCATCCCATAAACCATCTAGTGGAATGTCACAAGTCATGTGGGTGTCTACCATCATATGCTCTCGTCTCTTTTTCAAATTCATTCGTGTTCTCCGTAGGTAAGAGACGTAGATTGGGACTCTTCATCAATCAAATCACACATGACCTCTAGAAGTGGTGTGGTCTCAATCTCTTCGACCTTTTCATCACTAGCACACACTTCTTCATGCCGAACAATGGTGAGTGATGCCTCAATTTCTTCTTCTTCGTCACTATCAACTTCATACATGTACTCAACCTCCTCATCCACAACTTGTTTGGGCTTTTCCAATTTGTCATTTGCCAATGTATCATCTCCCTCCGAAGGTAATATAATTGGTGTTAAACACTCCTCAAATTGTTCAGAAGCCAAAATTTCCTTAATGACGGGTTGGACTACCTCATAAGGCAATGGCCATATGGGCTCTCTTTCTAGATGGGAAGATGGGACAATTCTATCCTGAGCCAAGGCATTGTAATGATCATACTTCCCATGGCCGAGGCTAGCCTGATTGGACGCCTCTAATTGCGCTGGCGAGATTCTGAACGGCTCTAGCCTGGTCCTCAAAGATATCTATGGCGAGATTCTAAATGGCTCTAGTATGGTCCTCAAGGTTATCCAGACATCGGGATAGGATAGTCAGAGCCTCCAAAATCTAATCCTAACTCATGGTGGAGATGGGTAATCCAAAACCATGACCAGACGAATGAGCACACAACGACGGACTTATCCTAAGTTTACCCAAACACTACCCTAAGGACTGGGTGACACAATAAGGATGATATGAATCTGTGCCTAAGATGATGTATGGACATGAAAATTTCAGATTTAATGACACTTATTTATGAATCTAAAAATTCATATTTGAAGACGCAAAACTATAATTTTAGATTTATATCCAACAATAGGCACAATTTCTAAAAATAAAAATCTGAAACTATGAGCTCAATATGAACCTGAAAAATTCAGATCTACGCCTCTAATAGACACAAATCTGAAAATTCAGAAATAGGCACAAAAATCTGAAAATTTCAGATTTAGATCACGCAAAGACCACAAATCTAAAAATTCATATTCGAAATCTGAGTTAGAGCAAATTTGAAAATATTCAGATCAATCTAGACTTAAAATTTTCTAATTTAGGAAATTTCCTAATTTGGAAACTTACCAAAAATGGAAAAAAATTCCTAAAATAGAAAATTTTGAAAATCAGACTTTCCAAGTCTGGAAAACACATAATATGGACACTACGACTCAAATATTTTTTGGAAACTTTCAAAATCTGAAAAATTACAAAAATGATCTAAAACGAAATTACCAAAACACATAATATGGACACTACCACTCAAATATTTTTCTTTCAATAATCAATAGCATAATGATAGGTTTAGAGTTTAACCCCTTTTTATAAAATTCATAATTAACATAATTACCAAAATACCCCTACTCACAAAATTTCAAAAAAAAAGACATTCGCACCAAAAAAAACGTGTGCACACTGACCCAAAACTCAAATAAGTAAAAGTACATAAAATAAACGCAAATCTAAGATGGCCGCCGATGACAGCACAATGAAAGTGGGCCACAACGAACCAACGGTCCGATCATACCATCCTCGCGATCCAACGGTTCAATCATCTCCTCCAAGCAACTTACACAAGCCTTCCCAAGGTGGGGTTTTCTCAAATGCCTCGAACCACATGTGTAAGGTCTTCGATGCTCCTCAAGTCGTCACGAACGATCCAAGCCCATCATCGAGCCAAAGAGATGTAGGCGTCGGTCGCCTCCTACGCTAATAAACCCTAAAGGGCCTGATGTCCTCATCAATCTCTCTCTCGATTTTTCTCTCGATCTTCTGCTGTTTTTGTGTGCCTGATTTTTACATAAACCACAGATTTATAGAGATCTTAGCTCCTTCTCAAGGTTACTAGAAGGGTCCCTACGCAACAGTGTGATACCAATGCTGATTTAGATTGCATTTTTTATTTTGTACACATGGCCGAATCTAGGTTTGATTCCCATGATCGAATGCTAGTCATGTGACCGACTTGATGATAGGTTTGGATCTTGGATCGAGACCCACCCATGATCGATTCTTTTGAGGAAGAAAACACCCCCCTTAATGGAAGACTTCACTCTAACAAGTTTTTCTTCAAACCGATGCTAATGGATGGTCTAGATGGATCCAAAGAACTTGTAAACAACAAGAATCGAAGCTTTATCACAGTTTATCGGGTGGGTTTCAAGATGGAAGCTTTCAGCCAATTTTCGTTCATCATTGCAAGAAATGTGGAGAAACCGCATCCAGATCGATTTAGTTGACTTCTTACAACATGTGTAGGATTCGAAAACCCTCCAAGACTTGTGCGAACGGTTTCGATTGGTTTGGAGCTATAGTTTCTAAAGGAAACTTCTTCCGTAAACAGTTCAGCAAAGAAGAAAACTCCGCATGTGGTTGTTTTATGTTAAACCACGATCCATGTGAATTTACATTGAACGGTCAAGATTGACTTGCATAAACGGCCGTGATTGGTGGAGAAGGCTTCCTCTTGGACTCGAAATTGGATCCAACTTTGAAGGTGAGAAGAGTCGGAAAGTTTCCTATTACAACTTGCTCACGCACTCGTTGTAACAAGACCCCGGATTCCAATTTTGAATATATGCATGTGCTGGCTCTTGCGGACTATAATTTGTACATGGGGATAGTCCATAAGCTGTATGAAGCATGTCCATTGATCATGCTTTCCAACAGTCTGCAAATGGTCAATATAGATCACTGCAAATCGATAATATAACCTATTAGCATAGGTCAATCTCGAAGTTCAACGGTCAGTTCTAGAAATCCAATGATCGAATTGTTCTTAAATTACAGATTAATGGTTCTCGAGAATCCTTAAGGACGTCTAGGTGTGAATGAACGGTCGACCTATTGATCAAAGGGTCGGATCAAAGTATTTTGAGCGAGGGTGTACAGTGTAAGTTGTACACATAACTATTGTATCCCTTTTGGATTTAGAAACTGTAGGATTCATATGATTCCTCCGGGGCTTCGAAATAAATCCAAACATGTTCCAATGTGAAATGTAAATCAATAGATTCGTCAGGGATGCACCCATGGATTATAATGATGGTTGTTGTGTGATTTTTAGGCGAGTTATCCAACAGATTTGGTGAGAAAGCCGATTGATGGTGGATCATGTGAATTAGATGCCGTGATTGAAGATGTATGATTCAATTGAGTTGAATAGGCATTGGTAAAATTTCCATCGCCATCAGACTCCCCGAAATATGTTTTTCAAAGATTAGTCTCGAATATGAACATGTACACCGTAGAAATCTTAAGATGATTAATCATGCGTTTCTAAACATTGAAAATAAATTTTAATGGTATAAAACATTCCATTGTGTACTGGGATTAAGATAGTGGGTTCAAAGTCAATGATGCTCACATATAAATACCTCAAATGGACTCTTTATCTATTTAATGGTGATGTGATGATCTAAATTAAAAGATAACAGTTGGATAGGTTATTCGGTCCATACAGATGTAACGCTCCGAATTTTTCCGTATTATCTTAAGTTCATTATATTTCCTGTTATGTGTGTTTTCCCTTAATTAACGTGAATTTTAACTTATTTTATAAATAACTATTTATCTATAATGAAGTCGATATTGGTTCTTTTGTAAAATATGCTTAAAAATATGCCTAAAACCACATAGAACAATTAGATTTCACAAAACTCTCACCCTTGATTTCTAGATCACATGATTCTCATGATCTGTTTGACTTGAAATTTTATCCCATACCTATCCATCATAAATGAACCATACACGTCGAATTTCAGCCCTTGGATCATTGTAGAAGTGGCCCAACTAGCAAATCAGCCCCTTAACCCTCAATTTAGGTGGCCATCGTGAGAGAAAACTTGACCATTACCCGTAGTCACTCGTTTCCTATCTAGTGAGCATCTTAAATCCCGAAGATCTTAGCCAAATTCAAAAAATTACTCAGCCATAGGACAATCATTGCGCGATTAAGAAACTAATTTTCAAAATCACCTTAAGTTGATATCAAATTACTTGGTCCCCAAGTTACCTATATTCCCACTGTCAATCACAACTTAAATTTGGACCGTACCTTCACCTCATATAACTACGAGAATGTACAAAATTCGAACCTCGATCTATGATCCTACATCGTTGAACCATAAAAAGCTGGCCTTTTCCTTTTCCGCCAAAAGTTAGAATTTCATATCTAGACCCTTCCCACCATCGATCAACCACCAAATTTCGCCTAATTGTTTACCTACCATGACTACGCATTTCTCCCAATTTTGGACCCCAATCATTATGCGTGGATCGTTAATTGAGATCAAATTCATTTTGGCACGCACCAATCCATTTTCAAAGATCGATCAATCTGGAATGTTGATCATCAAGAAAATTATACATATAACAGCCCTAGATTTCGGCTCTCGTGGATAATGCAATGGGTCGAGTTCCCGAGTGTTAACTTGAATATGTTAAGGACATAATCCCTACATATTCCATTCATTCACATATGATTTCATGGCAGTTATAGTATAAATGACAGAAATTAAACTCTCATTTCACTGTAAATTTTTTCTAGGTTCTCAATCACACAGTCCTTAAATAAAACAATGAAGTTCAAGTGTTTGTCCTCTCATGGAGGCTTAATACATCTTTAAAAAAAATCAAATTAAACCTAAAACAAAAGGCGATAAAATAGAAATCTCCAAGCGAGAGCTACTTCATCATCCGTCATCTGTTGCCACAAACCCTCGTATTCTTCTTCTTGAAACTCAGGCTCTTCAAATGGATCGTTACCTTTGTCAATTGAGTTAGTGTTTTAAAACATCGTCCCAAAAGGGAGTGAGTTGCTCGCAATCAACTCAGTGAGGATATTCCCCCAGGATTATCACAAATATAGCATGATCATCTAACACATAGATTCTCAAAGCAAAACATCCATGATGATGTTAGTGCACTTTTCTGTGGCATACTAGTGCACCTTGTTTGTCAATCACTTAGGTCAGTGAGTCTAGTGTCGGTTGAGCTTAATGAAGACGAAGACCGAAGACTCAAGTGGCCCTGTTACATCAAGGAAGAAGAAACAGGTAAAAGTGATGCCTAGGTGTGCCTTAACCTTGACCAAACCTAACCCTTAACCTCTTTGATGACCTTGACCATATTAGGAAACCTTTTGTAACACCCCCAAAATTCGACACTCGAGTATATAAACTCAAATTCCGAAATCAAGGGTGTTATATAAATAATGAATGAATCCTTCACAATCACAACTGATATTTTTCTTTTCCATTTACATTGTACCAACTATATAGAATCAAAATAAACCAAACTCTAAAAATTTACCTATTAATCAATGGGTCTACGAAATTGTTCCAAACTGTCTAAACTAATGGCTATCTAATGGGCCTTATTACATCAATACTTCCAAATTAAAAATCAAAATAAATCAATGCTCCAAAAATCTTCTAGAGTATTACCTCATCTGGAACCACTTCCTCGAAGTCTTCTAAATCATCATCATGTCACTACGGTTAATCGCATAACACTGCATCAGCTATAAAAGCCGGTGAGTAATCTCGTACGGTTTAGCACATGTAATTCAATATAGGAAACCACATAACCACTCAAATACAAATCATTACAAATCTAATGATAATTTCTCCAACCAAAATCTCTTAAACATGCACATGATGCAAGGTATGCAAGTGTATCTCAACAATCTTAGTACGATTATCAACAGAACATCCAGTTGGTTAACACTATCATCCTGGAACATCGGTCCCTAGCGGCATAGCCAACTCGGATCACGAACTGTCCCACACCTCCACCTGGCCTGCGTAGTTGGTCTGTTACACACACTTGGGTGCTCACCCAACCGGCCTCGATCAACGGAGCCTCCACCTGGCCTGCGTAGCTGGTCTGTTGCACACACTTGGGTGCTCACCCAACCGGCCTCTATCAATGGAGCAACGGTCTATCGCAACACTCATGTGTGCTCAACCAAAAATCAACCCAAGTGATCAACCACATACTAGAATTCTCAGTCACATAGAATGCATGATTCATATCATTCCTTTCCCAAATAATTCAAACAAAGCATGAGCTTTCCAGCCTTTCCCAAAGGCACCAAATCACAATCATAACTACAAGTATTCATATAATTCCCACAATATATAACAAAATTCCCATGATTTATCAAAATCATCACAAACACATTCATTAAGGATCAAATACGAAACGACACTTAAATTCCAACAATTAACCATAATTGAAGCCATGTTCACAATCCAAAAATATCGGGATTTCACAATATGCAACCTGAAACTTTCAAACGTGGCAGACTTAAATCTTCAAAGGAACAATCTCAAAATTAACTCCAACTGGAGTTCTCAATCGTCATTCAGATAAAACCAATTCTAAATCACATAATTAAATCTCACAATAGTAAGAAAACTTAACTTGAATATGTAAAAATAATCAAAGACTAATCGAAATAAACCAAGATTACATAGTAGAAAAACCATATGAGAAATAACTCACATTTTCTTTTCTTCTTCTTTTTTCTTTCTTCTTTCTTTTTCTTTTCTTCTTCTTCTTCTTCTTCTTCTTCTTTTTCTTCTCTTCTTCTTCTTCTTTTTCTTCTTTCTTATTTCTTCTTTTTGTGGGCTTGGAAATTCACTCCAGCAGCAGCAGGTTGGAGCCGAACCACCCTCTCTCTCTCTCTCTCTCTCTCCAACGTCTCTCTCTCTTTGACGTTTTCTCTGAAGGAGGTAGGGATGTCTATGGGGGTTTTATAGAAGGTTTCAAGTCGTTGGATGGTGAATCCGGTTTCAAGACGGATTGATTTTCGGGTTGGCACCTCCTGGCACACACCTCGTCCGATTTTCTTTCAATAAATCGCTTAGGAACCGTAGGGATAGTAGGTGGGGTCTACACGACAGTGATGACGCGAATTTCGGACGTCCATGCAGCGTAGATAGTGAGATCTTGGGATTCTTTGTTTTGAATGGTGAATTGAAGAGGCTTCGTTTCTCAGTTGGTGGAAGAAAAACTCAAGAGGAGTGTTGGCGTGATGAAGAGAAAACGGTTGGACGGTTTGGATGTGCCACATGAGGCCCACAAACGGACGGCGTGGATGGCTAGAACGGACAGCGGTTAACCCTGTTGCAGAGTTGAAGGAGTCTTCTCACTCCTCCCTCCGGTCCGCACGGTCAAACGCGTGCGTAATACACGCTGATGATGTACACGTGTCTTATTACGATGTATGTTACAAATCTAATCCGTCCAATAGTTCAATCACATAATTTTAGGGGATGACACCAAAAATGAAGCAGATCTGAGATAAGGTGGCCCACTTATGGCCCGATTTCTGATTAGGGCATTTGTAGGATGATCAGAGGGCCGAAATTTAACGTGTACGGTTAAAATATGCCCATAAACTATTATATGAAGTTTGGCATGAAACTGATCATCAGAAACTGGCATACTTAAAATCGTCAGTTTAACTTAAGTTTAACTAATAGCATTTTCGTAATTATTATAAATTTGTGAGTTTTGTGAGATCCGACACTTCTACGCTGTTCTAGGGTTTATTTTGAACAACTTTAATAAAGGGATACTATACTAATTCCCTACAGATTGTTTATTATTAATTTATCAACATAATAAATCACGTAATTTACTAAATAATTAATTAAATTTTTATTTTAATTATTTCGAAAACCTGGGTCATTACACCTTTAGTCATCATAGATTGGCCCTAGGTGTCCCAAAAGATCACCCATACTATGGCCTAAGAGGTTGAGTTGTGATATAATGGGTCAGCAAACCAAAATGGGATGGACCCAGGCCTGTCCGATCGGTCAGCTAGACTGACTGGACCGACCGGTCAAGACCGGTCGGACTACCTTCCAGTCCAGACAGCAGCATGCTGTAGTGTGCAAGCCCTTATGCATCTCAAAGGCATCACAGGCAAGGTGATTGATCAAGTGTAGCTGAGGCATTAGCGACGCAACGACAACACGATCAGGGGAGCAAGGGAAGCTGATTGAAGCACGGGAGAGCAAAGATCAAGCAACCCGAACCAGCGCTGAACAAGGGGCTCATCCGACAAGTAAGGTTGTCTTTGTTGAGAGTCCATCCACTCAATTCCCTGTGGGAGTTGAGTGTAGAGTTTGTTTGTCAAACTCGAACTAGGGATGTTAGCCGTTCCTTGGCCTGTTTGTCGGCCTAAAGACTAGGGGTTGTTTGGCACTCCTTAGCCCGTTTGTCGGGCCTAAATAAAATCTCCAAGGAGGAGCCTCCGACACGAGAGTGAACGTGCGTCGGGTTGAAAGTTAGCCTATGTCCAAAACTCCGTTTGGGTTGAGAGTTAGCCCTTTGTCCAAACTCCGGTTATGGTTGAGAGGTGAACCGGTAAAACCTCCGTGTAAAGGTTGAGAGGTGAACCTCATTTAAAACCTCCGATAGTGAATGCCGGTGTGCTCAAAGGAGTTGAGTACTTGAACCAGGAGTGGAGTAGACCCAAAGTCGAACCATTATACATGCTTGTGTTTGTGATTGAATTGAGCACATTATTATCTTAGCATTGAATGTTTAATTGTTAATTATGTATGCTTGATAGGAATGCATGCTAGACACTAGATAGGCACATCCACACACAAGATGTACTTTCACTAGTAGTGTAGACTTGAGCTCATTGATCCATTCTCATAAGTCTACATAGGTTGCATAGATTAGGAGCTTGATTAGTTATATCATTTGATTATCTATGCATGCTTAAGACTAGGATGTTTATTGCTTAAACCATATGCTAGTCTTGTGATTGGACCCACTTAGGCTTGGAAGCCGAAGTGTTCTTGCTTACTAAGTTTAATTTGTTAAATTGTGTAAGTAGGCGAAAAGAATTTCAAAAGGTCTTAATCACCCCCCTATAGGACTTAGCCATAATTCTAGTTGCTCTTTAAGCTTCCGCACATACAAAGGTATCGTGTTAGACTACCGACATAATTTCAAATGAATCCTGATTAATGCAATGCGTGTATGCATGCTCTAGCTAAGGCACCCTGACTAGACGAACGCAAAAAGACCAAGCTTGAGACACTCCTATTACACATCCGTTAGCCACTAATCACCAGAGTCATTGTGAAGTGGGACTCCCTCATTACACCTTCAGGATAAACACAACTAGTAGAAGCGGGACACCCCCAATTATAACGTCCAACTAGCTAGTGCACGTCCAGATGCGGGAAACCCCCGTTACACACCTATCGTGACACCCAAGGGGCTTAACCCTTCTATATTCAAGTACAGTGAATGCATGATTAGTTTCGCCTTTAATTAGATAAGGTTAGCATCCAGCCAGTTTAACAATGCCTGCACATCACGGCTTACCACCTCAACCCATCCCATGGTTTATCACACCTCTAGCATAGCCATCCACCCACGACAGCCAATCCTGGAGGGACATATATCCTAGCCATAAGTCTACACATGGTTCTAATTCCACATCATCTATAAATGGATCCTCCACAAGTACATAATCCAACCAATGGATCCTTCATAAATTAATCATAACCCATATAAAAGGTTATCTCGCATCGATACATCAACATGCACCACATGGGTTTCCACACTTTCCCTCATATTCTCAACACATGGGAAGAGGGACTTCCTTATGAGGCGGCATTCAAATAACATAGGTCCATTATCACACATCACGCATGGGTGTGCCATGTTCATCATCTCATATATACATCTTGGAAACTTGCATTTTCCGTGAGATGATAAATGTGCCACCAAGACAGCCAATATCTAGTGTTCCACCAAAAGGAGTACATAAATGTTTGTCACACATTATAAAACCAGAAACATTTTAGGGGTTGCAGTTATCACTAAGAAAACACTTGCCAAGATTGAAATGGTTCACAACCTTTTGCACATCATAGCAAAGCTTGGGGTGAGAGACGGAGCAAAAAGCAGTGTGCTCATGTTTGTTCAACAACAAAAGCTACTTCACCTACTGTTAATGTATACATGCTTACCAATGCAAATGAATGATATGGGTCACCCTGGTTCATCCATTTTAATTTTGGCTATTGGTCCCCTAATAATTTTAAATGCAAACAATGAATTTTGCTAGATGGACTAGACCGATTAGCATTTATTGTAGTGGGAACATGCAGGCAGTTCGGAAGAGATCAATGATTTTTTCATTTCTCTTTATATTCCTAGCACTTCGTCTATAAGGAGAAAACAAGATATAGACTCTTTGGAGAAAGATGAAGTCCCTAGACAATCGAATAATGGGAATACTAGTATCTTTATCCTTCTTGTAACTTCTTTTGGAGGACCTCTCCTGTACCATAGGTAAGACAATGAACATTCTGTCCTCATAAAGTAAATTTCTCCACTGAGAGAGAGAGAGAGAGAGAGAGAGAGAGAGAGAGAGGTGACTTAAAAGCCTAATAAAGCAAGACATACCTGAAATTTACAGTAAACAATGATACTTTTAGCTTCAACTAAGGGAGATGACCGCATCAACATTATTAAATCCTTCATTCTACAAAATGTAAGTTATATGTCAAACAAAGGGCATACAAGATACATATCATGGACAGGCACAAGAAAAATTAAGATGAAGCATACTGCAGTAAACTTGCAAAATGAGATATACTTGCCTATTTCCACTCAATGTGACATTCAGCTGTAAATTCTCCCTTATTTGAGATGTCTGGATAATATTGGTAGAGGGAATCTCTAAAGCGCACACAATGGCATGCAAGGTTTTGGTTGTTGCTGTAGCAGTCATTGCAAGAAAACAATCAACATTGAGCTTGGTTCTAAGAAGTGATGCCCTAAGCCTCAAATACGATGGACGAAAATTATGGGACCTGTCAAGACAAAACATGAATATAGACAACATTGCCTACAAAAAAGGAGCAAGTTCTGCTAAAAGGAAAAGAAAATACATCTAACTTACAACTGAAAACAAAAGTTATAGTATAGAAGACTAGAATCTGCAAGTGATAATGACTGGGAAATATAAATGCAACACGGGTCTAGTCAAAAGTAAATTTTCAAGTAATAATTCTTACTATTTGAAATCATGATGCACCCCTTGATGATTCCAAAACCAAGACGAGTGCTTGTCATACAAGATAAAACTTACCATTCAGAAAGGCAATGAGCTTCATCCACAACTATGAGTGATAGTGGAATGGCTCCTAATTTTGATAAGAATTCTGAATTCAAAAACCTCTCTGGTGAAACAAAAAGCACCTGATGCATAAAACATGCTGCCTCAGATATGAGAACAATCATACAATTGATCCATTAATTAGACAATGCGACCAGACCCAAATAAGAAAAGAGCAATTGCAGACACATGGATGTGTAACAGTGTACAATTATCGGTATACATTGAAACTTGAGAGGTGAACCCCTTGCCTTTTCGAACATTTTTATGTAGCAGAATTCAAAAAAACACAACCCAGAAGTCCATTGAGTCGGGTAGACTTGAAGACTTGGTGAAAAACTTGGAAAAACTGGAAAACGAAAACTCGAGTGATTTATAATGATTTTAAAATGTATACATTATATTTATAATTCATTGATTGTAATCAACCTATGTAATAGACTATTAGACAGCGGTTGATTGCAATTGTCCTATGTAATAGTCTATGACATTGCGCCTGTGGGAGTTTTGTTCTTTCATTGATTGTAATAGACTATTAGAGCAGTGTTCTATATGCCGGAGGTACAACAGATAAATGTCAGTGGATATTACCAATATCCTACAAACCAATGCAAAAAATAATAATAATAATAATGATTAGAATTAAAAATTACAGGGTATAATAAAGAATGCAAAATATCTATCACCAATAATATCGATATTATCAGACAACTAAATTCCGATATCTCACATTGTCAAAAATATCGAGAGTAATCAGCGCTTTTCCTTTTAGTATATATACACCGCTTGTATCAACGATAATAGTGCAATAACTGCGAATATATATATAGAAAGAAAGAAAGAAAGAAAGATAGATAGATAGATAGATAGATAGAGAGAGAGAGAGAGAGAGAGAGAGAGAGAGAGAGAGAATCCAAGAATACTCCTCTTTTTGACAATTTTTTGGGGAAATCTATTCCTAGGTGTGTTGTGACAACTCCACTTGAGTGGTTTCTCATCAAAACATGAATTTGGGTGGGAAAACCGCGATCCAAGAGCAGATTCAAGCTGAAATCCTGGTAGGGGATTACCGCAATGTGTAGGACCCCTCTACTATTCCAAAGGAGGTGAGAGCACAAACGACGAACCTATTGTGCTTGAGTAGGGCATAGACAAGCAAGAACCACACGAGAGCGAAATTAGGTAGGAGTTGTTAGGCCTACTCAGAGTATAGGTACCAATGCAGACAATGTTATAGCTACAGATTCAGAATGTGGATATGAGTATCGAGGTATCCAGCCACAATAAGTGCAAGTACAGGTGATAGTTACGATGCACAATCAGTATCCAATGATGAGCATATTGGTACATTTCAATGAGGATGAGAGTACCTGAAATGTTTGAGAGTACATGGCCAGTTATCGTCAACTCATGAGCAACACACAATAATGCTAATATATGGAGGCAATAAAATCATGGCCACTCCAAGTGGGAATAGGGATGACAACTTTGACTTGCCTCGTAACTCCATTGGGTCTAAGGCCAAGGTAGAGTTTAGGTTCTTTTAGTTTCCAGTTTGATTATTTGTGTTTCATTATTTGTATTGCATGACATTTTAATGATATGAACCCATTTTGGATATAATTGCATCACTTATAGTCGACAAGTCGACAACACATAGTTTTGTCCCAAAGCGATGGAAACTACTATACATATTTCTTTTTAATCTCTCAAGCCATGAGTGAGCAATCGTGTCTTTAACTTTTCCTAAATTTCACTGCAAATTCCACCATTTCCTAGTTCCCCACCCCCCATTTGAATAATCATGAATAAAGGTGACAAAATATTTAAATCCAAAAGTGAAGGTAACTGGAGATAACCGGGGCTGGTCCCTAGACATCCAAGTGAACCAGTTCAAAAGAGAGAGGTTTCCTCCCAAAAGAGCTACAAGAAAATGCAATGCGATGATGTTTAGACAATTCACAAATATCACAGCATAAAGGTTTAGTAACAGAAAGGAGGGAAACAAAAGTCTCAATCTAGCTAATGATGGATGGCTTGAGCGGTAGTGCCTCCGTGTCATGGACTCTCGATCCAAAGAAAGGGTACTAGAAGTGGCAACAGGTGTATCATTGAAAAGATAAACGCCTCCTTACTCATGCCTCCACCAATAACACTCTTCGTCTATAGGTCCTGAAAAAGACAATGAAAATGGAAGAAGGTAATAGAATAATTCAATGATTTAGTAAGAGAGCTAATAATTAATAAGTTTAATGGAAAACAAGGCACATGCAAGACTAAGGACAATGGCAAGGAAAGAGAAAGAAAGATGGAACTAATCCCAGAAATGGGAGTTTGAGTTCCATCTGCGACAGTGACATACTGAGGGTGGCGAGAAGGAGAATAAGAGGAAAAGAATTGTGACTTACTAGTCATGTGGGAGGATGCTCCACAGTCTATGACCCAGGAGGTAGGAGAGGACGACGCAAGAAGAGCGATACCCGACTGGACCGAAGCTGCGTGAGAAGAATCAAGAACATCACGAACATGAAGCCGCATCATGGCATCATATGCAGCCCAAGAAATTATAAGAGACTCCCTGAAGAAGGCTGCTCAACTACAAGGGTAGAAGGTTGTCCCTCAGGAGCAGCTGTGGCAGTAATAGAAGCGGCGCCACACGAATACAAAGATTATGACCACCTCGACTGCGATCTCCCCGCAGCCTCTACCATGACCACCATAACTAAAAGTGTACCCTGAACTCAATAATGGTGCCTGAAGGCCAAGAAGAAGAAAAGACCGATCACCAGCAAGGTGTGCCAAATGCTCTGGTGACACAAATGAATGTGAAGGAAGAGCGGAGACAGTAGCGCGCTGGCACATGGCATAGACTCTCGTCAACAGGGGAAGAGGATCCTTCACAACAACCTGACTCCGAACAATAAGGTAATCGGAGTTCAACTCAACTAGGAACTGCATGATAAGAGTGTCATCCCACTACTTGCGTGCATGTTCATGATCGTCTTTACATTTTTGGAAGGAATAGGCTGATACAGGTCCAGCTCATCCCACATGCCTCAAAGTGTCGAATAGTAATCTTTTAGGGCTCGTTTCGCATCTCTACCCTAATCTAATAAGAGCTTTTCCAATAAGAGCTACTTTAATAAGCTCTTTTTGTTTTAGCTCTTGTTTTAAATAAGCTCGTTTGGTAAACTATAGTTTTCAAAGTCATAAAAAAGCCCTTACTTGAAATAAGCATGTTTAGTAAAACGTTCAAACAAGAGCTTTTTTCAAGGGTAGTTAATGTCATTTTTAAAGATTACAACAACTCCATTATAAGACCAATCCAGGCGGTTGTTTTGGTTGACCTTTGACATGGACTGTCCATAATATGAAGCCCACCTTGATGTAGGTCATCCATCATGTGGGGCCCACCATCAATGCTTATTGTCCTTTGTGTGGGGCCACTCAATGTCCACTACTAATGATCTAGAATCCACGTTTGATGTGTCCATCATGTGGGCGGGGCCCACTTTTGATGTCCACCATGCATTGTGTAAGCGCACATTCTATGTGGATCAACCATCACGTTGGGCAACTTTGGATATGGGCCCTCCATCATGCCAAACCTTGGATGTGGACTGTCAATTAGGTGGGACCCACTTGATGTGGATGGTCCATCATGAGGGGCCACACTTTGATGTGGGACATCCATCATGTGAGGCTCACTCCGTCCATTATGTGGGCCACCTTGATGTGGACCATTCATCATGTGCGGCCCCACCTTCAATACAGGTCGTTCATCATGTGGGACCACCTTTGATGTCAACCGCCATCACATGGGTCCGCCTTTGATGTCCATCATCCATCATGCGGGGCCCACCTTTGATGTGAACCGTGCATTATGTGGGCCCGCCTTGATGTGGACCATTCATCAAGTGGGGCACCTTCAATATGGGTCTTTCTTCATGTGGGTCCCACCTTTGCTATGAACCATCCATCATGTGGGCCCCACTTGATGTGGGTAGTCCATCCATCATGAGGGGCCACATTTTAATGTGAGCCATCCATCATGTGGGTCCAACCTTTGCTATGGACCGTCCATCATGTGGGGACCAACCTTCAATATGGATCGTTCATCATGTGGGCCCACCTTTGATGCCATGTGGTCCCACCTTCAATGTTCACCATCCATCATGTAGGTTCACCTTTGATGTGGGTCTTCCATCATGTGGGGCCCACCTTTGATGTGACCATGCATTATGTAAGCCCACCTTAGAGAGATTGTAAAGAGGAGAAGAGGGAAAGACAGGAATTATTTAAAAAGTTTAAGGACAAACTTGTCAAAAAATTAACCAAAAATGTCTACCCGATTAAGCCAAATAAGCTCTTAAAGAAAAAGTGGCCTCCCCTTCACTTATTATTTAAGAGCTTTTTCACTAGTTTTTTAAAAAATAAGCTCTAAAATTAGAGCTTTTGCCAAACAGTCTATTTCCAGAATAAGAGCATATTTTTTTTAGAATAAGCAAATAAGCTCTTATTAGTAGAGATGCCAAACGGCCCCTTAATGATCTTGGGTCTTGTTGGAACCGACCAATTTCTTGAATAAGCTGGAATACGCGCGAAAAATTTTAAGACTCAGATAACAAATCATGAAGTGTATCCCAATGCCTTTAGCCGAGGATAGAAACATCACTGAGTGGCCAACCGAAGAATCTATATTATTCAACAACCATGCAATAACTTGATAGTTCTCCTTTTTCCAAGACTTGTAGGTGGCATCTGTAGAGCTTGGAGGATCATCCAAAATATACGACAGCTTCTCATGTGCTCCCAAGAACACTTCTACAGATTATGCCCATTGAAGATAATTATCGCCATTCAACTTAATGGAGGTGATCTGCAGGGGGGTGGATTCAAGAGAACCCATGCCAAGAGATGAAGACCCTTTGTCGTCCATGGGGGAGAGCTCCCAGTAAAAAATAAAAAATAAAAACTTCAACCTACTCTCTCTCACTCGATCCTTCAAGGGAATGGGAAACAAACCCCAAACAAACAACAATCCCCGAAAACAACACAATGCAGTCAGATCTAACTCAAGCAAGCCAAAAACAACATGGTCGCACGCCCGTTTGGGGGTAAAACCCACTCAAACATCAATCCTAACTAAAAACTCCTCCATGATTAGCTTGGGAGGAAGATTTCGATCCATCTTGAGAAAAGAAATTGGAAAAAAACTTGCTGATTTGAAATAAATTGAAGAAAATCTGATTGGGGGCCTAATTTTCGAATCTCTATTTCGGCGAAAACACCATGAAAAAGGTCTCAAAATTCCCCAAAAATATGACAAATCCTCTAAAATCAAGATATATCAAACCCCTAAACTTCCAGCTCAAATGGGGTCCATGCGTCCGTACAACGCTGACGTTAGTCGTACAGCTGCTGACGTCAACAAGCTGATGTATCACTCACACTCTTAATTAGTATGGTGCAGAATGGCCTAATCTATGCTCCGATGCCAAGTAGGAGATGATTTGATGACTAGGATGTGGAGAAGAGAGGAGAAGGGTGAGAGAGGAGGAGAGAGAAGAAGGGAGTTTGGGGAAAATGTTGTGTTAGAGCAACATGCCCTCGCACACAATGTTTTATTAGAATAGAACATATAGTACACTGCAGGAGAAGAAGAAATAGTGCACATGCACTTACATTAAAAGAGCCACTTAACACACATTGTACACTAACACTCTTTAGAGCATACATGGGGCCCAATGGACCCAATTTGAGTGCCTAGCCCATTGAAGACCACATGCATAATTATGCATCTTTGAAGGCCCCATACTGGGAAAATGCATGTGGGCTCCTTAGTTGGACCATTCCGACCACTGGATCATCGTCATTGGACATCTTGATCATGGGCCACGAAATAGTTTAGTTTATTTAGTTGTTTGTATGTTTTGTTATTTTTTGTTTACCTTATATTTTTGTTGAGTTTAGAGAGTTAGGAACAAATTTTATATTATTGTCTTAATGTGAAACTTTTATCTGAGAGCGTCTTTTTATAAAAAGTCTTTCTTCAGACTATATAAGGCTTAGACATCCACACCCTAGCCTATTATTAAGCATATGATAAAGTTCTTCTTTCTCTTACTTTGTGATAAAATAAAACCTCCTGTGATTGGAGTGATTTGGTGTGATGCCATGGAGTGAATCGAAGTTATCTATCTCTCTCATTCTCTTCAATCAAAAGGTATTTCTTCTCTTCCCTCTTTCCCTTTCTTTCTAGTTCTTTCTTCTTCTTCTTTCTCCATCTACAAACAATCCCTACTTCCTCTTTTTTTTTTTTCTTTTTTTTCCTTCTTCCAACCCTTACATCCACACAACCTAACCCAACCCGAACTCCACCCGGCCCATCCCATCTGACCGTACACAACTGTACAGCCATATCTGGTCGTACCCACCTGTTCGTACAACCGTACAAACAGCCTTGTACAGCTATCCGTACAATCAGCCTTTACCCTCTCTCTCATCCTTTTGTTTCTCCTATTTAAACCTAATCCCTAAAACCCCAATTTCCAACCCCAGTTTCCTATATCCCTAACCCTAAAACCCTGAGTCTCAAACCCTAATTCTCAAAATTCTAATTCCCACAAACCTAATTCCCACAAACCTAATTCCCCAAAAATCTAACCCTCAAAACCCTAATTCCCTATAACCTAATTTCCAAAATCCAATTCCCAAACCCAAAAATCCTAACCCTAACCTACCCAAACTTTCACAAACCAAGTGAACCCCTTTGAATTGAGAACTACCCCTATGCTTAGATGGAAGTCCTACCTTCCATAGATCCTAATTATTTGGTATTTTATTGGATCTACTTTGCGGGACTTTCGTATGGCTTGAATTCGAACATGTTACATTACTGAATTTTTTTTAAAAACCTGTGATAGATTAGCTTTACTTTGTGCTTTAAATTGTTTTAGTAATCCGTTGATGATATCATTGCATCATTCTACGATAGGTCATCCGTCCTGCATCAAGAGGGTGCAAAAACATAGAAGGGCACACTACATTGACTGACTACAACTTCACATTCATTGAGACATATTACTAATGCAAGCAATATTCATGCATGCCAATCCACCATAAATGTGGCATTAATGCACATCAATCCATAACCTCCAAACTATGGGGCCTATCATAGATGGAGCAAAGCATGAGAATCACATTGATAAATCCTCCAACTGTTGGCAACCACACAATTAAAATAAAGAGGTCAAAGGTCCAAACTGAATGAGTAAAATCAAATAGCTATCATTGATTAGGAGTGAATTTTGTGTTGTGCTCCATCCACAATGGTATATGTATCCACAATTTGGACATCCAAATAGCCATAAAAATGTGCCATGTGGATGGTGGAAACATGGATTATAAACTCGGTTTCGGAGTGCCACTTGGGTCCATATTGGACTGAGTCGAATCAGTGAGTGGCACGAATGGAAACAATTAAAAATTAAAAAATCTGAAAATCTAAAAAAATATAACAAAGTATCCACAACTCTCTCTACACACATTGCAAGGGGTATAAAAAGTGAGGGAAGGGCTTTTTTAATTATTTCTATCCATTTTGAGATGAAATTATGAAAATACATATTTTTCTCTCCACTTGTTTCTTTCATTATTGTCTAACCAACTTTTCTCAAATGAATAGATGTAAATTAATTTTTTATTTTTTCTCCACCTTTTTCCACATCATACATCAAATCAAGTGTCAATGTGTCATTAACATTAAATGATAATATATATATTCTTTCTCACTAATACCTTTTTCTCCGATAAGTAGATGTAAACTAATATTTTATTCTTTCTCCACCTTTTTCAATGTCATCCATCAAATCAGGCGTCAATGTGTCATCAAATAAGCCCCTCTTTCTCCCCTCCCATCTCTTATCATACGAAGCTAGTTCTCACCATCCAATGGCACATGTACTAGAGATTCAGGCCATGCGTTAGAGGAACAGACCATTTATTAGCTAGGGTGCATAGTGAACATGCCATGTACCAAAAGTCATGGTAGTGCACACATCCAGTGAACCACGCATCTTCATTGAATCAGGAGAAGTTGATGGCCAATTCTGTCTGTATCAGGTCAACTCATCCTGATTTGGACTGACTCATCCCAAGTCGGAATGGAACGAGTGACTGAGTCAAGGCTGAGTCGCTTGTTTCTAGCATACAGGCCAGTCAACTCATCTCGGTTCCCACCAAGACAGATAAGACTCAAGCAATGCCGAGTTGTATTGGATGATCTTTTAAACCATGGGCGGATTAGACAACACAAAATAATGGCAGTGAACTATTACCATATTCCAGCTCCAACGATGATACCAGATTCGCATAAAAATCAACAACAACAACCGATTCTTTAGTATATTCAAGTCTTAGAAAAATTATAAAAAAAAAATCGACCGATTCACCAATTCAGAGCATGAATCAACTGATTATAGGTTCACACTGATTCAAAGAGGAATTGATTCAATGGCCAAGTTTAGTGTGGCCTATTGCACATCCACATTGCATTGGCGCATCATAAACCATGTCAAGCATGACTAGGACTGCTGCCAATGCATTACATATTGATGGATCTAGGCCACACATAACTTGTATGTGGTGGTCAAGATAGACCCACATATGTTGAATCTTGTACTAAATGAAAGCCAATCGGAACAGGATTTTGTGTTACTGTAAAATACAGCAAATCAGCAATACAATTGCATGCAAGCTACATACATTTTTTTTTTTTGAACATTATGCAAGCTACATTCAAGTTGGTGTGTGTGTGTGTGTGAAAAGGTACTATTAGGTCGACATCATGCGAAGCTTCCCATGAGGTTGAGCTATGTGGGCCCCACCGTGATGTCTGAGAGACATCCATCACATTAATCAGATGCAACCTTCCATGGTGAGCCAAGGGGTTAAAAATCAGGCCAATCCATGACTTAGGTGGGCCATACCACAGATAAAATTTAAAGTGGATGCCCGCCCAATGAAACTTTCCTAATTGTATATAGGGCCCAGTAAGATGTGGTTTAGACATCCAGCCCATCCATTGTGTGTCCCCTGCTTGGATGAGGGGCCACACCAAATTTTAGGCCATTCGAAAACTCAAGTGGACACCACCAAGTGCTTTTCTATGTTTTAGATATGATTTCCCATGGTTTCAGATTTTGTAGCCCACTTGAATTCCGGATATGGCTGATTTTTGGCACATCCCATAACCTAGAAGGGACCTACCAAATGCACAACTTGGATGTTTATCACACATCACGAGGTCCACAAAGCTCAACCTTTTGTGTGTGTGTGTAGGCTATCACACATCACAGGGTCCACGGAGCTCGACCTTGTGCGTGTGTGTGTGTACATGTATATACACATATGTATGTAATGTTACGATCCCAACGGTTTAAGAGCCTAACTTTACACGTTCCATCAGTCCTAGGGCTTTTGGCACATTGGTTAGGTTCTTAACAATTGGTATCAAAGCCAACATCATGTCTCATGTTCGAGTCACGGAAGGGGCGACCTGTGGAAAGGGCAACCTGGACCAGAGTGAAAGCCACCACGGCATGGAAAGGGCTACCTGAGCAACCAGAGTGAAGCCGCCAAGTGGAAAGGGCTACCTGGATAACCAAAGTGCAGCCACCATGCCCTGGAAAGGGCTACCTGGAATAGAGGCCAGAGTGAATGCCACCACAGAGTGGGCCGCCGTGGACGTCGGCTGCAGAGCGTGGTGAAATGTTACGATCCCAAGGGTTTAAGAGCCTAACTTCACACATTCCATCATTCCTGGGGCTTTTGGCGCATTGGTTAGGTTCTTAACAATTGGTATCAAAGCCAACACCACGTTAAAGCCTATGAATGTATGTATATAGGGGCTACACAGATACATATATAATATAGGAGTTTTAATCAATTGTGGAGCCTATATACGAAATGTAAGGTTAAAAGAGGATACAAAAGCCTAATCATCTTACACACGCACGCGCATGCACCCACACAATGTACATATACATATACACATGCATGTATATGTACATAGAAGTTTTAATCAAGTGCAGAGTCTATACACAAAATGTGAGATTAAAAGAGGGCTTTGTACCAAATTGTATAGCCCAAGATACTTACGCTACTGTATATAAAAGACATGTGCATGGTATTTTGCGAGTTAGAACAGATTTAAGACTTTTTTGTTAGGTATCTTTAGTTCTCTCTTTAGAGACAGTTTAGGAAAGTGCTTATGGGATTTTCCCTTGGCTTTCTAGCATTAAATATACAACCTTTGTAAAGGAACCATGCATATGAACAATGGGGATGGATTGTTGATTGAGTTCTTTTGAGATTTTACAGCATGTGCTGCTCTAGCTCTAGTTCTAGCATTCACTGCTCTATTTCGCTTTAGCATGTGTTGCTCTAGTCCATTGTTCATACTTAACCCTATCTTTGGAAGTATGATCACCTAAAGGTATGTAATTCAAAATTAATTCTTTGACTCGGTTGCATCACATATATTGGATATTTATCATGCCTTCTCCATTAACGTCCATCACAGATGATGTCAGCCTTAAAAGTCGAGCAAGATTATACTCCAGTGAAGACAATAACGACCTCCAAGCAACATAACTTGCAATACAATGAAATAGAGAACACCAGATAAGCTCATTATTCATCCAATTTATGTTCAGAAGTAACACATAAAAGGATGTCACCAAATAATTGCATTTAGATACAGTAATATGATTTAAGTCAGATATGGAACCAAGTAGTCATCCACGCGGAACAGGATTTTGTGTAGTTGACTCCAGTTGGTTGGCATAAGGCTTAGATGATGATGATGATGATGATGATGATGATGAGACATTGAAACAAGTTGCGTGCAAGCAATTTTGTCAAAAGATGTTATCATCTTTAATATCTTCTTTAGCTATTTATGTCATTCTCACAACAGTTAAATGGATGTCATTACCTTCAGGCTTCCATCTCGAACGCGTTCTAGTGTCTCTGAAGCTTCTTCACTTGTCTGAAACCACGAAAAAAGATTGAAGCCAGTAAGCCAATCATACAATCTATATATATATATATATATATATATATATATATATATATATATATATATATATATAGAGAGAGAGAGAGAGAGAGAGAGAGAGAGAGAGAGAGAGAGAGTCTTCAATCACCTGACTGCTACAAAGAAGACCGCCATGAAGCATTGGAGGTAGTTTCTTTAGCTGGTCAACCATCAAAGCAACCAGAGGACTTACTACCAAAGTTGCCCCAGGTAAAATCAGTGCTGGCAACTGAAAAAAGAAAACATAGTTCTCAATATCAGGAAATGGTCCTTCCAAAAAGAAATATTACATTGGATAGAATCACATGAAAACAGACCAAAATTACCTGGTAACAAAGAGATTTCCCAGCACCAGTCGGCAGCAACAGCATCGTTGATTGCCCTGCAACAACCCGTTTAATTGCCTCCAGCTGCCCCTCACGGAAAGAATCATACCCATGAGTCAGTTTCAGCAGATTCTTCAAGTTGTGATCTGAAGGATCCGCCCGAGCGGCAATCACAGCTTCATCAATCAACTCAAAATTGAACTCCGAGCTTCCATTCTGCTGCAAAGGCTCGGAAACCAAACCATCCTCATCAAAAAGAACCACTTCAGTCTCACTTCCTGATTTGGATTTCTTTTTGCTTCTCCAATGAGATTTCCTACCATATGACAACGACGGCAATGGATATTTTCTTCGACCACCCTTTTTTCGAAACTTGTGTCCATAGCCATTGATGTTCAGCCTGACAAAGTTCCCTTCGCTGACACATTTCGGCCGTTTCACTGGCAGCGAGCATATAGTAGCACTGATCGAATTAGGGTGGTTTTTGACAAGCCTGACACGATCAACAGCACGATTGGGCTGAGCACCAGTTGCAGGAGGCTCTGCATCAGGTTGGGAAAGAGATGCAAAGGGGTGATTGCAATCCACATCATTTTCAATGTTGATTGGATCTAAAGGCAGATGCCGGGTCTTAAAGCAGGATGAAAAGGATGTGAATTTGGAAACATGACCAGGGCAAGAGGATTGAGTGCCAATAGCAGGAGGGACTGCATCAGGTAGGGAAGGAGATGCAATGGGGCGATCACGATCCGCCTCCTTTTCAATATCAATTGGCTCGAAAGATGGACATCGAGTCTTAAAGCTGGATGAGAAGGATCTGGATTTAGAGAAATAGCCAGCAGGGAGCTGGTCGACCGAATTGGGGGCGGAAACAGCAGAGTTCCGATCAGATGGGCGGCGGATCCTGAGGGAAAAGCCAGAGAGATTGGAGAGATCGGCAGCAAAGGCAGGAGGAGGATCAGATGAGGATTCGGGTCCAACGGAGGGTCGGGATTGGGTATTGGGGTGGGGTTTTTTCCTCTTTGGGGGAAGGGGTTTGGGGTTTGAAGAGAGAGAGGAAACCCTGACCCTCGATTTCTTAAGAGAAGAAGAGAGGAGAATCGTCTGAGGAGGAGGTGTAGATTTTCTTGGAGGAGTTGCGGAGATGTGAGAAGAATCAGAGTCGGTATCGGATTCCATGGAAGAGAATGGGAAAAAAACGAGGGAAAATGAGGAGAGGAGTTTTTCTTTTAGTGATGGGGTTTTCCCGCCAAATGTTGATGGCAAGGTCGTGAATATACTTAATTCTCGGCCAGACCGGAATGAAAGGGGGTAACCGGTTTATTTTCTAAGGGTTTCAGGGAACCAGACCGGTGAGAAATCGGACCGCTGGGCCGTTTATTTTGTATAGAGCTGGCCCGTCTGAATTTCGGGCATGGCCCTCTTCAGGCTGGTCTTAGTTTAGGCTGATTTATTAATCATGTGTTGTGACTGAGACCTCATCAGCCCAAACGTCGCCCGTTTAGGGTTTGAATGGCGTGTTTATCATAAATCAGCTTCCAGGGGGCACACATGATAACTGGCTAAGATCATGGACGAGAGTGGGTAACTATGTTTAATGAAGATTCGTTGTCTTTTTTAAAATGTGATAATTATGGGCCCGTTTGGATTGTAAGTTACTTACGATAAGTTATTTATCAAATAAGCGACTTATCTTGGTTTCTACTTAATCAGCAAATAAGCATGTTTGGTAAGTATGTTTTTCAAACACTTCACCAAAAATTTCTTCCATTGCCTTGTTGAAACACCAACACCCAGTCCGGTAATGACAGGCCAACTTCAATGTATGCATTAGATATCCGCCATTTGAACTTCTGTGGGGCCCATAGGGGTGGGTCGCACTGCAGTGCATTTTGATCCACGCAGTCCATCTGGACTGGCAAGAGGGTTGAGCCCACCATGATGTATTCGTTTCATGCACACTGTCTATTTATTTTTGCCAAAAAAAGTGGACCCCACCATAGGAAGCAATGATGATTGTACTACCACCATAAAAACTTATGTGGGGCCCACTCTAAGGAGCCCACCTGATGTATGAATTTACCACACCATCCATCCAAATTGCCCACTCATTTCAGGGCATGGGCCCCACAAACTGTAACGACCCGAGATTTTCGACTCTCGTGTATAACACAACAGCCGAATTCCCAAGTAACTTCCATTATAACTAATTTGTTAAATAATGAAATCTAGCATTCAAGCACAATGGCGGAAACAATTTTCATCTTATTCTATCAAACTCACTATGTCATCGTCAATGTTTAAATATAACTAAAATACCAATTTATGTCTTCTCTTGAAGACTTATTACAATTCCATAAATGTATCAACTACTCAAAAGAAACATTTAATAAATGAAAATATCGATTAAGTTTCTCCAATATCGTCATCCACCATGTGATTGTGCGAACCATCGAACTCTTCTCCTTAAAAATCGGGTTCAATACCTAGATCTTCACCTGCATCATCTAAATTGTGTTTGGGATAGCATTAAATGCTATCATAGTGGGGAATATTTCCTCCAAGACAATCAAGAATAATAATAACGGTACAGAGTAAACGCAAGCAGGATATTATCATTTAATCAAATCAAAACAACCAACTAAAAATCTTTGTTAATGCGATGCATGGAATGCATGCTCTGGCTAAGGCACCATGGCTAGAAATCATAATACATGAAGTGGGAGACTCCTTGTTACGACTTCACGCTAGCCACTAGTCATCAGAGGTTCCTAGGATGCACAAGCCCATAGTTTTGCCCGACCACGTGAGAAACGGGACGCTCATAGCCCAAATCTACACGTGACAGTGTACGGGAGAAGTAGGATGCTCTAGCCTATTCTCAATTCCGTACACCCACATGGAGCCAAGTGAATGCATGACTTTAGTTTCACCTTTATTTAAGTGTTTTCGCATACAACCGATTTAAATAAAACTCAGTGGTCACTATAGGGAGTCGCAAGCAACCCAGCATAGGCCGACAGCACGGGATTAATGTCCATAGTACCAACCCCGGCTCATGAGAATTTGTATACCATTAATGTTTACTCATTGTCCCGTTTTATGATTTCATCATGTCCCAAAAAGCCAATGTTATACATCATGACCAAATTCATTAAAATACTCATGTAATGTAAATGGATCCAATCAAGCATTATGTATATGTAAGAATCCATTAACAAACAATCACTTCATTCTCTCAGTTAAGTCAAGATATATTCTTCCATCATGGACACCTCTCACGGGTTCCATCTCTCTACATCGAATAATTTTACCAACTTAGGGACAAAGAGTATACAATAATGGGATGTCTATATGATGATCTTATACACACATTTTATATCACAATATGAAAATCAATCTTACTTGTTAATGGACTAAGAAAATAAGGGCATAGATTTCAAAATAATAACACAAATACACATACTTCTTAGTAAAAAATCTAAACAAGGAATCACATCACCATACAATGATATTCATTACAAATCTCACATTAAACTTCATGTTATATGGATAAGCAATTCAAAATAAAATAACTTCACATGCCAAAAAAGAAACTTATGATAATCGTGGTATTATTAATGAAAGGCTTGAAGGAAAATTCTCACCTTATGATGGACTTAGAAGAAGAGGGTTGTAGAAGATCCTAGCCGCTGGAAAAATATGAGAAAGAACTCTCTTCTTCTTCTTCTTCTTCTTCTTCTTCCTCTCTCTCTCTCTCTCTCTCTCTCTCTCTCTCTCTAGGGCATGGAGGCTAGGGTTAGGAGAAGGATTTGGAGGTGCGTAGTAAATATGGAGAGGGTTGTGCACGCGAGGTCTTGTGTAACAACCTCTTGAGGTGGTTTCTCAAATCTTAATATTCGGATGATCTTTGATCAATTCCAATCCGTTCATCTTATCAAGTTCAAAGAGTAGAGTCAAAATACGTAAATTTCTTGATGATCTATATTCTAGATTGGCCGATCCTTGAAAATGGCCTAACGAGTGCTAAAATGGGCTTGATCTCAATTAATAGTCTAGCTTGATGATCAGGGCCCAAATTTTGGAAAAATATGTAGTCATGATAGGCAAAAAATTGTACAAAGTTTAGTGGTTGATTGATGGTGAGAAATGACTAGATCTGAAATTCCAACTTTTGGTGGAAAAGGAAGGGGCTGGCTTTGTGGTTCAACGGTGTAGGATTATAGATCGAGGTCCAAATTTTGTGTAAACTCGTAGTCATATAAGTATAATGGGTGGTCCAAATTTGAGAAGCGATTGATGGTGAGAAGTGGGTAAATTGAAAGGTTCAAATTTAAAAAGAGTTGGTAACTCGTTAATTTCTAGAACGGGATAACTTCGCGCATAAGAAAAAGGCTTATCAAGGTGGGGCACTCAAATCACACTATTGATCCATGATAAAGATGATCCAAGTCACTCATATGAAGAGAAATATTAGACTATGACTAACCATCTCTTTTCCTCACTTGATGGACATGAAAATCAAGGGTTAAGGGGTTCATTTGACAATCAGACCACTTCTACTATGATTTAAGGGCTAAAAATTGACGTGTATGGTTAATATGTGCCCAAAAGCTTAAATCCAGAGTTTTGCGTGAAAGTGATCCTCAGAAACTATAATACTTAAAAATGACATCTTAACTTAAGCTTAACTAATGGCATTTTCGTAATTATCTGAAAAGTGCGTGATTTTTTAAATCTGATCTTTCTAGATGTTTATGGGATCATTCTAAGCAACTTTTGTAAAGGGTCCCCTATCGGATCTCCTACGGATGTCCCGCTATTCGCAAATCAACGGTAAATGTACAATAATTAATAAAAAAAATGAATTTTCAAAAATTTCAAATAAATCTCGAAAATCTGGGGCATTACACAAACACGGCAGATCTAGGGCTCTAGTGGACTGCACACATGAAACAGTAGAGAGGAACACCCATCGTTGAAGCATCTATGTGGCTGTGGACGCTCACCTTTCTGTGCTCCCAACCCTCCCTTTCGAAAAAGGGGGTGTGCATGAATCGCCGTTGTGCCACTGGCTCGCCTCATTCTTGAGGCTTTTTTTCTCGGTTGTCATGTTAAACTGGATATGTTTGAATGAGTTCGTATAAGACCAGAGTCGCCACTAGCCAATTACTTTGGATCCACAGTTGGCTAGGCCCCGTAGAAACGTTAGAGAAGGGAATCAAAAGATTCCTTCCTCTAAAATGACTCCTTTTGATCTGCGGCCAGAAATTCGAGGTAAGGGATCACGGTTACAGGGTAGGAAGGTGTTAAGCACCCACTCTGTTCGTATCGAAGTACGGTCTCTACTTCACAGAATCGAACTAATACTTGAGAGTCTGATTTAATCCTCATACACTCTCATGAATGACATGATGCATGAATGTAGGTCTGAACAGTAAGAGTTTCTGATGGGTAAGTTTCCATTAACAGGCAAGCCCAGAGTATACGCTCATACTGACAAGTGCTTTTTGTGGGATGCATGCTGTGTATTTGATTAATCAAAGTGTTTGCAGTGATATGATATGCTGGAGGGTTTGAAGAATAATAAGTGTTTCACTTATGCTAGATACGAATGAGATGATGCTAATAAAAGAGTAGCTGGATGGACAGAGATGTCGCAAGGGTTTGCTTTAAGCGGCTAAGATTAGGACTTAGGTAGCTTGGGAGACTTGGACCAGGGTCAGGTTGGGCGAGACTAGGGTTAGGCTCTTCTCACTCGAGCTCTCCTTGGTGGAAGAATGGATTAAAAGGGGGGTGGAGATGGACTCGGAGCTCTCGAGTTGGAAAGGTGAGAAGTGGATTTTTTTGGATGCTGAAACAAGAGAGGAGGGGTGTATTTATAGTTGTGAGCAGTGGCAGCTTGTGTAAATAAGCTTGGGCGGCCCCCTGGGGGCCGCCCATACGGAAGCACTGCTCCAGCTTCGGAGCGTACAACCTCTGAACCTGAAGCAGAAAAGCCTGAAGTTCGAGGTTCGGAGCTACTCCGAAACTGTGGCCCGGAGCCAGGTGAGTTGACTGGGTTTGAAAGATGGATTTACATGGTAAGTTAACTGGGTGCAGGGGCTGGACTGACCAGGTGAGTTGACTCGGTGATTTGACTCAGCGGGTTGACTCACCAAGTTTGACTTTTTTGGGATTTTTTAACTAGGTTTTTCTTATGGGGGGTTTTCAGGTTGATGTTTAGGGGTGAGTCGACTGGGTTCAGGCTTGAGTTGGGCTATGGATTGGGGCTTACAAGGGTGAGTTTGGCTGGGTTTAGACATGGGATTTGGGGGTATGAATCTCCATTCATTTAGTTATCTTTACCAACATTGTAGCCAAAGGTGGGGTGTCTACAGATGCCCCTCTTTGGCAGAGGTTGCGTGCAACCGAATGTCAAAGCGAGTGGACACCCCACTTCTGACCCGGTCATTCATAGATTGTGGTCTGAAATCTTTGCTTGCATTTGTATCTGAGTCAGTTGATTATTTGGAAATTGATAACTCGCACATACCGCGGGAGTTTGGAGAAAACGTTGCAATTGTCCCTGCATGAGCTACAACCTGGGTACCCAATCGCAACCCTTCCGTTCCCAATCGGTACTAACATCGGAAAGATACAGTAGAGTAGAGCCTCTGTGTCCATCATAGTTTTACGAGGTTACCGACCCTGTGATTGATTGCTTGTTGCTCTCCTGGATCACTCTAGGAGTACTTGTTTCGCTTGACTGTCAAAGTGGTTAGCTGCCCTGCGTCCATGTAGTCTTACAGGAGATCCACTACGCCGACTTGGACTCAGTTAAGGTACTTCAGGCATCTACGCCTAGGTATGTGTGGGTGAACTCTTTCCACTTAATCTGCTGGTTTTGATACTTGGGTTATAATTCATCGTTTCCACCGTTCAGACGGTTTCTTTAATTGAGCCTTTTAGCTTTCATCTTTTCATATCTTGGCATGTGGTACGACCGCACTGACACTGAAGTTCAGTTCGATCGTACTTTGAGTGCATTGAATCCGATGGTCTCTAGGAAAACCGCGAGACATCGAATCTTATTTGATTTTTGAGTCGGCTCCTACCCAGAGATATGGAAGATCTCTCAGTGTTTTGGAGGCCGAACGCTCTATTGAAAAAAATATTTTTTGGATTTTGAAAGATACCCACTCTGGGGAGTGATACTCAGTGGGGTTTTTATTTGCAAATAGGAATATATATATATATAAAATATTTTTTGTCTTTTTGAAAAGGAAATCTAGCTTGCACGCGCATCTACTAGGGATGCTTGTGGGGTCTTTGGCTAACCGACTTTTATTTTGAAAGTAAGTAAACATGATGATTGATGCGATGTATGCTGATGCATGGGGATGCATATTTGATGATGGATGCATAGTTTGGCTCATTCTCTTTCAGTTCGATAATTTTGCTTTTGTTGGGGATGCGGAGAATTTTGACCTTATTGCTTGCAGGGTTGTGCTTCCCTGGAAATTTTCTTTTCAATGCGGATGTTTAGTTGGCACGTTGGTCAAGATCCTGACCCGTGGTCGATCAGGTCCATCATCTTAAGATGCTGTTTCTTTGCTGATGGGGATGGATGAAGGAGGTTGTTAGTTGTAACATCAAGATTTTCTTCTGGGGATGGGTGTGATTGGGATGACGTTTGGTTGCCAGTTTTGGTCAAGATTCCAATTTGCGGGCGATCGGATCCGTCATCCCAAACTGTGAAGTGAGTGAGCGGAGTTCGCAACTCCTGAAGTGTTGTGTTAGGGATAGTGACAATTTTTGTGATTTTTTGCAAATATTTGGTCCAAATCTTTGCCTGAGTAGTCAGGATGGAGATCAGTTATTGAAAACAAAGGAAATATTTTTGTGATTTTGAAAATATTTAGTCTGAGTAAAGATCGGTGTTTATTGAAAACAAGGGAAGTATTTTGTGATTTTTGAAAGATGATTTTGCAATGTTTTGGTATTTTCTGATTTTTTTGAAATGCAGGGAAATGTATGAAATTTTCATCCATTTCCAGCTTCTATTGCTGGTAAGGCACCTTATCCATTTTACGTCAGCGAGCAAGACGAATCTCACACAGTTAAGTGCCGTAGTTTTACATCTTCGGATGAGGGAATTTTAAAGGTTTTCAGTCAACACACCCACAAAGTTGTGTGTTTCTCATATGCAATGCACATAGACCATGTATCGTTCGACGAACTCCTTCGACCACAAAATGAGCCGCATCCTCACATTTCCCTTTGTCAATCCAGTTTAGAGTCTTATGCTGCTCACAATTCCGTGATGGTGCGCTTCACTCCCAACTGCCTTAATCCCCTTCATGAGTTTTAGGAACAGGGAACATCCGTAAAATTCAACAGCGACTTCCAAATCAAGGTTGTCTATCACGGTGTGTTCAACATGAACAGGATCGTGGGGTTCTGCCTGCTTCAGCCCTTACCTGTTTAGAAGATTCCGGACACCCGTACGATCAAGTGTCAGCCATGTCTGGGACAGGTTGGGAAAGAAAGCCCCTAAGAAGTTAATCCCCGTTGTTGATGTCAGATTTTGTAACAGGATCCTCCGGACGTTCACCTTCTCTCCACCGAAGATTTCCTCCGCCAAACCTAAAAGAAGACAGACAGCAACTAAGGGTGGCTGGGGTCCAGCCGTTAGCCCTCCGATGCTTAAGTCAGATCAAAGCAAGAAGAAGAGTAGCCAGGCAGACCGGGACAGAGATCGAATATTGTGTGTACCTTTCCCATAATGGAGTCGTCCCTTTATATAGATCTGAAGCGGTTCAATCCGTTACGCAAGATATCGAGATCCCGCTGATCTCGTGTACGATACTAAGATCTTGCTGATTTCTTGGGATAAGATCCTATCTTTAGAGACGAGATCCAACCCAATGACTTATTTCAGCAATCACGTTCCTTGATGGCACTCCCTTGAGATTCGGAACCACTAGAGAAGATAAGCCCAAAAACCGACCTATGCGGGCTGCCGGTAGGCGTAGTAATAGCGCTGATTGCTCATGTTGAGCTGGAAGCCGTAGTTGGAGTCATAGTTGCCGAAAAGGAAGGAGACGCCGAAAGGGCGGAGACCACCGCGCTGGATGTAACTCTGCTTGGAGCCGTCGAGGGATTTGGACAAGCTGCTCGACGGAAATCGGGTGCTGGGACTACGAAGATCGTCCAAACCAAAAACAAAGACTCATGATTGCTCTGATTCGGGAGCTGCTCGTGTCAGGACTGCTCGCATCCGGGAGATGCGACCCCTTCTGGCGAGCACGAGCCGAGATACTCGCATCCGGGAGATGCGACCCCTTCTGACGAGCACTAGCCGAGCTGCCCGCATCCGAGAGGTGCGACCCCTTCTGGCGAGCACGAGCTGAGCTGCTCGCATCCAGGATGTGCGACCCCCTACCGCGAGCTCGACCTGGACTCCTCGCATTCATATTGCCGCGAACCTTCACTTCTCGCCAGACTATATTTGCCTACAACACCCGTGTAGTTTTAGGTCTTTGGACCGCTGGGGATAGGTTTGCGCAGTTAAAATTAATGGTGAATTTTTTTATTTTGAGAAAGTTCTAGACTTCAACTCGAGTGATCGAGATTGATACTGATTTTTTATGGAAAGCTTAAAATCTTTTTGGTATTTTTGAAATGATCCGCGTTGTCCAACCTTGATCCGAGCGGTCGAGGTCAATGCCGGTTTTTTGTTGAAAGCAAGAAAAGTCCCCCGAGAAATTAATCCCAGTGTAGTTTAAGGTCTTTAGACCGAAAATTATGTACATGTTGAAAGTACATTCTTTTGGTGATTTTTTTTTAAAAGATCTGAATTATCAAACCTTGATCCAAGCAGTCGAGGTCGATGCCGGTTTTTGGTTGAAAGCAAAAAAAGTCCCCAAGAAATTAATTCCAGTGTAGTTTAAGGTCTTCAGACCGAAAATTATGTACATGTTGAAAATACGTTCTTTTTGTAATTTTTTTTTAAAAGATCCGGATTGTCGAACCTTGATCCGAGCGATCGAGGTCGATGCCGGTTTTTGGTTGAAAACAAGAAAAGTCCCTCGAGAAATTAATCTTAGTGTAGTTTAAGGTCTTCGGACCGAAAATTATGTACATACTGAAAGTACATTATTTTTGTGATTTTTTTTAAAAGATCCGGATTATCGAACCTTGATCTGAGCGGTCGAGGTCGATACCGGTTTTTGGTTGAAAGCAAGAAAAGTCCCCTGAAAATTATGTACAAGCGAGGCTGGAAATGTATATTATTTTTTGAGTTTTTTTAATAAAAAATTCGGGTCATCAGATCTTGATACAAGTGGTCGAGATCGATGCCGGTTTTTATTAAAAAGTCTCTCGGGATGTTAATCCCAACGTAGTTTAAAGTCTTTAGACCCAAAATTTTGTGCATTAAAAATCATGACTGGAAATTCTCGGTGTTTTCTGAAAAATGATTCAGATTATTAGGCCATGACTTTGGATGGTTGAAATCAATGCTTGACCAAGTCAATTCTTTTTTTTTCTTTTGAAAATCTTATGGAGCTTTTTCCACATCATCAAGCTAATTTCTCTCCAATTTCTCACATGATGAGATTTTGGTGAGATTCTTTTCTTTTTCTCCTTCTTCTCTTCCATTACTTCATTCTTACGTGGAGATACAAGATTCACTTGCAACTACTCTTCCCAAGGAGGGAGAGAGAGAGAGAGAGAGAGAGAGAGGTGTCGTTTCAATTTGATGGGAGGACGGCTGGCCCCCTGGGCGCCGCCCAAGCCTCCTCTGCCTACTGGTTTTTCCAGTGGGCTGGGTAATGGGGTGCCCTCCCCTTATCTATATAACATGGGGCACCCTTGGCACTTCCAATGTGCAATCTCTCTCTCTCTCTCTCTCTCTCTCTCTCTCTCTCTCTTTTCTCACTCTCTCTCTTTCTCTAAGTTTTTCTCTTCTTTTGGTGGTCCTCTTGCTCTTTCAAGTCGTGAGGCTTTGGTGGAGTTTTGGGACAGCAAGGTGGTCCCCCTTTGGTGAGTGGTGAAGGTATGGACCACTCCTTTCTTTCACTTGATTGCTTTCCTTTTAATTTTCTCTTCTCATGTTCTTTTCTTTTCTTCATAGTAGGTACTTCAAGAGAGTCAAGGTGGGCCCAAGCTTTTTGGCCTTTTCCACTTTTCCCATCTCTTCTCAAGGTGGTGCATAGAGAGGGACATTTCAAGCTTCATCTCCATCCCCACCCCCCCCCTTATATACTCCCTCCATGTGTATGTAAAGGGTAATTTTGCCATGTCCATCAAGTGTGCATGGTAAAATATCATATTTTCTCTCATGGGAGTTGGGCCCCTTTTTATGTGCATTAAATGGGCTCAAAGTGAAGTCATGGCTCTTGGTGTATTTGATGGGCCCAATACTTCATTTTAGGCTCCCTCATGCTCTCTTTTCCTTTTCATATTTTCCTTAGATGCTTTCTCTTCTTTTTCATCTTCTTCTCAAGGTTTGGGCCCATGAGATTAGTAGGGCCCACCTCAAGTTTTGGGCTCACAATGCTCACTTTGGATGGCCCCTTCTTTCTTTACATTGTATGGACAAAAGTGACTAGCCCATTCATCCCTTGGATCTCAAGTGGGCTAGATTTCTTAGTTGGGCCTTTATGGACAAATGGCCCAAATCTTCCACCATCTCTTGATTATGATGTATATCCTTATAAACAAAGTGTGGTGGGCTCCTTGGAATTCCTCCATATAGATGGGCTTTTGCGCCCTCATTAAAACTTGTGAATTTCTTTTAGTCATGTGTGCACCATTATACTTTGTGCATGTAGGATTCTTTCCCTTCATGCCTTTTCTTTGGATGGATGGAGGACCTGGGTTACTTGATCATCTACAAGTCCCATGAGTGAGTTTTTTTAACAACCTCACTAAGTTCAAATGGTTTTCTCATGTTGTAGGAAAGTGGTTCCAAGAGTTTCCTTTAATGTTACCACCCTCAAATGGATGACCCTTCTTTAAGTGAGCTATCCATGCAATCATAGCTCCTTGAACTTCTCTTGGGGTGTTTGGTGGGTCACCCATCATCCTTCTCAAGGATGAGTGATTTTTTTTTTCCAATTTGTGGGAAAGAATGATGCCCATAAGTTGCTCAAATTTGTCCCATGCTTTGGGGTATTTTGGATTTTGATTTTCAAGTGGGCTATGTATATCATTCTTAACCATTTTTATGATGGTTGGATGACTCATCAATCCATGTCCCTCTTGTGCTCAAATGGTCTTCTTTTTGGTAAAGAAAGTGGTGCGCATAAGTTGCCCAAACTTGTCTTTGCATGGACATTTCTAACTTTGATTCTTCATGTGGGCTATGTGCATCATTTTTTTTTACCACTTGGCTTCTTCGATTCATATGTTTATGGGTAGACTACCATATTGTATTCTCATAGTCAAAACATTTATCAAAACGATGCACATAGGTTGCCCATGATTGACCCATGAATGGGTTCTTATGGTTCTTCAAGTGGGCTATGTGCTCCTTTCAATCCATTGAGGAGGGGCATTTGAGTTGCTCTTGGGGACCAATTTCCTTCCTCTTCCCCATTTGTCCATGTACATGTGTAAAAAGATGGAAACATTTTAAATGAGGCTCATCGCTTTGATATGGAAAGTGAACCAAACCTTCGTCACACATGGACTTTGAAAAGGGATTTTTCATATGAAGCTTGATTCTTATCCCACTTTGATCTCATGGCACTTGAGTGCATTTGTTGTCCAAAATGTATCCTTGGATGGTGGATTTTCCTCACCTAAGGCATGGCATGCAACCCTCTTTAAGGTGGGCCTTGCTTTCTTTAATGGGCCAAATACATATCCTAGGTGACACATGGATTTGGACATTAGATTTTTGCATTTGAATGTAAGTCCAAATCCATGGGTTTCTTGGATAATGATTTGGATTTTAACGGGTAAAGAATAGGAGCTTACCTTGCCAAGCTTGTAGGATTTGATGGCGAACGGCACGAGGGGGCGTAGAGTGGTTAATGAGGATGACCCTGCCTTCATTGTTCACCGCGGGGACCATATGTGTTCTTTAGCCAAGGAACACCAACCTCTTCTGTAATGACTCAAGTTTTCGAAAAAATTAAAATAACAATTTAAGTAATTATTTAGTAAATTACGTGAATTATTATATTAATAAATTAATAATAAATAATCCGTAGGGAATTAGTATAAGATCCCTTTATTAAAGTTGCTCAAAATGAACCCTAAAACAGCGTAGAAGTGTCAGATTTTACAAAAACTCACAAATTCACAATGATTACGAAAATGCCATTAGTAAACTTAAGTTAAACTGATCATTTAAGCATACCAGTTTCTGACGATCTGTTTCATACAAAACTTCATATAATAGTTTAGGGGCAGATCTTAGCCATACACATCGAAATTCAACCCTCCGATCATCCTACAAATGCTCTAATCAGAAATATCGGACCTCAGATCTGCCTCATTTTTAGTGTCATACCTTAAAACCATGTGGACTAACTGATGAGTGGTGTGGATTTTACACATACATCACAGTGGGACCCACGTGCACTACGTGCATGTTAAACCACACGGTCAACGCGCGTTGACCGTGTGCATAGTCGAAGACAAGTCTTCTTCGTCCGCCGCTGCGACAGCAGCGTCCGCTGTTCGCTGGACGGTCCACACCATACATCACGGTGGATCCCATCCGGAAATCCATTCCGTCCATTATGTAGCCCCCTCTTGGGACTACTAAGGGAAGAATTGTAATTAGAAGCCAGAGTGGACCGCACAATCTGTTTATACCTGGAACTTAACGAAATAGAACGCTCAAGATCGGGACCGCTCCTATGCATGGGTCCCTGAAATTTCAAGGGATTATTTTCGTGGACCCCACCTACGGTTTTAACGGTTCACATAGTACCAATTGATGATGTAGAGGGAGATCGAAAATCTTGATCTTTTCCTTCTCCCACTCAAACTCAAAAACGTTGGTCCGGTTCTTCCGTCCGCAAAAACACTACCTCTGGCATATCAGTGTGATATAAGAGGCCGTACTCGTCTCTCCCCTCCCCAGTAAAACGTAGAGAGAGAGAGAGGGAGACGTTAGAGAGAGAGTGAAAGAGAGAGAAGAGAGAGAGAGATCGTAAGGGGGGGGTTTCCGAGTGCTGGTTGGTGCTCCCGTTGCTGGAGCAACCTTCCAGTAGCAGGGAGAAGAAGAAGAAGAAAGAGAAAGAAAAGGAAAAGAGAGAAGAAGAAGAAGAAAGAGAAAGAAAAGGAAAAGAGAGTTAGTTTTCTTCCTCATATATTTTCCACTATGTGGTTCGAGTTTTGAAATTTTTATTTATATTTAGATTTCTTGGTTTAGAGGTTTGAATTGTTTTTATGATTGGATTTATGAATTATATCAATGCTATGTAGAATTCTCTACAAATTGTGTTTTCATATGAATTAATACCGGTTAAGGTTGTACATGTGTGAGCCTATTTTGAATTATCCTGGAAAGATGTTTGGAATATTGATTTGATTCATGCATAACACGATTTGTGAACTCCAGTTATTACCGTAGGGTGAGCACCCTGGTGTGTGCAATAGGCCCATTGATGATTGTTTGGGTGAGCGCCCAAGTGTGTGCAACAGTCCTTGGTTGAGCGCCCTATGTGTGCAATATACCCTTCTGATAGTCCATTGATTGTGGACGGGTTGGTTGAGCTCCTTGGTGTGTGCAAGATACCATACTAGCGTATCCGGTGGATATCAGATGATTTTAGCAGGTTGGGTGAGTTCCCTGGTGTGTAAAGAGACCAACTCTGCAGTTGTGAAACAGTGTAGGCCCGACTATAAACTGGTCCTGGATGTTCTATTGATAACCGTACTGAGATTGTTGAGGCATACTTGCATACCATGCATCACGTACATGTTTAAGAGATTTTGGTTTGAATAAAGTTGCCATTAGAATTATAGTGATTTGTAATTAATTGTCAAATGAATTTTCTATATCGAATCACATGTGCTAAACTATATGAGAATACTCACCGGCTTTTATAGCTGACGCAGTGTTATACGATTAACCGTAGTGACAGGTGATGATTTAGAAGACTTCGAGGAAGCGGTTCCAGATGAGGGAATACTCTAAAAGATTTTTGAGAATTGATTTATTTTGATTTTTAATTTGAAAATATTGATGTAATAAGGCCCATTAGATGGCCATTAGTTTAGACAGTTTGGAATTATTTCGTAGACCCATTTGTTAATGTCAGATTTTGTAACGAGATCCTCCGGCTTTTCTCCTTCGCTCCAGGAGGGATTTCCACCACCAGACCTGAAGCAAGGCAGCGAATAAGGGTGGCTGGGGACCAGCCGTTAGCCCTCCGACGCTTAAGTTAGGCCACAGAAGAGAAGCCAAGCAAAACGGGACCAAGATTGAATGATGAGTACGTACCTCCTATTCAAGGAAGCCATCCCCTTATATAGATCTGAAACAATCCAATCTGTTAAGTGAGATGTCGAAATCCCGTTGATGTCGCATACGATACTGAGAATCCGCTGATTTCATGGGATAAGATCCTATCTTTTTAGTCAGATCCAACCCAATAATATATTCCAACAATCACGCCCCTAGATGGTAATCCCTTGAAATCCGACTGGATCCGGCCGGAAGCCATAGTTGGAGTCATAACCTCCGAAAAGGAAGGAGACGCCCGTAGCTGGGAGTCATGGCCTCCGAAAAGGAAGGAGACGCCCGTAGCTGGGAGTCATGGCCTCCGAAAAGGAAGGAGACGCCCGTAGCTGGGAGTCATGGCCTCCGAAAAGGAAGGAGACGCCCGTAGTAAAGCTGCTCGCAGGTTAAAATGTGGTCGCGAGTCCAAGTACATATTTTGGGTGTAATGTCTTTCAACGACTTGTGAGAAGGTCTGCTCGCGGATCGAGCTTCGCCGTATTTGACTATCGGTTATGAAGACTCGGGACTTGCGAATAGCTGCTCCGTATTTTTCAATCTATGACTCTTGATCAGGTGATCTCGAGAGTCGAATGGACGTCCCGTGCCTATCAAACATTCGACTCTCGATCAGCTAATCTCGAGAGTCGAATGGACGTCCCGTGCCTATCAAACATTCGACTCACGATCAGCTAATCTCGAGAGTCGAATGGACGTCTCGTACCTATCCGACATTCGACTCTCGATCAGATAATCTCGAGAGTCGAATGGACGTTTTGGGCATTTCCGCGTGAAATCTTATCTCCATCATTTTGCCTATAACAGATGCCCCCCAAGTCCTTGCCGCCAAGAATTCTTCTTAAGGAAAGGACTTAGCTCACTATCACACGAAACCGCTCGCTACCTTCATCGAGAATGACACCCCTCATGATGGGCTGAAATTAATGAGCGCCAGCTTTTCGCAGCCTTTTCGCTGATGGAAAATGAAGGGGCGCTCGCCACGTGTTTGAGGAGTTAATGGGCGTGCCTGCTCGAGCGCTGTGTCCAACGAGGGACTGCCACGTGCCATCAGATACGGCGGAATGATTGCCTATAAATATACGGAGTCCGCCATTTCTTTGATTTTCTACAGAAGTTTTTCGAAAGAATCCTGCAACCCTTTCTTTCCATTCTTCTTCCTCTTCCGGTGCTTAATCTTTCTTTTTCTCGGTATACTTCCTTTTTCGTCTTCTTTTATTTTCATCTCCCCATGGCTGGGAACTCTGACGAGACTACTGTCCCCCTTGGCGATGCCACTCCGGAGTCCTCTGCCTCCAGCAGTGCAAGGGTTTCGGCGGGGAGATACACAACAGCCGGATATCCTTCCGTTTTATCGGAGGACCGGCTGGCTGAGCTACGGGAGAGATACCAAATCCCTGACTCTGTAACTCTCCGCTTGCCCGGAGGTGGAGAAACACCCGACTCCCCCCCCCAGGATGCGTAGCATTTTACGAGTACCAGCTCATCTTGGGGGTACGCCTTCCCCTCCATCCCTTTGTTCGCGATGTATTACGATGTTACAAGATTGCCCCTGGGCAACTCATTGTGAACGGGTGGAGGGTGGTGTTGGGCTCCTTTGCCCTTTGGGCTCAGGCTGGCAACGGGGAACTCACGGCGGAGGAGTTCCTCCGTATGTTCCGCCTGAAGAAAGCTCCATCCAGCGAAGGCTGGTATTATTTATGTTACTGGCACCGGGATAACTTCGTGTTGGGTAAACCCTCCTCGAACTATCCCGGCTGGAGGAAGCGGTGGTTCTATGCTTCCGGGAGCTGGGAGTCTGCCTCCTCCAGGGGCCCAGGAGTGACCCGGTTTTTCTGTGAAGGTAGACACAATCCCGTATTGTGCAGTTTCCTTAGAATAATTTTTAGGGTTTTGCTTCGTTTGACCATTATTTGTGCTCGCAGGTATCCCGGCATTGCGGAAACCGAATTTGAAGGGTGGGATCAACGAGAAGATCGTCAGAGTGTATAAGGTGCCTGTCGGAGATAGGCATATCGAGGCTTGCTTATCTCCTTCGCGGCTTGCAGCAGCAGGCCTCATATCCAGGAGAGAAGTCGAAATGACGAAGGCTGGAGAGAAGAGAGGCCTACTGCCCCGTCTGAAGGGCACAGGTTCCAAAAGGCAGAAGAGAACCCCTGCCGAACCGTCTCAATCTTCCATCCGCGCGGGCAGCGATCAGCCTGCCCTTCCCGCGAGCATGGCGGGGGCCCCAGCTGGGCCTACTATCCCTTCACTGGTGGTCGCACCTGGGCCACCAGTGATCAACATTACAGACAATTCCCCAGATGGGGTGGGGTCCAGCTGCCCCCCAGCTGAAGAGGCTCGAGAGCAGGTAGAGCCTCAAGAGCCAACTCCTGCTCGGGAACTGGTCCCAGCTGCCGAGCAGGGACCTGCTCGAGAGTCCATGCCTCCAGCTCGCGAGCAGACCGGTTTGGTCGTTGCCCAACCGTCTGGGAGCGGGACGTATTCGATTCCACGCCACCTCCACCCTGTGTGTAAGTTCTTGTTCGAGAACGTTCCGCCTCACGCCTTTGGCTCTCTCCCCGAGCCAAGCCCTGAGAACCTTATTCTTGAAGCGGGGATGAGGATGGTTCAGGTAAGATTTTGTCAAGATCTGTTTCGACCTGTTGATACGTTCCAGAAATCTCATATTTTTCATCTCTTTGCAGGGTTTAGATCTTATTCTGCGAACGAGGCGTGATATCGTTACCGCCCGTCGCACAATAGAGGAGGCTGAGGGAAAGAGGACTGCCTTGGAAAAGGCAGTTCAAGGAAGAGATCAACTGCTCAAGGCTCGTGAGGCAGTGATCTCGAAGAGAGATGAGGAGAAAAAGATCCTCATTGAGAAGATCCAAGTCCTGACCGACAGGTATCAGGCCTTGGACTCAGACTACGTGAAGCTCACGGGTCTGAAGGAGAAGGCAGAGAGAGAGAGGGAGATCTTCCGACAGGACAAGATCTCATTAGAGGAGCAATTCGCGGGAGCCAGGTCGCAGCTCAAGGAGGCCTACGACAACCTGACTAGGGAGCGCACCGCTCTTGCGCAGCTTAAGGACGACTCGATCCACTGGGACGAGGAGAGAGTCGCCCTTGTAAAAATGCTCTCGGAGGAAGGTACTCGGGCAGTTTCCGAGTTCCGGACTTCGCAGCTGTATGACGATGAACGATATGAGTCATACGATGCTGGTCGAGACTTTGCACTGAGAGTAGTGCAACGAATGATCCCATCCTTCGATATGGGGGAATTCGGTCGAGTCGCGACCATCATAGCTGCAGAAGAGCAAGCTGCTGCCGAGAACGAGGTGACCGAAGCCACGCAGGCTGGAGGGGCTCCTGAAATGGGCCTTGAAGTCGAGAGCGTGGCTCCTCCTAGCGATTGATTTCCTTTTATTTTCTTTTATACAAATGTATATGTAATCATCTGATTATTAATGAAAAGATGTTTTTGGAAGTGTCGCTGTTTCATTGCTGTTCTCCCTTCATCTTTTATTTTTTGCTTGTTAATCTTGAATGGATTCGTCAGAGATGTGACCCTTTAATTCGAGCATGAGCTAAGCTGCTCGCGATCAGGATGTGACCCCGTTCGCGGCCCTAATTTGGGCGCGAGCTGTGGTGCTCGCATTTTGGAGTGCGATTCCTCCTCTCACCAATCGCGAGTAACTAACTCATGATAAAATGAATTAGACTCAATCCGGGGGTCGTGAGACCATGTCCGCGTTGAGATAGACTGATCTATCGATTGAGGTTTTGATTCTACCAAGGGTAGAAGGTTGGTCAAGAGATGGTATTCATTCTCTTCGGGGCTGTTCAGGTCCATGAGAATGGAGAAGCGACCAACTAGTAATGATTTCAATCCTACCAAAGGTAGGCAATTGGCCAAGAGGACGTGTAAGCACTCTTCAGGGCTACTCCGATCCATATAAATGGAGTAGCGGCCAAAAGATATCTTTCACTTTATTCATAAGATGTTATGATAAACTACATCGAATCTAGGGGTAGTATCTTAGCAAATGCTCCACGTGCCAAGAGCGACGTACAGGCTTCCCTTGCATGTCTTCAAGATAATAAGTACCGGGTCGCACAACCCTAATAACCCGATACGGGCCTTCCCAATTCGGATCCAATGAACGAACAGGAATTCCAAGATTTCGCCTTAGAACCAAATCTCCGAACTGGAAAGATCTAGGTCGAACCTTTGCATTCCGATAACGAGCAATACGTTGTTGATATGCCGCCACTCGTACTTGGGAAGCATTTCTTCGCTCTTCCAAGAGATCGAGATGAAGTCGGATATTTTCCTGATTGCTCGCGGGATCATACTGTTCGATCCGATATGAGGGCACTTGAATTTCCACTGGTACCACTGCGTCAACACCAAATGCTAAGGAGAAAGGAGTTTCACCTGTCGATGTACAAGCCGTGGTTCTATAGGCCCATAACACTTCTGGCAGAAGTTCTGGCCACACCCCTTTACATTCACTTAGCTTGGTCTTTAAATGATGCTTTATAATTTTATTCACTGCCTCGACCTGCCCATTCGCCTGTGGATGATATGGAGAAGTGCGGAGATTACGTATCTTCCATTTGTCGCAAAATTCATCAAAGGCTGCGTTGTCGAACTGCGTTCCGTTATCGGTAATTATGGTATGAGGAAGTCCGAAGCGACATATAATATTTCTCCACATAAACTTAGTAGTTTGTTTTTCAGTAATTTTGGCTAATGGTTCTGCCTCGGCCCATTTGGTGAAATAATCAACCGCCACAATCGCGAACCTATTCTGTCCCTTTCCCATAGGTAAGGGGCCGATGATATCGATCCCCCACTGAGCAAAAGGCCAAGGGCTGTCGACTGGGGTCATCCGCTCAGACGGTACACGAGGTATAGGTTGATATCTTTGACACTTGTCACATTTTTTAGAAAATTCTATGGCGTCTGCTTTCATAGTAGGCCAATAATATCCTTGCCTCATCGCTTTATATGCTAGAGATCGCCCCCTGGGATGATTACCACATGCCCCCTGGTGTACTTCATCTAGAACACGATGTGCTTCTTCTGGGTGAAGACACCTCAAATAAGGCAAGGAGAAGCTTTTTCGCAACAAGATTCCATCTTGTAAGGTGTACCTGGCAGCTCGAAGCTGAATTTGTCTTGCAGCTTTCTTATTTTCTGGTAGGTATCCATCTCTGAGATAAAGGATGATAGGATCCATCCAGCATGGAGACGATTGTACCGATATAACTTGCTCGGGAGTCACTTGATCGACACTCAAATGTTGACGGTGCTCGATGGGGATCGAATGCGATAGTTCTGATTCTGGTGCAGACGCGAGTTTTGCCAAGGAATCGGCCAGTTGGTTCTGCTCGCGAGGGATATGGAATATTTTGTAAGTCTTCAGTTTGGCGAGCAGGATGAGGACACGAGATTTGTATAAGGCCATTCTTTCTTCTTTGGTTTCGAATTCGCCAAGAACTTGGTTGACAATGAGCTGGGAGTCGCTATGAATTATCAAATTCTGGACTGCGAGGACAACGGCTAGCTCGAGGCCAATAATAAGGGCCTCATATTCTGCTTCATTATTGGAGACGCGTGATTCGAAACGCAGAGCGTATTGAAAATGCGACCCGTCTGGAGCCACTAAAATCAGGCCCGCTCCACTGCCACTGGCCCGTGACGACCCGTCCACGAAGAGCGACCAAGGAGGTTGATCGCTAGTCATGACGCCATCTTCAGAAGAATATGTAAATTCGGCGATGAAGTCAGCCACGGCCTGGCCTTTGACTGCGGTCCTAGGACAGAATGAAATATCATGCTCGCTGATCTCGACCGCCCATTTAGTTAAGCGCCCGGAAGCCTCAGGCTTTTGAAGGACTTGACGTAGTGGATGATTTGTTGGTACTAAAATGGCATGGGCTTGAAAGTATGGTCGCAGTTTTCGAGCTGCCGTGATTAAGGCTAGGGCCAGTTTCTCCAAATCAGAATACCTAGTTTCTGCATCAACCATTGCTCGACTGATATAATAAACGGGCCTTTGTACCCCGGAATCTTCTCTTATTAAAGCGGCACTAACGGCCGTGGAAGACACAGATAAATAAAGAATGAGTTGCTCATGCGCCACAGGCTTAGATAAAATGGGGGGAGTGCTCATATATTGCTTCAGTTGTTGAAAAGCTTCTTCACATTGAGGTGTCCACTTCCAATCAGACTTGGCCGTTGCACGAAGGAGTTTGAAAAAGGGCAGGCACTTGTCGGATGCTCGCGAGATGAACCTGTTCAATGATGCGATGCGACCAGCTAGACGCTGAACGTCCTTCAGAGTCACTGGGGATTTCATCTCTATCAATGCTTTAATCTTTTCGGGATTCGCCTCAATTCCGCGTTGGCCAACCATGAACCCAAGAAATTTCCCTGCAGATACTCCAAACGCACATTTTTCTGGATTTAATTTCATCTGATACTTCCTCATCAGGTCAAAGGCTTCTCGAAGATCAGGAATGTGGTCATCTTCATCGATGCTTTTCACAAGCATATCGTCAACATAAACTTCCATGTTCCTACCGATTTGAGCAGCGAATATTTTGTTGACAAGACGCTGATAAGTGGCCCCTGCATTTTTGAGTCCAAACGGCATTACCTGGTAGCAATATAGTCCTCGATCTGTGATGAAGGCAGTATGTTGGCCATCAGGTGGATGCATCGTAATCTGGTTGTAACCAGAGTAAGCATCCATAAAACTGAGGAGGGCGTGTCCAGCTGTCGAGTCGACCAACTGGTCGATTCGTGGTGTCGGGAAGCTATCTTTGGGACATGCTTTGTTTAAGTCTGAATAATCGACGCACATCCTCCATTTGCCATTAGCTTTCCGGACGAGAACTACGTTGGCGACCCACTGTGGGTAGTCAACTTCTTTTATGAAATTTGCCGCGAGCAGCTTCTCAACTTCAGTTTTGATCGCCATTTGTCTTTCTGCAGTGAAAGCACGTCGACGCTGATGTACGGGTTTATGCTTTGGGTCAATGTTGAGACGATGTACGATGACATTAGGATCGATGCCCGGCATATCTTTATGAGACCAAGCAAACACGTCCTGGTATTCAGTGAGGAAACGGATCAGATCTTCGCGGTGGATACTGTTTAAGGAGGAACCGATGTACACGATCTTAGACTGGTCGTCTTCGGTCAAGCGGATCGCCACTGTTTCCTCCCCTGGAGTTCCTGATTTCAGAGCACTTTCTCTTGGATCCAACGTGGTGGCGAGAACGTCGGATGATCCTTGAACTATTTCCATGACAGGTGTCGCTTGAGCCTTCTTTCGATCTTGGAGGGCTATCTGGTAACAGGACCGTGCCTCCTGCTGACTTCCTCGCACGACCCCTATGCCATTTGGGGTTGGAAATTTAACGCATAAATATGAAGGGTGCAAGGCCGCTCCAACCTTAGTTAGAGACGGTCTCCCCAAGATGACGTTATATGCTGATTTTCGATCCACGACGAGGAAGCTTACGAAGACGGTGGTCTTCGCTGGACTCTCCCCAAAGGTGACTGGGAGATCGATACTTCCTTCAGGTGTCACCACTTCTCCTCCAAAGCCGACAAGAGGGGTCGATACTGGCTTGAGGAGGTTTCTGGCAAGTGCCATCTTGTCGAAAGCCTCCAAATACAGAATATCGGCCGAGCTACCTGTATCCACCATAATTCGATGAGTCAGATAATTTGATACCTTCAATGTGACTACGATGGAATCTTCATGAGGGAAATGAATTCCCGCTGCATCTTCGAGGGTGAAAGAAATTGGGGGAGGGCTAGCCTTCGAAGAGTTGGACGTTTGTTCCAGCCAATAGATCTGCTGGGGTTCTTTGGACGCCTTTCGGGCGTATGCCTTTCTTGAAGCTTGAGAGTCACCCCCGCAAGCTGGACCCCCGACGATAGTGCGAATTTCTCCTGTGGGCTCAGCATCCTCTTGGTCGGTTTGATGATGAGACGGTTCCTTTTGGTGAGATGAGGTCTTCGCCCTTTCTGGTGACCTATTTTTACGAGTAACATAATCCTGGAGATGGCCTTTTCGAATAAGAGCTTCGATATGGTCTCGTAGGGAGATACAGTCCTGGGTCCTATGCCCGTGATCTTTGTGAAAGTAACAGAACTTACTCTTATCTCTCTTCTCGGGATCGGATTTAATCTTTGCAGGCCACTTCACATATGGCTTGTGTTTTATCTCCATTAGAACCTTTTCAGGAGACCGATTAAGAGGAGTGTAATTATGATATTTACCAGAGTAAGGCTTCCTGGGAGAGCGATCGCGTTGATCGCGATGGTATTTTTTATCTGTAGAAGTTCCTTCTGGCTTGCGTTTCTTACTTTGTACTCCATGACGTGTCAATGCGACTTCTTCTGCATTGATATATTTCTGAGCTTTGGCTTGGAATTCCGCCATAGTTTTCGGCGGGCTCTTATCTAAGGCAAACCTAAATTTCTCGCTCGTTATTCCGGCAATGAGGGCTGTGAGACCCTTTTCTTCGGTGTAACCCTCGGTTTGAACGGCTTCGGCAGTGAACCGTACTGTGAACTCTTTTATTGTCTCCCCATGTTGCTGTTTCAGATTCATCAGATGGGAGGCTGGCTTTTTAATGCGAATACTTCCCATGAACTGAGAAAGAAATATCTCCAACAATTGGGAAAAGGAACTGATGGAAAGTGGCTTTAACCCCCGAAACCACGTACGAGCCGCTTCCTTCAATGTAAGGGGAAAAGCCCTACACATGATTTCTGAACCATGTCCCTCCAACTCCATGAGGGACCTATATGTTTCCAGATGTTCCAGAGGATCGCCAATGCCTGTATACGGAGCGATAACAGGCGTTCGATACTTTCTGGGCAACGGGGCTTCCATGACCTCGCTTGTGAAGGGAGATTCAGATTGATGTATTGCCGCCATGACAGCAGATGGCCGATTTGCCTGGTATCTCTGCTCCATGACATCAAAACGGTCTTGGATTCTTTTGAGATCTCCTTCCCATGGCAAGGTATAGCTAGACGTTTCGGCGGTGGAGCCTTGCGGTTGAGGTTGTCGAGACGAACTGGAATGTATAGAATGTGGAGACGGCACAGGGGGATGGCCGCCAAGTGGCGGGACCTGTGGTTCATCCATAGAATGCCTGGAAGCAACTGGTATGGGTGGCGGTGGTAACCCTTCGGAGGGTTGTCTTTGCGGTTCAGGGAAGTGCTGATCAAGTCGATTTGACAGTGCCTGAACTCCGGCGTTTAGAGTTAGGAGAGTGTTCCCGAGGAATCGTAGGACATCATCCTGATTTCCAGAAGCCTCCAATAATGGATTTGTTGATGGCATATTTGGGGCTCCTTGAGGGATATCCGTCGGAACAGGTGGGAGGGCAGGTGTGGATTCCGTCTCACCGGGCGGAGGTGGTGCCTGCCTCGAAGTTGAAGGATGAACTGTCTTTTTAGGAGGCATCACCGAAGGATTTTGATCGGTGGTTAACACGATTGATTTTGATGATCAAGTCGTTCCCACAGACGGCGCCAAACTGTTAATGTCAGATTTTGTAACGAGATCCTCCGGCTTTTCTCCTTCGCTCCAGGAGGGATTTCCACCACCAGACCTGAAGCAAGGCAGCGAATAAGGGTGGCTGGGGACCAGCCGTTAGCCCTCCGACGCTTAAGTTAGGCCACAGAAGAGAAGCCAAGCAAAACGGGACCAAGATTGAATGATGAGTACGTACCTCCTATTCAAGGAAGCCATCCCCTTATATAGATCTGAAACAATCCAATCTGTTAAGTGAGATGTCGAAATCCCGTTGATGTCGCATACGATACTGAGAATCCGCTGATTTCATGGGATAAGATCCTATCTTTTTAGTCAGATCCAACCCAATAATATATTCCAACAATCACGCCCCTAGATGGTAATCCCTTGAAATCCGACTGGATCCGGCCGGAAGCCATAGTTGGAGTCATAACCTCCGAAAAGGAAGGAGACGCCCGTAGCTGGGAGTCATGGCCTCCGAAAAGGAAGGAGACACCCGTAGCTGGGAGTCATGGCCTCCGAAAAGGAAGGAGACGCCCGTAGCTGGGAGTCATGGCCTCCGAAAAGGAAGGAGACGCCCGTAGTAAAGCTGCTCGCAGGTTAAAATGTGGTCGTGAGTCCAAGTAAATATTTTGGGTGTAATGTCTTTCAACGACTTGTGAGAAGGTTTGCTCGCGGATCGAGCTTCGCCGTATTTGACTATCGGTTATGAAGACTCGGGACTTGCGAATAGCTGCTCCGTATTTTTCAATCTATGACTCTTGATCAGGTGATCTCGAGAGTCGAATGGACGTCCCGTGCCTATCAAACATTCGACTCTCGATCAGCTAATCTCGAGAGTCGAATGGACGTCCCGTGCCTATCAAACATTCGACTCACGATCAGCTAATCTCGAGAGTCGAATGGACGTCTCGTACCTATCCGACATTCGACTCTCGATCAGATAATCTCGAGAGTCGAATGGACGTTTTGGGCATTTCCGCGTGAAATCTTATCTCCATCATTTTGCCTATAACACCATTGATTAATAGTTTAATTTTTAAAGTTTGGTTTGTTTTGATTCTATATATTTGATACCTTGTGAATGAAAAGGAAAAATATCAGTTGTGATTATGAAGGATTCATTTATTATTTACATAATACCCTTGATTTCGGAATTTGAGTTTATATACTCGAGTGTCGAATTTTGGGGTCGTTACATCTTCCTTCCATAAAAGGTCAGGGCACCCAAGACCTTTGGGATAACTGGGTGGAACAACCACAACCGATGTTTGAACGCATTCTGGCCAACACTCCTTTCGCAGGCCTTCTTACATTACGTTTCCACAACAATAATGCCAATTGCATGCTACTTGTAGCCCTTTGTGAGAGGTGGAGGGATGAGAACCACACCTTTTAACTTCCCTATGGCGAATGGGGGATAACTCCCCTGGACACATATATGCAGATAGGTTTCCCATTTTGCGGGGCAGTTGTTCCCCATGCAGGCTCTCTTGCCCCCATTACCCTCAATGACTGGATACGGCTTGTGGGAGCCATCCCACCCGAGAGCGAGTTTCAGAGTAGCCAAGTGAAACTGCAGTGGTTTCACAACACCTCCGCTGTTGCCATCCCTACTACCGAGTTGGAAGCCCTTCATAAAGCAAGGGCTATGATTACTTACGCCTTCGGTTCATTCATTTTCTGTCATGCAAATGAGATGATCGATCCTAGATTTCTTCGCTTGACTGAGGATCTTCACCATTCATATAATTGGAATGGGGCCATTTTGACTCGTATCCACCCGGGCTTGCATAAGATCTCTCGGAGTAGCAGGTCCTTTACAGGTTTTTGGCCTATTGTGGAGGTATTCTCTTTAACCTCCCTTGAAGATGTTTGTCTTCTTTCTTCATCTGATCATTGTGTTTGCCCTTGTCCAGACCTGTTTCTATGATCATTTTGCTCACCTGTCGCCAAGGATACGGGATGATATTGAACCATCATTGTATCGCTTCATGCATTGGCGTCAGCAAAACCGTTAGCGAAATCCTCGAGTGTCTGGGGATAATTGGCGTGCTAACATAGATGGATTGACTACTGAGGATGTAAGTATCTTGCTTTCCTTATCCGTCGTGCTAGTTCTGCAACTAACCGTGGTGATTTTCTTTCTTGTAGTTTGCTTGGATGACATATACCTATTTTCCCCTTTACTATACTCCTCAACGCGTGGAGGCGTATGATTCTTTGTGTCTCCAGATCATGCTCTCTGATGCTGAATCATTTCAATGGTATCTAGGAGAGAGATTGCTCCGACAGATCACCGGCGTGGCTCGGGTTCCTTGTTCTGCACCCCCTCCGGCTGCTTAGATTCCGGCTAATGCTATGGCCGATGCTCTCGAGGGTCAGCCTGGATTTCGCTTCATGATCTCGGATTGTGACTATGATGAGTGGTATCTGCTGTATGGACAGGGACCTCTTCTTCATTCACTATACGTTTCAGGGGGTCGCCACAGGTATGCTGGAGGATCAGTGACAGCTCCTCTGATGGACCTTCACCGTCATGAGCGGGAGGAGAGGAGGGATGATGATGATTATGTTGGTGACCTATAGCCTGCTTCTCTGAGGATGTATTCAACTTGTTGATGTATGGCCTTTTGACATTTTTAAGGCCTTTTGCTTTGCTTTTGTACCAAACTTTTTAAATGAAATGCAACCTTTATTTTACCTTGGATTTCTTGATGATGCTTGGATGCTTTGATTTTTGATCCATTCTTTGATGCTTTGTGGAAGATAGGATTCTCAACTGCATGGATGATGACTTGAACGGTTCAGATTGCTTGATTTGGCCATGTGGGCCACTTGATGATCAGATCTTGGACTTTGACTTTCTTTTCGACGATCCATCCTTTGATCTTGTCATTTGATGACTCATGTAAGCTCTTCCACAATTTGGATTATGATGATCTAGCCCTTGAATGGTTCAGATTGCTTGTGGGCCCCTCTTGATCAACTTTTCTTCTCTTTGACTTGGTCAAACCTATTTTGGTCGCAGTACTTCATGATTGGACTGGTGGGGTACTTTCCAGGTGATTCAGATCAGATTCGGTCAAAATTTGGAGTTGATCGGAGCTTTGGGCGGCCCTCAGGGTGCCAACTGCTAACGTGGACTGACAGTCTCACCTACTAGAGGCTGTGGGGCCAATCCCGCGGAGAGAGGGAGACCATACGTACGGGTGGCCCATAGAGGGCCGCCCAGACCTCTCCTCATGTGCAGTCCGTGCGGGCTCTGGTTCAGACATTCCTCACTGTTCTCTGTTGCTGTCCCCACATTCCCTATACTGGAGAGTTCAATTCCAGCCATGAATCCTTCTTTCCTTTTGTCTTTTCTCTTCATTTTGTCTTCTTCTTGTCTTGTTCTCTCTCAAGCTATGGATGGTGGAGATTTAAGGGCTGTGGGGGCTGACTATGATGGGTCCCCCACTTCAGATTTTCAATGGAGCTTTAATGGAGGGGAGAGGCCTTTAATGGATGGGGTAGATGGAGGTTTAAATGGGGCCATTGATGGGGGTTTAAGAATGGTGGTTGATGGAGCTTTTAATTGCTCCGTTAATGGTGGGATGGCTAAAAATTCTAATTTGAATGGGGTATTGACCATGGTAGGAATGTATAGTATGGATGAGATGGGGAGATGGGCCATAGGTGAGGCTATGCACCCCTTGAGTGTGGGCCGCATGGATGATGTGATTGATGGTGATGACGGGGTTATGATGGACATAGATGGGCTGATCTCATGTTTAGACGGTATGGATGGTTCAGATGATACATTTGACGGCTTGGATGCTCTTGATGACAGCTAAGATGTGCGGTACACTTGTTTGGGCGGACTTGGTGTGATCATTGATGATGTCCCCTTGATGATGGACGGTGTGGATGTCCCGATGATTTCTTTGACTGGACGGAGTGACGGTTGGATTCCTGATTTTACGTTGGAGAGGACTGTAGGTCCAGATCTGACCGTAGATTCTTCGATCAGGGTCGTCGGGGCCCTTTTTTACGGTTAAGATGCATTTTTCAGCGGTCAGATTGGTCATGAGGCTATGATGTGTGGCGTGATCTTTGCTGATAGCCTTCTTGACGAAGAGTATCGACCTTCTCTTGATCATCGACCCTTTACGCATTCGATTCACGAGGTGGGCGAGTCTTCTCATGCTGCTGAGGTCGTGACAGTTTCAGATAGCGATGCGACTATATCAGACATAGTCGGTACAGGGGATAGATCAGGGGCTATTGAGTTCGCAGGGGTTCCAGCTTTTCCTTCTCCTTCACCCATTGATCTTCCGATCCTTGATGAGCTGTCATCGATTCCTGAGCCTTTTGTTCTAGAGGGGATTCTTGTAAGGACTTGCCAGTTGCTTCCTCGTCCTTCTTGTTCGCCACGACTGCTTGCTTGGCTTGACAGATTGCCAGCTTATGAGTTCGAGAGTTGGAGTCCTATGGCTTTGGCGGTCTGATTCATATGGCTAGGGTTGACATTGATTGGAGGATGCTCGAGGCCGCACTGATAGACCAGGTCCCTTCGTTGAACTTGTTTGCGTTCAACGATATGGAGATGAGACCTTCTTTGGAGGAGCTCGTGCGCTTGACAAGTCTTCCTTGGGATTATGCTCAGTATTTCTCGCTGAAGACTGCCACTCCTGCAGAACTGGTTTGGGATTCCGTATCTTATTCAGCCCGTAGCTGACGGTCAGGATGCTGTAGTCATCTCTTTAGACTCACTGTATGATCTTTTCTCGGGCCCTCGGAGTGTGGCAGGGTCCCTACTTTCTCGGAATGCGTTGATATTCTGTCTAATAGCTGAGGTGCTATTCTTAGGATGGCGCAGATCTCAGACTCCTTTGCTACTCGAGGTGATGAGCTGAGTTGTTTGACGGCAGGGGATCATTTCTCTTGTCCTGGCTGAGCTGTTTAATGGGCTGACTGACTGTGCCTTAGGCCACACCCGTGTCCTTCGCAGCTGCTATGCATTTCTCAAGGTGTCCATTTTTATACTTTCCTTTTCTTTTCTTGTCTTATAGGAACTGCTTTGCTTTAACTGAATCTCTTTACTTTCTCACGATTAGATCTGGCTATGGGAGCGTCTTTCGCTAACTGTTCCTCTATCATTTCTCGGTACTTCGTCGCCCTGATCTCATGCGTCATATCATGGAGTTTCTTCTACATACAACCACGATGAGCGAGCCCTTGTATCGCAGGATGTTTGCTGAGCTGCGTGATTGAATGTTCGTTGGGAGTCATCTTGGCTTTCACTTCCTCCAGTACTTTGTGATGCTCATCGCCTTCCTCTGATGCTGGTAGGCTTTCGCTCTTACTTTTCTTATCACCCTATCTAGTTCCTGCGACAGTTCGAGTATGAGTAGGATGTTCCTCCTTTTGCTTTCTCGGGTATTGGGCATCGATTTCTTCCGGTCAGATCATCGACTTTAGGACTCGGGTTGATTGGTCTTGGGCGAGTCACCTGACTGCTGATTTGCTTGGTTTTGAGCCGCGGAACTTTTCTGATGGCGACTGCCCCATACCAACATTGGGTTGCTGAACAGTCTCTGTATCGGCGCATTCCTTGTTGGCACCTGATCGCTAATGAGGATGAGCAGGATGTTCTTGGGGATGCGGTTCTTCATCTAGTTCATATGAGCCCTTTGAGGAGCGCCCATTTCTTGATCTCGGCTTCCTCTTGGCCACTTATGGCCACTTGTTGTCTAAGATTTCTGCACTCTGGTATTATTATGAGATGATGTCGAGGAGATTGGCCGTTGATCAGAGGTTGTCTAATGAGGAGACGACGATCCGTAGCCTTGAGCGAGATGAGGTGCATTATCTGCGCATGGAGGTGAGCAGGTTGAGAGCGAGGCTATTTCGTTATGAGTCAGAAGACTTACCTGACATGGCCGAGGAGGAAGGCAGAGATTGATTTTTTTAGTTTTTAGGGCTGTGCTGGCCGTCTGTACGTCTCTTTTTTCATAGTACACGACCGGTGATGATGCACATTTTTTTTGAAAGAAATGATATGATATATGTAAAAGAAATATGATGCATTAATGGAAAGAAAAAAAAAACTTTTTTTTTTTAGAACTTATTGTGCCACGAGTTGTCTTGTGAGTGTGTCTGGATTTTTTGCCGAGACATAGGAATCAGAACTGAGGCTCGGCTAATGCTTTAACCAATGTCTCGAGATTTACTTGTGTGAGATCCCTTTGGTTCCTAGAGGTGTAAGCAATAGAAACTGTAAATTTCAGAGAGTTTTGTCAGAGTTTGTAGAGTTCTTTGTCCCTGACTGTACTTCTTCTTGTTCTTGAATTGCAACTGCTTAAGCTGATTTGGACCGTCTGGTTTCTTGGTACCCGCACTTATTATTATTTTTTTATTCAAGCCATTTTTTCCTGCAGCGCTCTTTCGAGTTTTCACCACAGCCGGCCTTTTCCCGTCATTTTTGCCCGTGGCGCTCTTTCGGGTTTTCACCACGTCTCGGGTATTTGATCTTGCTTGCCCCTTGACGGTTATGCTGTTTTTACCCTCGGCGCCCTTTTGGGTTTTCACCAAGTCTGCTGTATGCCGACTGTTTTTACTCGGAGTGCCCTTTCAGATTTTCACTATGCCCTCTTTTTTTAGGCACACATTTTTTTTTTTGGATAAATGCGGTGACTAGAGGTCGGGTATCCGTCGTTGCCGGCCGATGGTAGTCTTTTGACCCTTATCCTGAGTTACGGTGATAGAGCTGTCGGTCTTAGTCATAGACCCTTCTGAGATCGATGGATGGGTGACTGTGTTTCCTTTCGGGTTGATTTGTCTCGAGTGTTTTGTTTTTGGCTTCTCATTTTTTTTTCTTTTTTGTTCTTTTCTTTGTATTCTTTTTTTTTTGTGTCTTTTTCTTCTCTATTTTTTCTATTGAATCCCTTTATTTGCAACACTTATTGGTGGACAGAAATGATTTCTCAGAAGTTTTAACTTCGACCCTTTGACTTCAGCTCTGTTAATGTAACTCTTGATAAGGTCAGAATGACTTACCCGTGAAAGATCTTCACTTTGTCGACGTTGATTGGCTCGGGAAGATCCACCCCTCTCATGGTAGTGAGTCTGAGGGCGCCTCCATGAAGTACTTCTCTGATGATTAGCGGTCCATCCCATGAGGTTTTGGACTTTCCTCTGGGATCCGGAAGGTGCGATAGTAGGATCTTCTTCATGACCATGTCGCCCACCTTGAAACTTCTTTTTCGGACTCTCTTGTTGTAGGCCCTAGCTATCCTTTTCTGATAACACTGGGAATGACTTAGCGCATGCATGCGCTTCTTATCTGCTAGCTGTAACTGATCGAATCTGGCCCATTGCCATTCTCCTTCTTCAATTCCGCTTTCCAGTAACACTCGTAGTGACGGTATTTCCACCTCGACTGGTAGAACTACTTCCATTCCGTAAGTAAGCTCAAAAGGAGTAATGCCTGTAGCAGACCGTACAAACGTTCGATAGGCCCAAAGTGCATATGGGAACTTATCTGACCAATTTTTATAGGTCACGACCATCTTCTCGAGTATCCTGATGATTGTCTTATTTGCGGCTTCTACCACACCATTCATCTGAGGACGGTAAGTGCTCGATCAATAATGTTGAATCTTGAACTTGCTAAGGAAGTCATCCATCTTCTTGTTGACGAATGGGGTCCCATTATCTGTGATGATAGCATAGGGATTCCATACCGGCATATGATGCTGTTCTTCATGAATTTGATCACCTGGGATGTTGCAATCATGGTGTAGGAGGTTGCTTCTACCCACTTAGTAAAGTAGTCTATTGCCACAAGTATATACTCATGACCGTTTGATGCTTTGGGACTAATCTTCCCAATGATGTCGAGTCCCCACATAGAGAAGGGCCAGGGAGTTATCAGGTTGTACAGTTCTGAGGAGGGGGCATGAATTTGATTTGTATGTTCCTGACACTTGAAGCATTTTCTGACGTGCTGGCAGCAGTCTGTCTCCATGGTGAGCCAATAGTAGCCGAGTCGTAAAATCTTCTTTGCCATCATGTGCCTGTTCATGTGTGGGCCATAGATTCCTTCGTGTATTTCTTTCATGATCTTTGCAGCTTCTATTTCGTCAACGCATCAAAGGAGGACTTGATTATAGGATCGCTTATAAAGAACTTCGTCACTAATGGTGAACTGGTCGGCTAAGCGCTTGATGGTTCGGCGATCTGTTGCTGTTGCTACCTCCGGATATTCCTGGGTTTCGAGATATTGCTTGATGTCGGCATACCAGGGTTTGTCAGGGGCAGCTTCGGCTTCTTCTATTTGCAGGTAGAAAGCAGGTTCATCTTGAGTTTCGACTATGAGCTCCCATTCTAAAGCTCCTTTCGGGATCTCGAGCATTGATGCAAGTGTAGCGAGAGCATCTGCAAACTGATTCTTGGCCCTAGGCATGTATGAGAAGTTGGTTTCTTTGAATTCTTTAACCAGATTTTGAAGGTACCCATGATATGGTATCATCTTCTTGTGTTTGGTTTTCCATTCGCCATTGGTCTGATTGATGATAAGCTGTGAGTCTCCAAATACTCGTAGCTTTTTGACGCCTAAGATTATGGCTTCCCTTAGACCAGCGATGCATACTTCATACTCTGTCATGTTGTTGGTGCACTTGAATGCTATAGCGCCTTGAGATAGGAATAGGGACATCATCCAGAGAGTAGAGGATTGGTCCGATACCACTTCCTTTAGAATTTGTTGCGTCGTCGAAGAATAACGTCCACTCATCTTTCTTCTTCTTTTCTTCACCTTCGATGAGCAAGAAATCTTCATCAGGGAAGAATGTCTCGAGTGGTTGATAATCCAGGAGAGAGTGAGCGGCAAGATGATCGACGAGGGCCTGCCCCTTGATTGCCTTCTGAGTGACATAGGTGATGTCGAATTCAGACAGGAGTAGCTGCCATTTAGCTATCCTTCCAATGAGTGTTGGTTTCTCGAACAGGTATTTGAGCGGATACATGTGAGCAAGGAGGAGAATAGGGAACGCAATCATATTGTATTGACGGAGTCCCTGAGTTGTCCAGACTAGGGCGAGGCAAGTCTTCTCGATCGGGGAATACCTGGTCTCGTAGTCGGTGAACTTTCAGCTCAAATAGTATATTGCTTGTTCCTTTTTCCTGGTCTCGTCGTGCTGGCCGAGAACATAGCCAATGACTTCTACTGCTACCGAGATGTATAACAATGGTGGTCGTCCAAGAGTGGGCGACACTAGAATTAGAGGATTCATGAGATACTTCTTGATGCGATCGAAGGCGACTTCGCAATCGTCATTCCATTCTTTTGGAAAGTTCTTTCGAAGGAGCTTGAATATGGGTTCACAGATAGGTTTGAGCTTTGCGATGAAGTGACTGATGTATTGAATTCTGCCGAGGAAACCACGAATTTCTTTCTCTGTTCTAGGAGGAGGCATCTCGATGATTGCTTTGGTTTTAGTTTCGTCGACCCTGATGCCATCCTGTTGCATTGAAGACACATTTCTGAGGGTTGAGACAGAGCTTGTACTTTTTTAATTTGTTGAATAACTTCTTGAGATCTTCAAAGTGTCCTTCAATTTTAGCGAGATTTGACGATCATATCATCCACATATACTTCAAGCTCTTTGTTCATCATATCGTGGAATAATGCTGTTATTGCTCGCTGATATGTTACTCCTACGTTCTTCGGACCGAACGGCATTACCCTGTAACAGAAGGTTCCCCAGCGAGTGATAAATGATGTCTTCTCATGATCTTCGATGGCCATCTTGATCTGATTGTAACCTGAGAATCCGTCCATGAATGGGAAGATCTTGTACCCTGCAGTGTTGTCGACCAAAGTGTCGATATGTGGCAAAGGGAAGTCATCTTTAGGACTGGCTTTGTTGAGATCTTGGAAGTCGATGCACATTCAAACCTTGCCATCCTTCTTCGGTATTGGTACGATGTTGGCAGGCCATTCAGGGTAGTTGGAGACTACTAAGAATCCCACATAGTACTGCTTAATGACTTCATCTCGAACTTTCAGATCCCATTCTGGCTTCATTCTTCAAAGTTTCTGCTTCACTGGCTTCATATCTGGCTTGGTTGGCAGATGGTGTACAACGAGCTCTTCATCGAGCCCCGGCATGTCTTCATATGAGAACGCGAAGTTAGATAATCTTGGAGCCAGGAACTCTATCATTCTTTGCTTCATCTCTGGTGGCAGCGATTTTCCAATGCGTACTTCCATAGGGATCTCGGGTGTCCCCAAGTTTACTACCTCAAAATCATCGGCTACAAAATTGGCTTTAGATTCAAACTTTTTGAGGAGATCCTCTAGTTCGGGAGCTGGGTCATCATCTTCCTCATCTTGAGCTTCGTCCAAACCCATGAGCTCAAAGTCTAATTCGATGTCAAAATCATATGATTCGACTTCAAACTCATGCGACTCTTTAGACGAACTTGGTACATTATTGAATCCATGAAAAGAAATGTTTTTTGGTTTTTGAGAATTTTCTAGAATTGAAATGCTAGATGTTTTTGCTTTTGAAAGTTTTTTTTTATTTTTTTGAATTTTTTAAATTCACTGGACCCTAAACAAGCGGGCATTGCAAACCATGATTGATCCCAGGTTGTCCCAGAGTATCGATCGCTGCTTAAACCGGATGACTCTCTGGTTGATTCAGAAGTTAAGGGAACAGATGACCATTCAGGACCCCACACTCCTTCCCCTGGAGAGGTGGGAGTTGATGATTTGGGTGAAGAATCACAATCTGGCCCAATGACCATGATTTCTCGCTGATTGGGTTTGTGATCTGAGTCATACTCAGTTCCTCTCGGATCACTTACCTCGAATTGTAGTTCGTCTGGTTTCACAGCGAGACACAAGTTCGAAATCTGGACATCAGACCATCCAGGGCTGGCCATTTCCCTTTCTTGGTCTAATGGATGGGCTGCTTCTGCCCCTGGCTGATGGTTGATGATGTTGATTCTGCAGAGATGGGCGGGTCGTGCCCCTTGTTGATTGATGCTGAGATGGGCAAGTTGTGCCCCTGGTTGGCTGGAATTGAAGTGGGCAGGTTGTGCCCCTAGTTGACTGGAATTGAAGTGGACAGGTTGTGCCTCTAGTTGAGAGCAGATATCAGAGTACCTTGGTCTTGAAGTTGTTGTATTTGTTTTCCTTCTTTGTTTTCATCCTCTCCTTCTTCTTCTAGAGGCTTAGATGGTTCGAGAATCCAGTCCAATTGAATGGGTGGCCACATGGCCTAAGCTAGGTTCATCGGGAAGCCTTTGTGTAGTGTAGTTGGTTGATTTCTTCTTGGATCTTTGCAAGGCTCTCCTGTCCTAATGAATTGAATGGGTGAACACCGACATTTCTTTTTTCTTTTGTCCATGATGACTGACCTGTACCCGAGTCCCCATTTGCGTTGTTATATACCAGCGGCATCTTTCTGAACTTGAAATGATTCTTCATCCGATACTTGAGGCTTAAACGTTCTGCTGGTGAAAAGACACGATCCACACTTATCGGTTCTGGATTGGTGATAATGTTCACAGTCTCGAATTCAAAACTATGAAACGGGACGTCGTCTTCAAAGTGTTGGATGTCGATGACAGGGATATTTGGTTCAGTGGCAGCAACATTGGAAGGAATGATGAGCTCCTTCTCTGCGTGGACAGAGATCACTTGATTTCCACAGATATGCTTCACCCGTTGATGCAAAGTTGATGGCACAGCTCTAATCTTGTGTAGCCAAGGTCGTCCGAGCAACATGTTGAAAGAGGCTGATATATCCAGGATTTGGAATATGATGGTGGAGATTTCTGGACCTATCTGTACCTCTATGTCGACCTCTCCTTCCACTGATCGGCGGGTGTTGTCGAATGCTCTGATGTACATGGTGTTGGGTCGGAATGAGGAGGGATTGATTCCTAGGCATTCCGCAGTCTTGAGCAGGCAAACATTTAAGCTTGAGTCGTTATCGATAAAGACTAGCGGGACGCAAAGGTCTTTATATCGTAAGGCTATATTGAGGGATCGCCCATGGTCGCGCCCTTCTGGTGGCAACTCATTATCAGTGAAGGTGATGGTACGTGGAGCCAGGAGCTATCCAATCATCAATGCTATCATTTCAGGTGCTGTATCGGAGGAGACATGGGCATCGCTCAGGGTTTTGGCAAACATTTCTCGGTGTATGCGAGATGTACAGAGTAGCTCCCATACTGAGATTTGGGTAGGGATTGACTTGAGCTAAGTCGCCACATCATATACAGCTTCATTTTTATTGCCAAGGCCCAAGAGAGCGCTTTTGGGATCTCCTTTGTTTTGATTATCTCTTTGGATGCAACGCCTATTGGGATTCATGTTTCCCACCTTTGCACATTCTGGATAGTGCCACGAGACTTCTTTATAATTTTCCTCTCTTTTGCTTTATAGGACCACTGGTTCTTGCAACAGTGCTGGTGTGGGTACCAGATCTTCCTCATATTGAGCTTTTGCCTTGAGGACTACATTGTTGCCTGTGTTGAAGGGATAATATCGAGGTTTATTTTCATAGATCACATAAGGTCATGGTCGTGGCTTGACTGTTCTTGGAGCAGGAGGTTCCCATGGAATGAACACTAATCCTCTTGATATGGCGAGGGGTTTCTCTGTTCGGCCTAGCTGTTGTAGTGTAATTGACACGCCTCTGGGACGTCTTTGTGGCTTGGGGACAGAACTTGCCCCTTGCAATATGACTGGCTTGACTGGAGGAGCCCCTTCCAAGACAATGGGTTCTTGCTACTGATAAGTATAATCCCTCCATTGCGGATTCGATTATTCCTAAGCTGAAATTGCCCCTTGCAAAATGACAGGTTCGTATGCTGGCTCGATTTATGACTGTACTCCTTCTTGGATGATCAGCTCCCTATATGAATGGTTGTAAGGTGCCCCTTGCAAGGGGACAAGCCCTTGAACAACTGGTGCATCATATGGAGGTGCTCCTTCGAGTACTAACGGCTCGAAGACTGAAGGAGGAAAGGGGTTTGCCCCTTGCAAGATTGGAGGAGAATTTTTTGGCCCATAAGTGTAAGCATGAATGGACTGGATATGGGAGTGATCGAGACACTCTCCTTCTTCTATGCTATTGACGGCAGGGCCACGAGACGACTGGGGTCCACGGATGCTGAGGCAGAGGATTCTGAAGGATGTTGGTAGGGGCTGTTGGAGGAGTTCTAGGGACCAAGATGACGATCTTGCGGTCGTTAATCAGATTTTGTATGGCATTCTTCAGAGTCATGCATCGATCAGTGGTGTGGCCACGCCCTTGATGGTAGGCACAATATTCATCTTCTTGGTAGTTTGGAGGCAGAGGATTTGGAGGAGGCCTGGGTGCATTAGAGTGAATAACTGCTTTTGTACCAGCATAGCCATGACTTGACTGAGTGACTGAGTGAGAGTAGTGAATTTCCTGAACTCCTTATAATTCTGCCTATTCTGATATGAGTATTGGCCGTTCCCCATGAACTGCTGCTGCTGTCGAGGTGGTTGTGGTTGTGGTTGTGTTTGAGGATTTGGTTGCGGTAGGGGTGGCTGTGGCTGATGCCTCTGAAGTTGATGCTGAGCCTGATTCTGCTGATATGGTTGACACCCCTCTGAGGGAGCATATTGGTTGCCCTGAGCAGTGGCGATGATGTTGTTTACCTCTATCGGGCGAGGACGGAGAACCGCTGCGGTTTCCATTCCCGTATCCAATAGGTTTCCCTTCCACTCTGTTCCGTTTGACTGGAGTGGCCTGATGAGGCTATGGGGAGATTGTCCATACGCGGATTCTTGCTTTGACTTGCTCTCCAGCAGGATCAACTGTGAGAAATTTGAATATGGATGCAAGATGAGATATCCAGATATGCCAGGATATGTCGAATGAACAATCATGGAGATTTGTTCTTCGTCGTCGATAGGTGTCCGCATTCTGGCTGTCATAGCTCGTCAATGTCTCACATAAGCTGATAACGTTTTGTCAATCCTTTGTCGAGAGCCGCGAGGTCGGCTCTCCTGGGTGCCATGTTGAGATTGTATATGAATCTGTCGACGAAAGCCTGGGAGAGTTGATCCCAAGTCTTGATGCGATGGCAGTCCAATCATGTGTACCAGTTTAGGGCATTGCCCTTCAGAGATTTTTGGAACGAATGAATGAGGGCTCCTTCATTTCCTGAGATTGCACTCAGCTCTCCATAGAAAGCCTTGAGATGTGCTGTGGGACAACCGTTGCCGTCGTATCTTTTGAATTTTGGTACCTCAAAGTTTTGAGTATCTAAGCATATGGAAAAGGACACAAGTCTCTGAACTTGGTCGAAGGTAGATCGATTCCCTATTGTCACTGAAATTGATTTTGTAAGATCTGGAGCTGCTCCTGCAACTCGCCCAGTCCTGCATGATCTACTCGAACGATTGGTGCCTCTCGAAGTAAGGCACGTTCTTCTTCGGCATAGTGGTCGATGTCTTCGACCCTATGGGCTTGCTGAAAAGCAACCACGTGTTGCTGGAATTGATTCGATGATTGAATTGGATTCTGACTAACTTGTGCTTGAAATGACTGCAATTGAGCTGGAGACTGTACTGAAGGTTGAACGGGAACTTGCTGGAAATTAACTGGAGATTGCTGGAAATTAACTGGAGCTTGCTGACTTGAAGATTGCTGGAAATTAACTGGAATCCCATCGGTGGGGATGTGCTGGAATTGAAAAGTACTCCTGTTTGCAGGAGGCTGAGATGCTGGAAAGTGACCCCCTTATTGGGTATTCGCCAGTGTCCGCTGATTGATGTGGGCTTGACACTGACCCCCATTGTGGGCATTCGCCAGTGCTGTCCCTGTTGCTGGAAATTGAATTGAAATCCCATCGGCGGGGATGTGTTGAAATTGAGTAAAGGTCTCATTGGCGGGGACATGCTGAGAAAGGAAAAATGGGTCTCATCGATGGGGACGTGTTGAAATCTACTGAGATTGTTACTTGTAAGATTGACTGGAAGTCCCTGCGACGGGAATGCTCTGAGATGGTCTTGTCGTCACAGGAAGGTATTGAGGAGGATGCCTTATAGCGACGGGCTAAGATTGCCGTTGTCGATAGTCTTGGGCAGACTCTGATGGTTGTGCTTGATTTGAACTGGAGGTTGGAGGGACCCGGCATGGCTATTGAGATTGCTGAACTGGGCCAACTTGATCGTTGATTGCTGCAGTAGCTTGTGCTTGCATGAATTGTAAGATCATTTCTTGTATTGCACTCATTTCCTTGTGTCAATTCTTGCATGATTGACGTATTCTCAATTGGTTGTTGTGCTGGAGGTTGCGCTTTGGCCATGTCGATGGCAAAGAAGAGGTGAGCTTCCTCTTCTTGGTCGGACATGGCTTGCTGAGCTCGAGTACGGATTATACTGCGGAAGGGAAGTTGTTTCCGAAGACGTTGAGCCCAAGGAGGTGCAATGGTGAGGAATATGCTCTACTTTTTTTTTTTTCTTTAGATTTTAGAATTTTCTATTTTTTTTTTATGGAATGCTATGCAGATGAGATTGTATGAGGACTAATGACTTTCAAGTATAGGAGGGATTCCGTTTTTCAAGTTGGATCACGACTAGTGGGACTAGCATATCCCTAGCGGAGTCATCATTCTGTGAATGCTCACCTTTCCGCGCTCCCGACCATTCCTTTCGAAAAAGGGGGTGTGCAGTGAATCGCCGTCATGCCACTGGCTCGCCTCGTTCTCGAGGGCCTTTTTTTCGGTTGTCGTGTTAAATTGGATATGTTTGAATGAGTTCATATAAGACTAGAGTCACCACTAGCCAGTTACTTTGAATCTATAGTCAGTTAGACCCCGTAGAAACGTTAGAAAAGGGAATTCGAAGATTTCTTCCTCTTAAATGACTCCTTTTGATCTGCGGCCAGAGATTCGAGGGAAGGGATCACGGTTACAGGGTGGGAAGGTGTTAAGCACCTACTCTGCCCGTACCTAAGTACGGTCTCTACTTCACAGAATCGAACTAATACTTGAAAGTCTGATTTAATCCTTGTACACTCTCATGAATGATATGATGCATGAATGTAGGTCTGAACAGTAAGAGTTTTTGATGGGCAGGTTTCCATTAACAGGCAAGCTCAGAGCATACGCTCGAATTGACATGTGCTTTATGCGGGATGCATGCTGTGTATTTGATTAATCAAAGTGTTTGCAGTGATATGATAAGCAGGGGGGTTGGAAGAATAATAAATGTTGCACTTATGCTAGATGCGAATAAGATTATGCTAATAAAAGAGTAGCTGGATGGACGGAGGTGTCGCAAGGGTTTGCTTCGAGCGGCTAAGAATGGGACTTAGGTAGCTTGGGAGACTTGGACCAGGGTGAGGCTGGGTTAGACTAGGGTTAGGCTCTTCTCACTCGGGCTCTCCTTGGTGGAGGAATGGACTAAAAGGGGGGTGGAGATGGACTCGGAGCTCTCGGGTTGGAAAGATGAGAAGTGGATTTTTTTGGATGCTGAAATAAGAAAGGAGGGGGTATTTATAGCTGCGAGCAGTGGCAACTTGTGTAAATAAGCTTGGGCGGCCCCTTGGGGGCAGCTCGTATGGAAGCGCTGCTCCAGCTTCGGAGCGTACGACCCCCGAACCCGAAGCAGAAAACCTTGAGGTTCGAGGTTAGAGCTACTCCGAAGCTGTGGCTCAGAACCAGGTGAGTTAACTGGGTTTGAAAGATGGATTTACACGGTGAGTTGACTCGGTGATTTGACTTCTCGGGTTGACTCACCAAGTTTGACTTTTTTGGGATTTTTTGATTGGTTTTTCTTATGGGGGGTTTTCAGGCTGATGTTTAGGGGTAAGTCGACTGGGTTCAGGCTTGAGCTGGGCTATGGATTGGGGCTTACAAGGGTGAGTTTGGCTGGGTTTGGACATGGGATTTGGGGTATGGATCTCCATTCATTCAGCTATCTCTACCAACATTGTAGTTGAAGGTGGGGTGTCTGCAGGGGCCCACCAAGGTTTTTTTTGTCGTCCCAGCAACTCCTAAGGTCAATTAGATCTGGACGTGGGGGCAAGGGCCCATAGATAAGGCTTATTCAAAGCTTGAGTGGACCCCACAATAGCAGCAACAGTGGATTGTTGTCCACCATTGAAAGCTCTTTGGGCCCACCAAGTAGTCTTTTTGACTTCCCACCTATTTATAAGGTCACGTAAAACTGGAGGAAAGGGATCACACCAACACTAACTTGATCCAAAGCTTTGTAGGCCCCACCGTTTAAAAAAGTGGAGATTGAATACTTATCGTTGAAAACTTCCAAGGGCCCACCCTGATGCCGATCTGCCACCAAATCTATTGATAGGGTCTACAGAGCTGGTAGTGGAGCCCATACCTGAGGCAGATGTAAAGCTCAAGTGGGCCCCACCTCAGAAAAGAATGGTGATTGAATGCCTAAAGTTGAAAACTCCATGGGGCCCACAGGGTCATCCATTATGTGGGGCCCACCTTTTATGTAGACCACCTGCCGTGTGAGCCCCACCTTCCGAGTGGACAGTCCACGTGCAGCAGCCTTTAACGTAGACGGTATCAATGAGCCATCTCTTTCAAAATAGCAGAAAAGCTAAAAGAAAAAAACTGAAACGACTATTTGCTTTTAAGTAAAAAAGTTACTTATGATTAATCATAAACCAAACACACTTTTCTGAATGTCAGTCACTTTGTCACGCCCCGAAAATCAGGTGCTGGGCAGTCTGCGGCTCCCGACTCTTCCGAGGTGACTGTATTTTGTGGAAATATAGTTTAATGTCACAAATCGATGGCATCAACTCATAAATAGAGCTTTAACCTAAATAGTGTATAATATAGTCTGAATTAAGGTGTAAATACATACAATCATCTACACAACCAAGGAGTCCACTCAGTTGGGGCTCAATATATACATGTTAAAAAATGAATACAATACAAGTCCAAAGCCACTCCGATAGGCAAGCTAGCAAATCTTACGTCTCACTCATCAAGTAGTGGAAACTCCTGCATCAAAGATAACTGGTTGGTGTTTTAAAACACCCCCCAGGTGAGAATGAGTAATCATACTTAGTGTTACCATTCCCTAAGTTAAACATATTATCAATACAATCAAGTACAAATAGTGGAGCATAAAAAATGGTGGGGCTCTCACACCTACCACTCCAGCATCAACAGATAGCATAACCCCACAATCAAGTTCTTATTCTAGTTGAATAATGCATGCAGTCATGATATGCAAATGTTATGTTCTGGAGAAATAAACGGTGGGGTTACCACCCAGCAGCAGCATCAGACCAATGCAAGTGAAAATGTGATGCATGTATGTTTACCAAGTATTTATTTAATTCCGTATTCAATCAGCAGTATTGATGAAGCCAGAATACCTCAATTCTATCAAGAGTCTTACAAACAGGAACACGACCGACAGGAACGCGGCCGAACACTAGACAGCGAGGAAAGCCGGACACTGGATAGTGGCCTTACCGAACATTGGACAATGCCAAGTCGGGGTACCCTCTACCAGGCCGGGACCCACCGCCAGGTCAAGGCGTCTTATGCCCGGCTCCTGGAATCCCAATTTAGGTCCGTCACCCAACATAACTGAATAATGAATCAAATGGTAAGGGTCTCGATACCCTAGAATGTCATATGCATGGTAATGGGTCGTCACCCAAGATCAATGATGGTAGGCTTATCACCTAGCATTGGTGCTCAAGACTCTCGATAAGACCATCAAGATCAATACCGATCACAGACAACACAAACACAGTTACCCATATACCATGCCTGGCTCATGAGCTTCAGTATATAGGATTCAATGCTCAAGGCTTCAGTATATAGGATTCAATGCTCATGGGCCGGGACCCACACCAGCTAAAGACAGCACAAACGCAGTTACCCATATTCCATGTCTGGCTCATGAGACTTGATATGTACAGTTATAAGTGACTGTATAACAATGGTAATTATGGTATTCGAGATTCTATAGAATATGTAACAATGATCAAACAAATATGATTAACCCTAAAATTGACTGATTTGGTAGGCCGAGCAAAATATCAACCAAACCAGCGTAGCTAGGGTCGGTCGATCATGTTACTCCCAAGTCGACCAAACAAGTCCGTGACGGCCAAACCTAACTAGGCAGTCCATAAATTGTGATTTTCAGAGATTAATCCCAATCATGTCAATTAAATAATATACTAAGCATGTTGTGAGAGGAATAGAGCATCATAGCATTCATTGTTTCAATAAGGCATAAAACCAAACAATTGATATGCGATATACTTCATTTCATATATGGGCGTAAAATCAAACACTTGGCGTGCTATTGCAGGCCAACTCATCTAATTCACAATCAGGCACTAGCCTGGGTGGATGGTAATCCACTTACTCAAGCATATGTGAACTTCTGTTCACTCAGGAATTTCATCGAACACTTGATATGCACAACACATCAAATATCATATTTTCATAAAATCGATTCAAATGGGCAATCAATCTACACCTCGAAGTAAGTGTGTAATTAATCAACATATATAGAACATCAATCATAAACATAAATCATTCGGCACTTAACTTTGAATGGAATTCAAGAAAAATCCAATTTTCACTATTTGGAACCCTCATGGGCTGATAATAGCCAACTTAGAAGATAGTCCTCACCTGATTGATGAATCCACGAGCTAGGAATGAATATTCCTCAAGGATTTGAAGAAAATCCAGCTAGAACACCTAAATTCGACAGAAACCCTAATTAGAAATGAGAATCCCTAATGAAACTTCCTAATTTCTACAATAGGAGAGGTATCTTACTTCAACGTACGGCCCGCCTATGATCTGATAGAAAGAATGGCGCTAGAGTAAAAGGGTTTGAGCAAATCCTAGAAGAAAGCCCAAGCAGAACCCCCAAATTCCATTTCAAATGAAATTCTCAAATGGGCTTGGTATTTATAGTTCCGGATGGTCCAAGGTTGAGGTGAGTCGCACAACTCACACTCTCTGGTCGTGACCTATGTTGTGCGGTTCAGGATAGGGTGTTGGACATCTAGTGCAGGGGAAAGGTCAAGTCCAGTAAGATGATCGATTTCGTGTAGATTCGTGATCAACGGCCCACTAATGAACGGTCTATAGCTGTTCTAGGTTTTCGGGACACCAATTGGATAATTTAGAGAACAGAGTTTGATGAATCCTTTTATTAGGTCATAACGAGCATAGCTAGGTACATGATGTGATATATGGGGTGCATTTATTTGCAGGTTAAGGGTGGTTAATCTCATTCGTATAATTTTACATGTCAAAAGGGCTATTTTGTCAAATCGATTTTTAAACTCAGGATAATCGAGATTTGATTCACTGATTAGGATAGTCTAAAGTGGATCTGCATTGTGAGTTGGTTATATAGGTTAATCCATTGTGATTTCAGTAAATCATAGATTGAGATTCATTGATTAACGGATTGGATGTAGGATTTGACAATTAAAAAGGAATCCGTAGCTATCCATGATATCTAACAAAGAATGTACGGCTAGATTGATGTGTCTAAATGTCTTACAAGATTTCGATCGAATCGGATAATTCAAACTAGGGTTTCATGTACAAATCTTCTAGATTATTGGTTCTAAATCAGACGTATGCATTCTCATTTGAGAATTAAAATAGAAAAATCTCTAAAGGCGCTTGAGTACTTTCAAGGTTCGAGGATTGAAATTTTCAGGGCGTTACAATCTACCCCCCTAAAAAAAATAATTTCGTCCTCGAAATTTTCTGTACATTTATTGGTGGTCACAACAGTCTACCCCCCTAAAGGCTAAAGTACTTTCTTTAGAAGAGATGATCTTCATCGAGTAAATTGAGATTTCTAGTACATCGGTAAGGAACTAGGGAACAAGGTTCCGAAAGATAATAGGCGGGCCTTTTCGATTTTCCAACTATACGATAACTCCTCTCATGGAGAACCCCAGCCGTCGGATCTCTATTACGTGCTGCCTTGCTACTGTTGTGGGAGGGGGCATGAATATCTTGAACAAGTTCAAAGAAAGAAAGGGAGTGACTTAGATCGTTTGGTTGACATTCAGGTAATACGACTTTTGGGCATGCTTAGCCAATCTTAACACTTCTATGGGGTTGCTAATGATTCAACAGAGTTGTCCTTATCCAAAGGACAGTTAACAACTGGGCTTGTACGGAGAAAACGGTTATAGTAGGCCTGAATCTGATACGTCGATCCTCTACCTGATCAGAGCAAGAAGGTCGTTATATCATTTCCTATTCCTGTTGGATCCTGGTCTTCTGCTCGATCCAAGTAGTGAGTCCATTGGTAATCACCCTAGGATTGGGAATTGAGTCAAACTGCGAATACTTCGCATGTGTATGGTTCCGTAAATTAATCCATGATCTGATAATTCTAGATGCTTGGGGAGAATCAAGTTTCACTGTTCTAAGATTGTCCTTTAGGTCAAGTTCAAAGAGTGTCCATGATAGGTCTAAGCTCGATTCAATGAGGAATTAATTTCTCAAGATGCATAAGTCTAGGTGACTACTATAGAAAGGTTTCTAGATGAGCCACAGTAGAAACGATTAAGCAATATGAGGGCTAATCAGAGAATGAGAAATGGACAATATGAAGATGCGTGTTGTCTAGAGAAGAAAAGCCTAGAAGAATTGATCGTGGGAAGCGATTATTGTAACCGTCCATCAAGGGAAACATCTAGATAGTAGGCTAACATCTATAAATAGCAAGGAGATCAATAGTGCAAGAGGTCCATTTGCATGGAAGGCAAAAAGTGTGACCTATAATTGGAGGAAGAACCCCACCCTCAAAACATCACCTAGTCACTATTAAAGCATCTATTTGAATGGCTGAATTGGCGACCGATCTTCATAGATTTAGGTCATATACATTCGTTATAATGTATCTGCTTATCTTGGCACTTGGAGTCAAAGTTGTTCGGTTGGAATTGAGCCGCATAGTTGGTTCTGGCACGCCCAACACTTGCGACAAAAAATAACGAGCAACAGTTTTTGGCACACCCGATGGGACATGGTCTTAATGGACAAGCCATTTTCATTTTAAGTTGGCTCGGAGAAAGAAAATGAGCCAAAGATGTGACCGAACGACCAATTCTAACGAGCCTCACCTACTGTGAAAAAGCGCTAAATTCGACGGTTCCTAAACCGTCGAATATAACGCGCGAAAAAATTCGACGGTCCTAGACCCGTCGAATTAAGGACCTGAAATTCGACTGTTACTGACAGTCGAATTATCTCAGTCGAAATTAACACTAGAAAAAATTCGACGGTCCAAAGACTTCGAATTTAGGACCTGAAATTCGACTGTTGCTGACAGTCGAATTAGCTTAGTCGAATTAACGTGCGAAAAAATTCGACGGTCTATAGCTGTCGAATTTAGGACCTAAAATTCGACTGGTACTGAGTCGAATTCTGTCGAATTAACATGCCAAAAAATTCGACGGTCAAAGACGTCGAATTTTGGGCATTAAATTCGACAGTTAATAACCGTCGAATTAGCACAGTCGGAAATTAGCGCGCGAAAAAATTCGTTTACACGCCAAAATTTTCGTTATACGCGCGAAAAAATTCGTTTACGCGCGAAAAAAATCGACGGTCTAAAGCCGTCGAATATAGCGCCTTTAAAACGTCGACGGTCTAGAACCGTCGAATTCTTGAAAATCCAACATTAAAAAAGATTATGATTTAAAAAAAAAATAGCTAACGTTAAAAAAAAGAAAACTAGGATTTTGGAAAAAGAAAATGGGCGATATTTGAGAAAAATTGAGATTTAAAAAATCACTGGGGTTTTGACACAAAAATTAACATTTTGAATAAGAAAATTAAATATTTTAAAAAATTTTGATTTTGAGAAAAGAAAAAGTTTATAAGTTTGGAAATTATTTGGCAATGTTTGGAGAAAAATAGATTTTGAAAAAAAACAATTGTAATTTAAAAAAAAAACATTTTAAAAAATTAGATCTTGAAAAAATTGATATGTTTGAATAGAATTGATAAATTTGAAAAAAAATGTTTTATGATAAGTTTGAAAAGTTCAAGAGTTTGGGAAAAAAAAAACAATTGGGATTTTAAAAAATACTGAGATTTTGAAAAAAAAAATTGAGCTTTTTAACAAAATTGAAATGTTTGAAAAAAATATTTAAAAATATTTTTTTGAGATTGAAAAAAATTAAGAAATTTGAAACGAGTGGACAAAATTTACTAGTAGACATTTATTGAATGGTTGAAAATAAAAAATTACAGTCATTGAGTTTATCATATTGGTTTATGCATACCCACAAGTTAATTCACTTGTACAAAAAATGAGGGCCTAAGTATAATGATGTGTAATTACAAGAATAACTTATAATGATGATATTGATTAAATTCTATAATCAGGTAATCGTAAAGTTGATCTGAAAGGTCAAATATATTTGGAACGTGCTTAATAGGTTATAGAACAAAATTCAGCCCAATCTGATATGAAACGAATTAGATCCGTCCAAAACACTCTTTAAATGGGCACGATTAGTTTGTCTAGATCTAGACAGATTTTGGACAATCTGATCGGTCAAGATTGAATAGTAAATGACTTCAGACGTTTAGATTAAATTTTAGTCAAATCTAACTGTTGGATTGCAAGATATGACCCATCATATTGTTGATCAATTTTGTCCGCCTAATATCTTTCTCATTCGAAATCCGATCAAGGTGAGTAGTGACTAGTCAAATTGAAGATATTGATGAGTAGAATGAAGTAATTACTGGATCAAAATTCTAAATTGATCCAAATGTTTTGTTCAAAATTGCATTGGGACTTGCTGACCTCATGAAAATCTAAGAAATGTGCGTCATTGGACCCTAAACTCTAATTTAGTTGTTGAGATTTAGATTTTAAGTCTTGAGATTTGGTATGGCATCATAAAATGATATTTAAGAATAGATGAACGGGATATAATATACATAAAATATTTCAACTTGGTACTCACACGATTAAACTAGTGTGCATGGATTGGCTAGTGACCCTGACTAGCCACTAGTTAGTACTGATCGGTGCTTTATGGGCCCTACCATGAAGTATGTGTTTTATCCACACCATCCATACATTTTTTCAAATTATTTTATGGTATGAGCCCAAAATTGAGATAGATCCAAATCTAAAGTGGACCACATCATAAGAAATAATGGTAATTTAGTGCCTCACCATTAAAAATTCCAAATTGCCTATCTCAAGTGTACCATTTCTATGGTTCCACCATAATGTATGTGTTTCATTCACGCCATCTATACATTTTCCCAGATCATTTTATGGTATGAGTCCAAATCTCAAGTAGATCTAAATCTTGATCAGATGGACCCAATCATAAGAAACAATGTTAATTAAATGTCCACCATTAAAAGCTTCTTCGGGGCCACAGAAGTTTTGGATGAAGCTGATATTTGGACTTTTGCCCTATTTAAGAGGTTGGATGTCAAATAAACATTACAGTGGGCCCTATGAGGTTTTCAATAGTGGACATTCAATCACTAATGTTTTCTCTTGGTGGTCCACTAGTGGGTGTACGTTACCGGCCCCTACCTTGATGTATTTTTTGTATATCCCTGTCCATTTGTTTTTCTATATAAGTTTAGGACATGATCCAAAATGATAAGAAGATCCAAATCTCAAGTGGACCATACCAACGGAAATTAGAGTGATGAATAATCATTAAAACATTTTGTGGACCACAAAAGTTATAGATCAAGCTCATCTTTAAATTTTCGCTTCATCCAGACCTTATTTACATTATCAAGAGATTGGATTGCAAATAAACATTACCAAAACCTTACGATGGGGCTCTTTTGAATTTTTAATGGTGTGACACTCAATCAGAACTCTTTCTAGTGGTATGGTCCACTTGATATTTGGATTTTCAAGATAAGAATGGTTAGAGGTTAGATGATTCTGGCGACGGTCCACATTCAATTGAAAAGAGATAATGAGTACATGTGTATCATCCCCACTCTGCCGGAGTATCAAAATCACTCTTTGTTAATAGTATAACCATCTTTCCTTCTCCCTCTCAAAACCGGAAGCGGATTGCATATTGAGTAACTCCGCACGCTAGCGTGCGGAGTAAACTCTATGGGGCCCATAGTGATTTACGTATTTTATCCACTCACCACAAGAAAAGTGCGAACTGAATGTCTACCATTGAAAAATTCTCGGAGGACACAGAAGTTTTGGATCAAGCTGATCTTTATATTTTCCCTTCATCAAGACTTTATTGACATTATCAAGAGCTTGGATTGCAAATAAACATTACAAAAACCTTACGGTGGGCTCTTTGGAATTTTTAATGGTGGGGCACTCAATCACACTATTTCTAGTGTTATGGTTCACTTGAGATTTGGATCTACATAATTTTTGGAAGACTATCCTAAAATGGGATGTAGAAATAGATGGACGGCATGGATATACAAAATATCATCCATGTGGGCCATATGGTGGGGGTAACACCCACTAAGCTGGTCCTGGGGTAACACCTAATTCACACCCACTGGAAGCATATTGCGTACTGAGTAACTCCGCACGCTAGCGTGCGGAGTAAACTATGTGGGGCCCATGTGATTTACGTATTTTATTCACTCCGTCCATCCATGTTAGCAGAAAATTTTAAGTATGGTGCCAAAAAATGAAGCATATCAAAATCTAAAGTGGACCACACCACAAGAAATGTGTGAACTGAATGTCTACCATTGAAAAATTCAGGATCGACACAGAAGTTTTGGATCAAGCTGATATTTGTGTTTTCCCTTCATCCATATCCATGTGATCTTATGAACATGTTGGATGACAAATAAACATCACTGTAGTGCCTGGGAAGGTTTCAATGGTGGAAATCATTATTCCCACTGCTTCTCGTGGCATGGTCCACTTGAGTTTTGGATATGCTTAAAATTTGGGGTCAGCCACTAAAATGAGCTGGAAAAACATATGGACGGAACAGATAAAGCGCATACATTCTAGGTGGGCCCAACTTAGTTTACGCCGCACTTATGAACGGAACAGATACAGCATGCACGCAATCTCTCAAAACCCCCCTCTTCCCCTCTTTTCTTCATTCTCTAAACTCTAATCTAGCCATTGAGATTTGGATTTTAAGTCTTAAAATTTGGTATGGCATCATAAAATGATATTTAAGAACAAATGAATGGGATAAATATAAATAAAATATATCAACTTGGACTCACACTGTTAAAGTAGTGTGCATGGATTGGCTAGTGACCTTGACTAGCCACTGGTTAGTGATTGGTACCCTATGGGCCCTACGATGATGTATGTGTTTCATCCACACCGTCCATACATTTTTTTCATATTATTTTATGGTATGAGCCCAAAATTGAGATAGATCCAAATTTAAAGTAAACCACATCACAAGAAATAATGGTATATAATTTAGTGCCTCACCATTAAAAATTCCGAATTGCCTGTCTTAAGTGTACCATTTATGTGGTTCCACCATAATGTGTGTTTCATCCACGTCATCCATACATTTTTCTAGATCATTTTATGGTACAAGTCCAAAACTGGGGTAGATCCAAATCTCAGGTGGACCACATCACAGGAAACAATGTTAATTGGACGCCCACCATTAAAAGCTTTGTAGGGGCCATGGAAGTTTTGGATCAAGCTGATATTTGTTTTCCCCCTACATCCAGGTTTGTATGACCTAATCAAGAGGTTGGATGTGAAATAAACATTACAGTGGGCCATAGGAGGTTTTCAATAGTGGACATTCAATCACTACTGATTTCTCGTGGTGTGGTCTACCTAAGATTTAGATCTACCTCATTTTCGAAATCTAGCCTAAAATAATTTTTAATAAATTAATAGACGGCATGGATGAAACAGATATATCATGGTGGAGTCCACAGACACGTGGCAGCGTCGTTGGCCAAAAGCCACGTGTGTGGAAAACGCACACCGTGTGCGGACGTGAAAAAAGAATAAAAAATATAGAAAGGGATTTCTCCCTCCCTCTCGTCTCCCTCTCTCAGTTCCCTCCCTCTCACACTCCCTCCCTCCCTCTCACGCTCCCTCTCCTCTCCCTCTCTCGGCTCTCTTTCACAAACCCTTTCAGAAAGGTATGGATTCCCTTTCATTTCTTCTTTTAATCAACACTGCAAGAAAGAGGTCGATCCACTGTTTAGGTTAGCCATTCAATGCTTTGAACGGTGTGGCCCGTCAAGTGACTGGACGGGCCTGATTTTTGCCCCAGGTTATCTTCATGATGTGGCCCACCATCATCATGGTGGATCCCAAGCATGAATGTGTCCCCAATGCATTCCCCACTTATGATGTTTTCTTGAATTGGAAAATGTAAGAGCATCATGGTTGGGTCCCAATCCTCGGCTCTTCCACGAGACGCGGATTGGGTCCTTCCCCTGAACGGACTCATCTAGACAGGATCTCTGTCGGTCTCACTTTGATGTATGTGTTTTATCCATCCATCCATTTTGGGGATCAGTTTGTAGTATTTGCCCAAAAAATAGGTAGATCCACCGCCCAATTGGATCTGTTAACAGAGGAGTTAACAGAGATGCCCTGGCCCGATAGAGAACGGTTTGTGAAAGAAATGTACGGGTGAGAAAAACTTGGATGAAGTATCTTAACCCGTCCATCTGTTTCAAATATATGGGCCCACGTGATGAATGGACCGGATTTGTTTTTGGGGCAAGAGTATCTATTGGATCAGGATACCTTTATGTATGGCTGGGATTTCGCGCCTATAACACCTGGGTGCGAGATCTAATCCATCCAACAGCGATGTACTGTTTTCTGTCCGGTCTAAAAGGTTGGCCAACTGATGGATGGCTGGGATTATGCAGCTATCTGCTATATTGGCACATTTGGGAACGTGTATATGATCTGTCCTGAATAAATAAGCGGTTTGGAATAAGCGATATGCGTCGTAATGAATGGTTGAGGTAATATCAACGGTCTGGATCATCGAATCACGTGCCTACTTGGACAGAATGGATGTATCTGTTTCCTTAAAAGATAACCTTTTAGTAGCCTTTAAAGATTATCTGTTTGCCTTTAAAGATTTGGTTGTGTTATTTCAGTTTTCACTGTTATCGTGGATAATAGCTTTGTTTGCTGTGTAGTGATTGCAATTTATGTAGAGGATTTGTTCAACGTGCTTTTAAGAAGTAATTATGCCTAGTAATTTAAAAAATGCTTGTTCAGGAAGGAGTGTTGAACTCTCCTACAAGGTTTCAATAGTGTCCCCATCCCTATTGTTCCCTATGCTGTTGTGGCCCACCGGAGTTGTGGTTTGGGCTGACTTCTGGCCCAATGGTCAGGGGGTGCACCTGGTGGACAGTGGATGTTGTACAAATAACAGTGGGCCCCATAGATCTCAGGTGGTGTAGCTGCTAGCAAAAACATCTGTTGTCAAGGATTCCGATCTGTATTGTGTTGGTTCCAATGCTGACTTGGGGATCGCTAAAACCACCTGAAAAAATCAAAACAGGATCAGGCCGAATGCTCTCAATTAAATAACATTGTACAACATCCAAATGGGCCTTAGCTGCTGTTCATATCATCATCATCATCAAACTGCTTTCTTACTTCTTAGGAGTAAAGAATTTTGAATTTCAATTTCTTTCAATTCTTGAAGCACCACATGATAATATATGAACACATGGATCCAATCGCCGGTCATCCGCTAGCAGGGCCTAAAATCTCACTATCACACCTGTTATGACAGCCATTACAAAGGGAACGGTCGGTCTACATTCAGCTCTGTAACAAAAAAAAAAACACTAGTTAAATAACAAGAGCCATTATTTTGTCAATTAACTCCCATTATTCGCTCAATAGAAGTTGTTACAAAACAGAATACGGGTATTTATGGACACCAGTTTTCATGTGGCGCCATGAAATCATGGACTATATAAGACTGCTTTTCCGTGAAAAGAAAAGAAAAAAAGAATTGCTTTTCCATGTACCCGACAATTTCCACATATCTTTTTTTAATATCACTAGGGGTATGACACATGCAATGCATGTGGATGGAGAGAGGAAGGAAGATCTGTTAGCATTCAAACTGCTGGAAAGACTGTTAGCATTTGATCCAAAGGATTGGCCAACTGCTGAAGAGGTTAGTTTCTGACAGGATATCATTTTTCTATTAGATTTTAGAAATGCCTAGCTAATTGTTTCTGGATTTGTGTTGTCTGTTGTTTTGGAATCTTTTTCTGTTCTAAAGAATACCAGAGCTTGAGCTCATTTCATGTTTCCTGATCATCGAAATCTGATATAGTGACATTCTTGTAGAACTTTGATATAAGCCCACACATATGAACCAGGCAGCTCATGTTCATGTGACACATGTGCCAGCATGACCATTGGTATTTGATCCAATCCATTTATTAGAGTGCTACTGTGTAGATAATCTCGCCCAAGAATCAGGCTGGCCCTCTCATCAGGTGGGCAGCAGTTTACAAAGCAAATGATGGCTGAGAATTTGGCTGATTTTTTTTAAACTGTCCAACTGAATTGGCTGACTTTTAGTATCCTGCTGAATGGGCCAGGTCTATTTTTGGGTGAGAGCATCTAAATGGTCAGATCCACCTGATGGACGGCTTGGATATTGCACCAGTTGGCCATGCTGTCATATTAAGAGGATATTGCAGTTGATGGCCATGCTGTCATATATGATGGTATTGCATCTGTTGGTCCTTCTGTCATATGAATGGAGCATGGAGATTTTATTTTTCTCTCCTGCTTGTATATTGTCTGTTGATATTTATCCTTCGTTGGGGATGTTTGTGTTTGTAATACACAGGCACTGGCTGATCCTTATTTCAAGGGCCTGGCCAAAGTGGAGAGAGAACCATCTTGTCAACCGATCTCTAAGATTGAGTTTGAGTTTGAGCGGCGTAGGGTGACAAAAGAAGACATTAGGGAACTTATATTACGGGAAATACTAGAGTACCATCCTCAACTGCTTAAGGACTACCTCAAAGGAACTGAAAGGACAAACTTCCTCTATCCAAGATTTTATTACTGCCTGCTTGGTTTTCATATTTCGCATGATGTCGCTGAATGATGTTTTCTTTTCTATTGTTACATTCATTTTCTGTATATTGTTCCTGTGCAGTGCCATTGATCAATTTCGGAAGCAGGTTGCTCATCTCGAGGAAAATGGTGGTAAAAGTGGGCCAGTGATTCCATTGGAGAGGAAGCATGTTTCCCTCCCAAGGTAAATCCTGTTGAACTTTTTCTTTTTGTATTGGACCATCCAAGATTTTTGACGTTTGTGGGGAGGGGAATTGTTTCTAGCCACATGCATTGGTCAATTTAAATGAAGTGTGGACAAGGTGATGCCAAAGTGTTCTTTTGATTTTGATTGATGGGTTCTCTCAAGGATTTCCTTATTCAAGTTTTCAAGGCCAATGCCAACTTTCTTGTTTATTATGAATATGAGTCCTTTGCTGTACAGAAAAATGAAATAAAATATTAAAAACCATCAACAGATATAGATTGCCCGATACATACTGAGGATTATATTGCCTCCAACCACCCTAAACCTGCAATACCTTCTTGCATAGGTTAATGCAGACATGGCAGACATGGAGCTGAGTGCATACATTTTATACATGCATGCTCATACCCCCTACATGTAGAAGAGGCTGATTGCCATGCAGCTTGTTGCATTTTTCAGTTTCCCTTCCCGTCCTTTAGTTTGTCAAATGTTATGGGTTGATTCCCGTACACTGTTGGTTAATTTGAATTAAAGGTTGTGCTATGCCACCAACGGGCTGTAGCATGCCTTTAAACAAGCTTTTTCCATTGATTTGCTCAAATCTTTTATCATTGTTCAATTACTGATTGGCTATTTTATTTGCAGATCTACAGTTGTCCATTCAAATACAATCCCCCCAAGAGAACAACCAATTTTCACTTCATGCAAAGATCGGCAAGTCCCAGAAGAGTCATGCAAGAACTCTAGGGACACAGATGCAGTGGCTGGTCATCCACCGAGAACTTCACAAGCACCACAGCGGATCCCACTGGGTATGTATGATTCCCCTTTTTGAAGGATATTTCCACTTTTCTGTTCTAAAGGAAAATGAAATATCAGGTCCTGACCCTCTAGGTGCAAGATTCTCTAGAATGTAAGTTTGCTGAAGTGTAAATTCCATAAATGTGGGGTTTGTAGTTCAGTTATCCGGACCGCTGATTTGATGGGGCTGACCCTGAAAGAGTCTGCAAGATTGGAAGATTTTAACACTTCAATCTTTGGTACATATTATTCAGCCGAATTTGCACTGTTGCTGTATTTTTCCAGCCACTGCCTATTTCTAGGCACTGATTTAAGGGCTACGATCCTTTAACCTGGTAGATTCTTTTGCTCCTCCCCTAATCAACTTTGGACTCTTGGAGCCGTCAATCGGTGATTGAAGAGAAACCCAAGAATAAGGTGACTATACATGGTTCATTGAATTAGTGGATTGGATTAAAGATCTATTGAGGTGCTTTGATTTTTCATTTATTTTTTTTTCTTAAGATTTAGGATTTTGATTTGTTTTGTAGTTGATTACACTCAAAATCGAGCTAGAACGGATGAATGATGAGAATCGAAAGCTGAGAAGCATGTTGGATGAGATAACGAACAACTACGGCACTCTGCAAAATCAGATAATTTCTGCGATGCAGCAACAAGCGGGCAGGATCGAGCAAGAACAGGTCATTTTTATTGATGGATTAGTGAGAGATTAGATTAGGTTTGTGGTCCTGATTGCATGAACATGGTCCTTGATGGAATTGTCGTGAACTTTTAGGTGCAACTTTGAAAAAATATAGACTTTTCTTAGTAAGAATAAACAGAAGCCTGATTTCTTTGAATTGAAAAACTGTGCTTTTGGGTCCATTTCAAACCGTAGATTCTTTTCAGACTTTCACAGCCCTTGATTAGTGGCTTTATGCAAGAAAACATGTGGCCATGTGCATCTCTCCAACCATAGGAGCCGACGGATCAACTGTGTTCAAAATCTGAAAGTGTACAATCGAAGTTTTTAATCGTACGTAGCTTTTTACTTGTAAATATGTCTATTATCTAACTTTGTCAATTGAAGGTGTGTTTGGATGCACTATTTAAATTGCAAATTATTATTAGTTCAATAAAGTGGAAAAAAACCCAATTGTATTTTCCATCTAACATGCTCATCCATAACTGTTTTGATTCATGGTTGCTTATACAGGCTCCATATAAAAGATGGCTGAAAATGAGGACATTCAGCCATGGGTTTTCTTTTTCTTTTCTTAGTTTAGCTTATATTGTTGTATTTTCAAGTTACGTGTGTTGTGTACTTCTTTCATATAGCTCATGCATATGATATTAAGAATATTCCCTGCAATACCAGGTGTTGTGTGGCTGATTTGTTCCGACTGGATATTTCAATAAAGTTTGTACCACTAAAAGTGATCTGTTTTGCTCAATTGCAAATAATAGCTGCTTGTACAGGTTGTGTTTCCAACTACCATTAAACAAGAAAATGACCAGTGTTTAGAAACTGCCTCAGGCATTGGTCTGGGTTTCAGGATTTGCATTAATTGAAGCATTTAATCAACTAGGAAGTGATAAGCCTTTGATGATGGGATTGTGCTTGTATATTGTGTTAGTAAATGTTGTAGTTTTCTAAATTATTTATGAATTATAGATTTACAGGATGTATTGGGGCACAACCCTCATTTTATAAGTTGATTTTTTTTTCATGCAGACATAAATTGTATATTATAAGTTGATTGTACTCTTTGGTACATGTGGAGAATGTGGTTGTGGATTGTTTGTACTTGAGGAGGATTGTGGGTGTGGAGGATTATGGTTGCGGAGGTTTGTAGTTGTGGAGGATTGTGGCTGTGGAGGTTTGTAGTTGTGGAGGATTGTAGTTGTGGAGGATTGTGCTTGTATTGTGTTGGTTATGTAATGTGATTGTGGAGGATTGTGTTGGTTATGTAATGTGATTGTGGAGGATTGTGGTTGTATTGTGTTGGTTATGTAATGTGATTGTGGATGTATTGTGTTATGTATGTGGAGGATTGTACTTGTACATTGTGTTAGTAAATGTTGTAGTTTTCTAAATTATTTACGAATTACAGGGTTTGCAGGATGTATTGGGGCAACCCCTACCAAAATAAAGGTTATTTTTTTTTCCGTGCAGACACAAATTCGACGGTCCTGGACCGTCGAAATTTCCTATAAATTTTGCCCAAAACGGTGGCTTAGGACCGTCGAAATTTCCTATAAACTTTTCCCAGAACGGCGGCTTACGACCGTCGAAATTTCCTATGATTTTTACCCAGAAACGGCGGGTTAGAACGTCGAATTTTTTCCGACGGCTAGTAGCTGTCGAAATATTCTATGATATTCGAACCGTAGACGACGGTTACAAACCGTCGAATTATTTTCGACGGTTCACAACCGCCGATTATACAGATACGAGTCGACGAATTTGGACCGTCGAAATGTTTCGAGCGTCAAGGACCGTCGAAATATTTCGACTGTCATGGACCGTCGAATATTACCGACGAGTAAGAACCGTCGAATTATAACCGACGGACCGTCGAATTTTAACTGACGGTTAAGGACCGTCGAATATGCCGATTATACAGATACGAGTTCGACGAATTTGGACCGTCGAAATGTTTCGAGCGTCACGGACCGTCGAATTTTAACTGACGGTTAAGGACCGTCGAATATTAACCGACGGTTATGGACCGTCGAATTTTTTCTACACTGGCTGATCTACGACGGTTTTTTTCGACGGCGCGGACCGTCGAATTTAGTGCTTTTTCACGTAGTGCCTGTTATACCTATTCCACTAAGTCCTATTGAGGAAGTGCATGTGGAACCACACAACGATGGATTGAATTTAAACAATCCAATGCCTAATCCGAAAGTGGTATCATCGTTGTAGACTTACCCTTTGGAGATAATCTCTTCAAGGATCTGCGACATGCAATTAGGACTTCAACATATCGCAGAGCAAGGGCGCTCACAAGCCGAGTTGTCACACACGATGGTCAAGTAAACCCGCTTGGAGAGAAAGTTTTAACAAGTGGATGGCTACTCAAACCGAAAGTGTTAATAGATTAGTATATATGGTGGTCATACGAACGATGCAGGTGCTACCATGGCCAAATGCTAAGACAAGTTCAGTGGGAAATCCCATCCCACGGCATCGCCCCCACAATCACAGCGGAATGTTCATCCTATTCTGATTCCGGATAATTGGAATGCACCACCAACTACCGAACTTAGGTGGCTAGAATGGGATGTAAGGAGTTTCATCCTTGCTCCATAATTTTGGAATAATCCCATGCCAGGGGGCGTGCTTCCTCCTAGGAATCCACCTCATCAAGGAGGGCATCAACATTAAGGTACAGGTCTCCACCAATGGATGAATTTCAACACTTAGACCGCGAGTAAATAATGCACTTGGTCGCACTACCACCCTTAGACCGCGAGTTTAGGAAGTTGTAGGCCAAGTACTTGGTCGCACTACCACCCTAGTATACCGTAATCCATGCCCCGAGTGGATTGATAGGCAATATTCTTTGCCTATGAACTATCAGCTTAAATTTACATTATTTGCTTGCAATCCTGTCCAGTCGACGATAGAACATATTGGTCAATTCACCATGTAATATGAAGAATTGGTGAATAATGATTATCATAAATTGCAATTGTTCGGTTATTCATTGACTGCGGTAACATTTACTTGGTATTCTAATTTACCACGAAATTTCGTGCAAAATTGGCAACAAATAGAGGAAAGGTTTCATGCTCAATTTTTTATAAGGATAGAGAAATAACTATGGTCGATCTTGCACAATTCCAACAGTTACCCGGGGAAACATGTGAAACTTACATTGCATGGTTTAAAAGAGCTAAAAGTATATATAAAGCAATGGTTCCTAAGTCTGAATTTGTACAACTTATGCAAAATGGTCTATAATACAAACTCAGGAAGAAATTGACTGGAACTGAGTTTTTCGATTTATATGATTTAACAAAGAAGGTCTCCCGTTATGAAGACTTACTTCAAGAACGGTCGATCCAACAAAATGCATCAGCAGGGACTTATTATTATGACCCTAATTATGAAATTACGATAGCCGAAGTTGTGGCTAAGAAACCCTTTGTGTTCGGCCTTAGTCAAAATAGAATTGACCATGTCGATTGCACAGAAAGCTCAAAGGACTTATACTTTTGATATTTCCAAGGATGACAAGATTTTTTATATCATGTTGGTTACAAAAATCATCAAAGTGCCTATAAGCCATAAAGTTCCATTGGATGAAGAAGTTAAAAAGAATGGATATTGTAAATGGCATGAGACTCATAATTATTCAACTAACAAATTCGTTGTTTTCAGGAACTCATTCAAGACAATATTGACAAGGGTTTGTTGAAGCTTTCCTAAAAACGAAGCGGAGATAATGTAGATCGACGTCGACCCATTTTTGCTGAATGTGGAGGTCAACATGGTCAAACCTAACTCACGGAGGTCAGATTGGCTACGATAAAAGGTTGAACTTGGATCCACTAGCCACGCAGCACCACTGTGGCAGCTCGGGAAGGAGCCGTACAGATGTTAGTGAACATTTGCACGTGGTAAACCACGACTGACGGACTCTAAAGACACTAGACCAAGGACGTTGGTATGTGATTATCGTGCTCGAGCGATTGAACTAAAGTCGCCACACACCTACAATTATTCTGAGCGTGGATCGTCGCACTATAGAAGATCGCACTCTCACGGGAAATGAGAAGAATTTTAGGTATGCGAAGAACGATCCTGAGTGATCAAAGTCCCCAGTCATAAGATGGTGAAACCTTAGCCAGTCCAGGAAGGGGTATGCATAAAGCTAAGCATAATAAATTTCCCATCATACCAGAAGGTTTGACTCGAACCCAGAAACATTGATGGTATCGAAAACAAGCGGCAAAACGTTGGAACCCTGATCATGCTAAACATGAACTCAAAAGTGGGATCGGTCACTCAGCATTGAGAATTCCTTGGTTTAAAGATGAGCAATTGACTATCAATATGGTCGATGTGCTCATGAAACAAGCAAGTCTAGTCATGGATGACTTAGCAGGGCTTGACAAGAATAAGCCTATAAACTTGGATAGTGCAAAGGTCGCGGGAGTTTCTGAAGGTTCGATCGAACATCTCAGTGATGAGTGATTTTCAAGAGATGATTTATTAATTGAGGAGCTCTTGATTACGGTCAAAGAATTGGAGTTACCCCCGCGCAATCGTGAATCAATTCAGGAGGGTTCAGTTTTAGAGAAGGTAAACTCGGCTGCGAATTTAGAACCGAGTGTTGACGCACTTAGGGGGCAAGGTTCAGCCATTGAAATTGCATTTGGGTCATTTCCACCAATTATTTTTTATTGCAATATGGTACTTACGCTTCAAGTTAGTTTTCAAGCTGATCCCTCAACAGCCTAATGAGATGGATGGAGGCATAGAAGAACTTGGTCCACCAATAGTTATATAGGACTCTCAACAAGATAACCCATCTCAAAAGAAAGAGGTGAACGTAAGTACTATTACAATTGAGCCTAGCAGTCCGTTTGAAAGGGTGATTATAGAAAAGTCAACCAATGCCATGATACAGCACCTGAAGCCACTATACATATCATCGCATCTGGAAGGGAGCCTAGTTTCCAGAGTGTTGGTTGATAATGGGGTTGCAGTAAATCTTCTGCTAGCCAGGAGATGTTGTCCAAGCTGGGCAAGTTAAGGGCCAATTTGATAGCTTTAGAGGTAACGGTCGCTAATTTTGCTAGAGGGGTAATTTATACCAACGGGATACTGCCTGTAGAATTGATGGTGGGCACAAAGAAGGTACTAGAGCCTTTCATTCGTGTTTGATTCATCATTTAACTACAATGCATTCCTGGAACTGAGATTGGATACATTCATTATCATGTATCATGTCATCGTTGCATAAGTTTGTGATTTTTTGGAATTAGGATAAGGTCAAATTAGTGTTGGATGGTAATATACCATTTTTTGCCACATCTAATGTGAGCGAGGCTTACTTCTACGGAGATAAGGTAGGTCTGATTCGTTTTACTTAGCGAAATAAATATCGACTGATCGACTGGGTGGTCTTCGGCAAAAAAATCCTAACAATATCATAGAAGATTTTACCACCATATTATGTGTGTTTAATACCCAGCCGAAGGACATCATCCCCTATCGGCCGGTGTCTCACTGCTTATTGAAGAGATCCCATGACTAGTCCGATATCGACTAGTTTTGAGACGGTCGATCTCATAGCCAGAATAAGGTGAATATGAGGACATGTGTTTTGTTAATTTGGTTGATGTAGTAATACCAACCGATACAATAGCAGAAGATGGAATAAGTATGAAAGATTTGGGCAAAGCACCTGAAAAGTTAGAGGATTCCCAAGCCCAAGCCTAAGATCCCCTCATTGAAGTAAATCCAGGAACTAACTTGGATCCTAGACCGACTTTTATCAGTGGTCTGCTATAGCTGCAAGTGTAGGCCTAGGTCACGAGCCTGCTTAAAGAATTTGCTAATTGTTTTATATGAGATTACCATAAAATGCCTGGTTTGGATTGGAGTTTAGTGAAACATCAGTTGTCGATCAAAGAAGGTTATCGACTGCATAAGCAACCACCTAGGTTGATGACGATCATCTTAACCCAGAAGATCAAAGAGGAGATTGAGCAATTTTTAAAGGCATAATTCATCCGGCCCATCAATTATGTTGAATGGATTTCAAACATAGTCTTGGTCATTAAGAAGAACGGTAAGCTCAGAGTATGTATTAATTTTAAAAAACTTGAATTTGGCCACACCAAAAGACGAGTGCCCAATGCCTATGGTTGATCAACTGATCGACCGAGCCGCTGGGTACAAAGTTGTATCATTTCTAGATGGCCACTCAGGGTATAATCAAATTAGTATAGCGACCGATGACATACCAAAGATGACCTTTAGATGCGCAGGCCCTTTAAGTACTTATTGTTGAGTAGTCATGCCATTCGGTTTGAAAATTGTGGGGGCTACCTATCAAAGGGCAATGAATGCAATCTTTCATAACATGATTGGTCAATTTATGGAGGTATTTATTGATGGTGTGGTGATTAAGTCGACCGATATTGGTGATCATTTCGCTCATTTGCGCAAATCATTTGAGCGAATGAGATACCATAAAAATTAAAAATGAACCTCCTTAAATGCACATTTGGAGTGTCGGTCGGAAACTTCTTAGAATTCCTTGTGCATCAGAGAGGAATCGAGATTGATCGCAACAAAACAAAAGCAATTGTGGCAGCTCAACCCTCAAAGAATAAAGCAAAATTGCAGTGTTTCCTTGGACAAATCAATTTTGTGCGCAGGTTCATTTCGAATTATGTGGGAAGACTAATGTGTTTTCACCTTTGCTGAAGCTAAAACAGGGGGAAGATTTCAAATGGGAAAAAGAGCATTAGCTGGCTTTCGAAAGGATGAAGGATTATTTGACAAGACCGCCAATGTTAATGCCCCCTGCGAAGGGTCGACCACTCAAACTATATGTGACAGCCTCTGCAAAGTTGATTGGAACCTTGTTGGTGCAGGATGATGAAAATAAAAAAGAACGTGCAGTCTACTATCTCAGTCGGGCGCTATTGGAGACTGGAAGACGTTATTCAACTATTGAGAAATTGTGTTTATCGTTATACTTTACTGCTACCAAGTTGCGACGTTACTTGTTAGCCGAAGTAACTCATGTAATTTCCATAATTGATTTAGTGAAATATATGCTGAATCGGCCGATTTTAAGTAGCCGAATTGGAAAATGGGTATTAACTTTATCTGAGTTTGACCTTAGATATGTGCCTCAAAAGGCAGTAAAGGGTCGAGCTATTGCCAATTTTGGCCAATCATCCATCCGATCTAGAGGAACAATTGTCCCCTGAAGTACTTGATTTATGTCATGTCTCCCATGAACCATGGACTTTGGTTTTTTATAGGTCTAGAACGGATAAAGGATCAGGGATGGAATATTCGTAATTGCTTCTAATGGAAATCAACAAGAATTTGCATTCCAGCTCGAATTTGAATGTACAAACAATTAGGCCAAGTATAAAGCTATAATAATAGGTCTAGAGTTATTGATGGAATTAGGGGCAAGAAACGTGAAGGTGGTCGATAATTCTCAGTTAGTTATAAATCAGATAGCGGGGTTATTTAAGTGCATTGGTCCTACGATCTTGACGTATTATGCTTTGGCTTCCCATATGTTGGATAATTTTGACGAAGTAGAGCTCTGCATATCTCAAGGCATTATAATGGTGATGCAAATAATATCGCACAACTAGTAGTTGGATTAGAGCTAGTCCAAGGATCATTTAAAAGAACGATCATTGTTTAGAGATGGTCGCTACCATCATTCTTCGCAAGGGAAGACCTAACTATGGAAATATGTCATATTGAAATTGAAGAAGATGACTGGAGAGCTCTGATTATGGGGTACCTTTAATCTCCAAGAACTAAGGCTAGTTGGGATGTTCACAGATCAACCGTCAATTATGTTATAATTGACAGTGAATTATACCGAAAAGGGGCCGATGAGTGTTGTTGCGATGTTTGGGTAGAAAGGAAGCCTTATTGGCAATGGGAGAGGTACATGAAAACATCTGTGGGGCCCACCATGCCGAAAGAAAAATGAGGCTCACCCTAAGGTGTTACGGCTATTTTTGGCAAAAATGGCAGTCAATTATGTCAAGTATGCTAAATGGTGTGAAGAGTGTCAAAGGCATGGACGGATATAACATGTTCCCACTTCTGAAATACATTCCATTATCAAACATTTGCCTTTTTTAGGATGGGCGATTGATTAAGTTAGTCAGATTAAGCCACCATCTTCTAATATGGATCACTTCATCATAGTGGCGACCGATTATTTCACTAAATGGGTTGAAGCAAAACTTATGAAGGGAGCTGGTAGTCAGGAAATTATCGAGTTCATTAAGACTCATATCATCCGTAGATTTGACATTTTGGACTTAGTTACTATAGACCGAGGGGCAGTGTTTTTCTCTAGAGAGGTGAAGGCCATGGCCAACAAGTATAAGATAAAAAATTTACATCATGCACAAGCTAATGGCCAGGCAGAAGCCAGTAATAAATTCATTAAGAACATTTTGAGGAAGATGATTGACGAAAATTCTCGTCAGTGGCATACTAAATTGTCAGAAGCTCTCTGGGCATTATCGAGATTCACCACGAACCAGTACAGGGGTTAGTCCATTTGCATTAACACACAAGGCATGACGCAATGGTACCTTTGGAGATTATTGTGCCATCATTAAGGGTAGCCCATCAAGCTGGGTTAACAATGACCGAATTTACGGAAGCGTTGTTGGTTCAATTCAAAGGTTTAAATGAAGAGTGGATGAGGGATCTCTATTCCATAGTCACACGAATAAAGCCAAAGTTGCTCGTGCCTATAATAAAAAGGTAAAAGGAAAATCTTTTGGAAAGGGAGATAAAGTTTGGAAGGCAGTTTTTCCTTTGGGGCGCCGTGATCGAAAGTTAGGAAAGAAATGTTCTCCTACTTGGGATGGCCCATGCACAGTCATGAGGGTTCTCCTAGGAAATGCTTATATTATTAAGGATAAAGAAGGAAAAATTGCTAAAGCTCCCATTAATGGACAGTTCCTAAAAACCTACTATCCCATGTTGTGGGAAGTGGTTCAAAGGCATACCGAATAGGTGCACAATAGTGGTAAACGTGGTCCCTGCCACTGAATAAAAATAACTTCATTAAAGGATGGAGGGGATACAAAAGTGATGGGGCCATCGACAGATAACAAGTAGGGAAAGGAAAGAATAAGTGATTATCGGCTGTTAAGTATGAGTAGCTTTGAGGGATTCGAACTCCTTGAGAGCATAAATATTGGATTACTGGGCCTCTTCTTTTTCTTTCGCCCAAGTTGGCTATCATGATCGATTAGGGGAGGCATTAGGTTGGCCGATCCTTTTGGACTGTTGGTAGCTCCCGGTCGTATCGATGAGGGTCTCAAGCGTATTAAAAATGGAAACTGTCCATTTCTGGATAAAGGCGCTTGACATTGTTGACGCTCTTTTGAAGTGTCTCACACTGGTCATGAAGGGTGCGAATCATGGTATTGTTATATCTGTCTTCAAAAGCCCTGAGAAGACAAAGACCACGTGCCTCATTGAGTTGATCATTAAAAGGCACAACGCCACCATTTGAAGAAATATGGTTGCTAAGTAGGCCACTATATTTCTCAAAATTGAAATTGGCCTTGTGGAATGCATTGCAAAGACTTCAAAGTTTGGAAAGTAGATCCGGATTACGTCTCAATTCATTATCGGTTCGGCCGGCCGATGAGGCATCCCTGATAAAGGGATAAACGTATGAAGGAAAGAAGGTTGAGAGAAATGTTCAATTCTTGTGGTAAAGATCTGGGACAACAATACTTTGGCATGGAATTGAAAGAAAGAGGGCTCCATGAAAGGAAAAATTGGTGAAGACGTGGAGATTTTGTAGCCCTAAAAAGCTTATTAAATAGAGTCAGATCGAGGTTTCTGGAAAGTGTCATTTCGTTATAGTATGGGCGCAACGTTTCTCATTTCCTTTGGGAAACAAAACGATCGCCGATATAAAAGGAGGGTTTCTTAGAAAGAATGTACGAGGCTGCCACGTCATGATTGGCAGTTATGATTGATGACAATGAATGGGCGCATTAGGTACGGAATATAAAGTTCATTGATAATTGGGTTTCTGTCCGATTAAAAAAAAAAAAAGAAAAGAGAGAGAGGGAAGAAAAGAAAGGGAAAATCGACAAAAAAATGATAGAGGAAAGAGAAGCCTGGTCGATAAGAGGCCATCTAAGCATGATGTGGCCTTGTTGTTATCAAACTCTTGTTATGCTCGCGCTTGATCATTGCATCCTGGCACATTTTGTTCACCCAGGAGTCCCCATTGTCCAGAGTATGGTCGATAAATTGAAGGACTTCGTGAACGCAATTGCCAATGCTATGAGTCCTGGTTCCTGCCTCTCGTCGTTGAGCATGACTGGTATGCAATCGAGCCTGGAAGATAACAATCTAGGATTGAACAAACTCCAGAAGTTCCTCCGGGTTCGACCGATCTGTAGAACTGTATATACGCTTGTTCTCCTGAATGTCGCTTTCCAGATCCAACCGTTGAGTTTGAAAGATCCTCAGGATGGTCTTCTTAAACTGATGCTGATGGAACCAGTGAAGTCTATTGCCCCATGCCTAGTCCAGGGAGTCATAAGGGGTGGGCAGCCCTTCACGGATGGAATTGTAGTCTTATAGTATGCCCCCAACAGGTTGGTAATTGAAGTCGGCCCCAAAAAGTTATTGTCAATGGCCATGAAGTTTTCTTAGGACTCCCAAAATTTCATTCAGAGGCTTATCATCTATAGCGGCTACAGAAGACTGACGGATAAAGCTATTCGTATGAAAAAGAAGAGAAGATTGGCCAAAGTTGGCCAAGTCATCTGAGAGAATGTCTCTCAGATAAGCATGCGCGAAAGAAGTTGAGTGTTGGAGGAAGTCATTGGTGCAAAGGTTGTTAAGGTAGATGAAGTTTTTCATCTAAGGAGATGCCTTTTTATAGGAAGAAAATTGGCATGGAGAAGGGCTATGAGTAAGGGATCATGGGAAAGTAGTCATGCAGGTGTGACGTTTCGATTTCCTAGGAAGATGAAACGTTTCTAGGTAATGACGAAATTGAAGGGTCATGGGTAATACCCCTTGGTATTTGCCATGTCAGCGACCAACATGAGTGCTGTAAAAAAAAAGAGAAAAATGAAACATAAGATTGAAATTAGGGCTATAAATGGTCGGGTTTAGCCAAAACTAGACCCGCCCATTTACTAAATGGGTCTAGGTCCAAATTTTAGACCCAGACCCTTTTACTAAATGGGCTGGGTTCGGGTCAGGTCTGAGTCAACCCGTCAGACCCATTTATAGATGGGTCTGGGTCTGGGTCTGGTAGAGGGAGATCCACCCAGACCCATTTATAAATGGGTTGGGTCTAACAGGTCTATGTTTGGATTTAGTATGCAAGCATTTTTACAAGGATTAAAATTGGGTCTGGGCTGGACTAGGTCCCTTGAAACATAGACCAAACACGCCCACTTACTAAATGGGTTTAGGTCGGGTCAGGTCGGGCCTAATATAAAGGAAACCAGACCTAGACCTGTTTAGCAAATGAGTCTGTTCTTAGACCTAGACCCATACCATTTAACAAATGGGTCAGGTCTCGGGCGGGTTTAAATGGGTTGGGTCTGAGTACCCCATTGAGTCCGCTGACCCATTTACAGCCCTAATTGAAATGACTTTCACGATCAATCGAGTCACAAAATATAAAGACAATAGATCAAGTCTAAAACTTGAAAGAAGAAAAATGAACAATCTTTTCCTTGATCTCTTGTTATCTATTGATCTTTCAGCTCAAAGTTGCCTGGTGCTTCAGAGTTATATGTTTTGTCTTTACTGACCTGACCCCATTTCAGTCTGGATAACTGAAAGTTAGTTCCTGGATTCTGTTCTCTTATTGATTGCAGTACTATTCCTCTTCATCTTGGCCACGTCTCAGAGCTTCTAGTTGAGCTTCCAAGGTAATGATCTTAATATTCATACCCTTCATCTCTACTCGATTTTTCTGCAAGTCAGCATTCTCGGCCGATAGTTGTTTCGCTATTTTGGTAATTTTGGAGATCTGAGTGGTGGCTGATGAGTGCTCAGCATTGATTTCATCAATTTTAACTTGAAGATCTTGGTATTCCAGCAAAAGATCTTGGAGCCTTCTGAGCTCTAGTAGCTTGGCAGATAGAATGTCATCCGAACGTGACAATATTTGGAAACGGCCTAGGAGTTCCAAAAATCTACTGACTGAATCGGTCGATAAAATTTCTGAAACTCCCAAATGCATCAATGCTTGGATTTCCTCTTTTAAATTCTGTAGCTCAGTAGATGGCAACAATGGCCTCCTTTTGAAGGATTTGTTAGAGGGATGAAAGTAGATCTTCAATTGGTAGCTTCCTTGAGGATGGCTCAGTAAGCTCTGCAAATACCTCAGGAAGAGTGGGACTTGGCTCTAGTACTTGTCCAGAACCAGTCCCAATTAATGGTATAGTTGGTGCGATTGATTCAAGTATTTCCATCTCAGGACTGATAGACATGTGGGAATTTTCTGGCTGAGAAGTGGGAAGTAGTGCCTCTCCTGATCTCTCATCATTGAAAGTTAGCGACCGTTTAGTTGCCATAGCTTGAACGGTTTGATTGATTGTTAGGTTTTCGGTCATAGGAGCAGAAGACGTTGGAATGGTGGTCTGTGGCTTTCGGGGAGTTGGGTTGATGGGTCGATCATCATCATCATCTTCCAATATGATGGGAGTCCCAAGTTGAGGAGAGGGATCAGATGATGGAGGGACACTAATCTTCTCAACAGACCCTCCTCATGGAGGAAGTTCAAGATGAGCAACTGTTTGATCGCTCTCAGTGGAAACTTCTCGCAACACTGCACAGAAAAATAAATAAGGAAAAGATGGAAAATAATAAAAATTCAGACGAAATTAGGAATGATATTAACCTATGTCCGATCGAACAACTACAATAATGAATCACGCTTAGATTTTGAAGGATTACTGGTGATCCGCGCTAGAAGTTTGGTCGTGTAGGGAATGGTGGTGGCCTGGGCTTATATGGTTTAAGATAACGATCATCAAACTGGGGATTTATTTGGAATTTTAAAAAAATTTACTTTGATATTCTTTTTAACTTATTATCGAGCATTTACCTTGTTTTGAAAACAACGGGTCATCTGTGAGAGTTTTGATGGGTGACCATTTACAAAAATTACTTAGGATAATCACATAAACGTCGTAGAAAGATCGGATTTTGAAAATCTCGCATTTTTTAGATAATTACGAAAATGTCATTAGTTAAACTTAAGTTAAATTGGCATTTTTAAGTATTATAGTTTCTGACGATAATTTTCATACAAAACTTCATGCATAATCTTTTGGGCACGTTTTAGCCGTATATGTCGAATTTCAGCCATCCAATCATCCTAAAAATGTCCTAATCAGAACATGGCTTATAAATGGCCCACTTGATCTTGAATCTGGCCTATTTTTTGGTGTCACCTCCTAAATTTACGCTGCCGACTTGCTGGTCATAATGAATTTCGTATAAACATCATAGTGGGACCTGCGTGTGCAGTGCACACGGTCGACCATGCGATCAATCGTGTTTAACTGCGTTTCACGCGAACCGGACGACTCGTCCGTCTTCTTCACGGATGCTGTTACATCGTCCGTCGCTGCTGACCTAGGCGATCCACACCATCCTCTAAGTGGGCCCCATATCAACCATCCGAACCGCCCATTAGTTCGTTTGAATCTTCCAACCCTTCGTCGATCCAGCGACCCAGTCCAAACCACCGTTTAAACACAAGAAAATCAAGGTCTGTGCTGATCGGGACCTCCACCTTGCATGAATAGTCCAAACTTCTCCAAAATCATCATGTGGATCCCATCTATCATCCTAACGCTTCCCAAACATGATCAACCTCAAGAAGAACCCGTTTTCCTCTCCAACACGAACCGGGAATCTCTTTCTGCCCCCACCGGACAGTCCAAACTGACTTTGGATTTCTGTATAATGCCACTAGTCACACACTCCCCTCTCCACAGGAGTTGTTTGAGAGAGATAGAAAGAGAGAGAGAGAGAGAGAGAGAGAGAGAGAGAGAGAGAGAGAGAGTCATTTGAGAGAAAGAGAAAGACCATGAGGAGAGAGAGAGAGAGAGAGAGAGAGAGAGGATCCGCAGGGAGATCGAGTTGAGTTGAGTGGACTCGGCTGAGTCCTTGAGTTGTCGCACTGTTGAGGGAGGTAATGGTCATCCATATATGATTTTGTTCTCTAATTTTAGACTAAACTTTAGCCCTAGGTGAGATTTTAACCTCATGTGATCAAATCCATGAAAATCATACCTATCTACACCCTAATCTCATATTTTTCGTTAAATAACATAGGTTTGGATCTAAGCTTGATTTCGCGGCCTTAGTAGCATATCAAATCACCTAACCTCAAGAGGTGAGGATTTCCTTTAAGCTTAGTTACATTAATATCAAATTTTATGTCAATTCCATGCTTGGAAAAACTAGGGTTTATTGTTTGAATTCTTGAACTCTGTGTTTATATGTATTAATGAGTTTGTATGAATATCATTGACGTGTTTTACACTGAACTCTTGATTTGTACGAACCATGAACTTTGTTAAGTGCTTGGAAATAAATCATGTTTGTGTATATGTTTATATGAAAACCATGTGAAATCTAAGCTTAGTTTGTGGCTCTCATATGATCATGATGTATATGATGTGTAATAGGAGGTGTGACACGAGATTATTTATGTGGATGTTAGATTAATGTATACCCCTTGTTTCCATATCGAGAAACTTGCTTGATGTAAAGAGATGGAGCCCATGAGAGGTGTCCATGATGGAAAATAAGTCTTGGCGTGACTATGGGATTATGTTGGATGTTGGCTAAGGGATCCTTGTGATCATATACTGTTTGAGATGGATCCGTATGCTATATGTGTATGATTTGTTTTGGTTGGCCTCGTTAGAAGGCAATGATACTTTGGGTATGATTGAGCTATAACATGGGGCAAGGAGTGGACATTATTCGTACATGATATCTCATGAGCCGGGGTTGGTGATATGGACACTAAGCCCGAGCTGTCGACCTATGCTGGGTTGCTTATGATTCCCCATAGTGACCTTGAGTTCTTTAAATTGACTGGATGCTAAACTACTTAATTAAAAGTGAAACTAATCATGCATTCATGGGACCCTACTTAGTGGGTCAGCCCCTTGGGCGGTGAGAAAGTGTGTATGAGGCCCGTTTCTCTTGGTATCTAGTGGAAGTATGCATGAGGCCTGTTTCACTAGTTGAGTTTTTAGGGGCCAGTGGAAGAGTGGTGTATTCCTGTCCCATGCTCAGAACCTCTGGTGACTAGTGACTAGTGAGAAGATTGGCGTATTCCTGTCTCATTTAGCCAGGGAGCCTTAGCCAGAGCATGCATCACATTAAATAAGATTTTCTCTTATATGTTTTTTTTATATGATTATTATGTTTGTATATTATTTTGCTAATCTTAGGCGGTAACCCTCACTGAGTTGATTGCGAGCAACTCACTCCCTCCTAGGACGGTGTTTTAAAACACCAACTCAGATGTTGCAGGTGACGATCCAATAGATGAACCAGAGCTGTAAGAAGAAGAAAATGAAGATTCATGGCGATCAACAGCAGACGACGACGTCGTAGCAGCTTAAAGACAAATTATGTATATAGAATTGATTTATTTAATGTAACTTGAATTAGGTCTCTCATAGAGACTAAAAAGTGGAATATTATGTTTAGTATGATTGTAAATCACTATGTTTGATAACTTAGAATAGAAAAATTTGGAATAAGAACTTTAAAATTTTGCAATTTTGCTACGAATGCCATGAATATGGGAAATAAAAATGAATATGTGGAAATATATCCCTAACATATTTAGGTTAACACCCGAAAACTCGGCCCATCGTGATATTCATGGGAGCCGAAATTTCGGGGCGTTACAGTTGGGTCATTCAATTGATCCACATCACTTTTCCATTTGTTCTAGCATTTATTTTAGTGGGCATCCGCATGCCACTGATGACCTTCTTCAATCTCATATTTGTAATCTTCGATCATGAAGCCATGCTAATACTCAACTTTATAGTATTTTTCAAATGCAACGATAACATCTACAGAAGGGTTACCTGATTTCCTCTTAAAAGTTAGAGGACGTGAAGCTGCATGAGAAGTAGAGCTGGTCGATGTAGATGGATCTGTTGAAGCCAGAGGAGAGGGACTAATAGCTAGTCCAAGGTTGGTTCACGGGATAAGATGAAGTTTGTGAAGGAGCAGTATCTTGAGGCACCAAAGCAGGAGCTTCAGTGGAGGTCTTCTTGCGCTTTAGTTGGGGAGATTCTAGAGCGACCGATATGATCGGATCGACCACTCTAATGATGGTCGAAAGAGTGTGGTAGGAGTCGGTCCTTGCGACTGGGTGACCCCGGTTGCTGAAGGAGATGAAGGTTCTTGAACAGCTAATTTCTTTTGTCTTTTTGTAGTCTTTTTCCTAACAAGTGGGGCTGGTTCAGGAACATCTTCAGTTTCTTCTTTAATTTCTTCAAGGATGGCAATGGACTTTGCAGGAGGTTTATAATTATCATCAGAAGTATAGAGTTGAGCTATGATAACTTCATGATCTTCTGTGATTAATTTTTTTTAATAATAATTGTCTCACCAATCGCAGAATACGGATATCAATTGGGGAGTGCATTGAAAGATGGGAATAACGGCCGCTTTGTTGACAACGTGAAGTTCCTCATAACGGCTTTGGTAAAAACTGACTAATTCCACAAGTATGCGGCCGATTGGAGTTTGATTTGCAATCCTATAAGTAGTGGGGTAAGGGATTCCTTGGCAGAGACTGATTTTTTGCCGTTTCGGGATCAGTCGATTTGATGTTACCTTTTGACAAACCATCATGGACTGTACAAATACCCATCCATTTCACACCCCCTCTCCCCATACGAATTTACTAGGTTTGTGAGAGGTAGAAGGAGAAAGAGAAGGAGAATGAGAGAGAGGGGGAGTATGAGCTCATGTGGGAGCTCGAGTTCCGGTGCGGATTGTTGCACCAAGTTGTTCTTCACCGATTCCAGTCCGTCTTGCCGTTTCATCTCCTCTTCATCCATAAAATTCATCGGTTAGCAAGGTATGGAGTCTTCCCTTGACGTATGTGTGTCTCTCTCTTATTTTTAGCAATGTCATAAGGATTAGGGTTAGAAAACCCATATTTCTCATCCGATTTTAGGGTTTAATGCTAAAATTTGTTTATGTTGAGATTGGTGACCCTCGCAAGAAAATTCGTGGCAGCCCATTCTTTTATGGAGCCATAATCAAGCTCGGCTACGTTAGGAATTCAATGATGTGTCGATTCCAGGCCCCGATTTGTTGAATTGAGTTGTGGTATAATTCTAGTCAAACTAGGTTGGCCCTAATCCTTTGTCAAATATTTAATTAAGATTAAGTTCAAGTCATTAACATATATTTGTATTTTAATCTAGGTCTGGAGCGTTTTCTTCAAATTTTCAACGCCAGGGCCGCATCCGAATCGAGGAATTTCGACTTTATGGTGAAGATTTACACTTAAGCTTTTCTTGATAAATTTTAATTAGTGATTGCTTGATTCTCTTGAATTTGTTTATGTTATGAATGCCCTGAATCACATTATTATTGTAATTCAATTACTAATTATTTATGAGTGGATAACATGTTCGATGAAATTGTTGATGAGTGTATAACATGTTTGTTATTTGGTCAATAACATGCTAGACGAAATGCCCAAATGGTATGGATTTATAATATCGGAATTCGTCTATGCTTGTGAATGTATGTCATATGTCATTCGAGTCCCATAGACCGGTCGGCCAGTCGGTTGGGCCAGGTGTGTTCGCTTGCCGCAAGTGTAAGGCTGCGATGTAGTAATAAATCTCGGTAAGACCGAGGTTGATCCACAGGGAAAGAGGTAAACAATTCCAAGTACTCTAATAATTAGAATCTAAGAAGTTTAAGAAAGTAGTTTTTCACATGAAATAGAAAAATTTGAAAATAAGAAGAACTAGAGCATCAAGGATCCACTTGTAGTAGTCCAATGCCAATCCATTCATCCAAGTACAACACAATTAGAATCAAAGTCCTATCTCTCATCTAATTGGAAGATATAACATTTAAGCACAAATAGTCCTACTTAAATCTGGAAATCAGATTTCTAGTTCTAATGAAGCACATAGAACTTGAACTTGTAGCATTCGGAGTAACAGCCATGCCTATGGACTATGGCATGCTCAAGGGTTACTACAATTCGAATTCAAACAACCCAATCATGATAATCTCAGAGAATTGCAAGGAACTCATGTCCAGAGAACACAAACTCTCATAAAACTTCTACAAAATCAAACTTTATTCAAACTTGAACTTGAAAATCCATAATTAAAGTAAAGGGTACTTGAAGTAAAAGAATTAAAGTATTGAAATCAACTACAAATTTCACCTCTAGCTCTAGCTAAGAGGTTAACTAAGAAAAAGTATATTAAAACTAGAACTAGAACTAAGAAAATGAAGAAAAACTAGCTGTAGGAGGCTAGGTAGCCTCCTAGGACTTGAACTCCTTGCTTCCCACATCCTTCTTTGATTTGGAATAGAAGAGAGCACCTCCTTTTATAATATAGCAAGAGTACCGCAACATAACAGATTTTGTTTCGCTTCGTATGGCTTAACCAATGGTTGGATTGCCTTCAAATTTAATCTGTAGCTTCCTTGTAATGTGATCTTCCTCATAGTTGATTTAGATTTCCAAGATTATCTTCTGAATAGGGCCCACCAATCAGATCAGCGACCGCCTCTCAAAATCGCGCAATTCGGGTACCTTCAGAACCAGTCATCTTGCTTTCAACGCTCCGGAGTGTACAGAGGTCGGATTGATCTCAAAATTTGAACATTGGTAGAAAACTTCCTCCTCTATATGATAGATGGATTAGATTATCCAAAACAATTCCAGAATTAGGTGCAAAAATTAGAACACTCAGGCCTTTTATAAAATCTGCGCAGTTGGATCTTTCTGGATGGTCTATCTTTCTCAACCGGTACGATCAAACCACACATCCTTTTGATCTGAAACTTTGTGGTTATTCATATATGGATGTGGTCTAGAAGATGGTCAAAGTAGATTCTTCATATCATCAATGATGGGTCACCTGGACCGGCCCAGAGTGGAGTAGGCGGAATCTGGAACTTTCTGGACAGTTCGTATTGTTTTGGCCACCACGGTCAATCCGTAGCTCCAATCGACACGAAACCAATTGGGTTATTTCGGCGTCGAGCTTCTCTTCGACATGGATGTGTTAGATTTTCAAATATCATCAAGATGGACTTCAAAAATTGGGCCGAAAATCCAAAAACGAAAATAGCCTGCTATTTGAAATCTGAAAGTTTGAAATTGCATGGCTGACCGGTCTTGACCGGTCGGACAGGGCTAGCCAACTGGTCTTGACCGGTCTAGTCTATCTGTTAGCTGTCCAGGGAGTGCAGCCGACTGGTCATGACCGGTCGGACCCATTTTCTGCATTCTTTCTTCTTTCTTTTCTTCTCTCCTTCCTCTCTCTTTGCTTTCTTCTTTCTTTGGCCCACCTTGGGTCTTCATCCAAGGCTCCTAAATGTCTCCTTTTGGTCTCCAATTAGGTGAAGTCTGCTCTCATTCCTACGATCACAAAACCTGCATTAGATGGGCCTTTTAAACATGCAAACCATGCATATAATGTGATGGAATGGCCTATACAATGTATAAATTGGAGGTTCAACAAGGTGCTTTGGTATATTAGGTGGCAATGTTTCATACACTTGTGTCATTGTTATACCTTGGTGTGGTATTAAATTTGCTTCATGTTTATGATTATATACTTGATAATCTAAATTATTATTATAATGGATTAAGTGTCACTTTGGATTAAGCTTTGATAACCGTTTGATTAGTGTACTGTCTACCCTTTGGTTGGTCGTTATTGTAAGTGCTAAGCACATGGTATAAGTGTTAAGCACATAGTTGTTGTCGAATTTCGTAGACAAAGTATTTAGTATAAGTTTAAGTGAGTTATCTGAGAACCTTGAGAAGACGAGAGTTATCTTCAGCATTCATCTCAAGATTAAGACTATATCGACTCTATAACAAAAGTTGCGGCAAATCTTCGAAGATAAACCATATATGCCAACTTTAAGGTAAAGTTAACTAGATAAATCACCCTAGTTAGGTGAATTTATATAGTTTTTAAGTTAATTATTCTAATCATCTTTTAAAGTCATAGTACATGGAAATTTGACTAGCCTAACCCTGCATTCGGTCAACCCAAGAATCTTTTGCCAGCCCATAAAGTTCGACCAAGTTTCCAGTAAGCATTATTGGAAAATCCAGAGGAACTTCGGTCAGCTCGACCTTGTGTTCGGCTAGCCGACCAGGCTTTGATCAGCTTAAGGGTGTTTGGTCAAGTTTTCAGATTTAAAATTGATTTGTGGACCCTTGAACTCGGGTCGGCCGAACCTTGTATCGGGTCAGTTGAAGTGCACTCGGGTTAGCCGAACTACATCTTGGGTCGGTTGAATTTTGAACTAATCCTTATCTCGCGAAATCTGATAGTTGTTGGGATAAATCGGTTGAAACTTATGTCAGTCGAAGGCAAACTTAGGTCAGATGAAGACATAACTTTTTTACTATAAATAGGGCTTTGTTATCTCTATTTTTCATCAAGAAAAAGCACGAAAATATCATCTCTCTCTGGTGAAAAAGCCATCCATTATAGTCTAGCTACCTACTCTTAATTCCTAGTTTATTATATAGCTATCTCAGTTCTCATCTCAATCAATCTGACTATCGTGAGAAGATCTTTCTCAACTTGAGAATTGAGAACTGAACTTGCGGCTTTTAGGGAAACTCTTTTAGAAATCCCTAGATCCATCTTGTTCAAGGTATATTGGTTTATCTTCTTCGAAGATCGGATCGTTGCACCATTGAAGCTTCATTTCTGCTAACCTTCATCATCTTCTACTTGAAGAAGATTGATTAATATCATTCCTCTTATTTCTTTGGGTTTATTTAAGATTGCCCGTGAAAATCTCATTTAAGGCTTTTGGTGATAGCCTGTGAAAATCATTTGAGGTTTTATTGTGATAACCTATGAAAATCACAATTTGTGACATTTCGAGCAAGGTTTTTGTAGGAAATTTTCAATTTTTCTAAAATATCAAAACTCTTTTTGAAAGCTTCGTTTCTATGCACTTGAGATGTCATGAGTATGAAAGGATGAAAGATGAAATAATATGATTTTGAAATATCTAAATTAACTTAAACATGATAGTTTTACATGTGAATTCCCTATTTATATGATCGATAGAACATTTGAACACTTTTGAGTCTAGTTCACATTCCACGATTCTTATGATTTAAAGGGATTACTGGACTTGTAGATTGGTGAGACTGAAGATTTGAAGTGTTTAGGAACCAAGCCGGGGTGCTTTATCCATCCTTGTCCATGGAAAAATAACGAAAGATATGGATTTCTAAAAATCCTATCTAATGTGTATGAAAAAGAAAAAAGGAAGGAAAATATGGGTATGATTGAGAATATGGTGGAAAATTCCGAAAAGGGCTACCTATTACCAACCGGGGGATGGTCTACCGGTAACCAAAGTCGGAAAAGGGACGTAGTGTGAAAGCCGTCGGAAGGACGGTAAGAAAAATTTCTGTCATAGGCAATTGATTGATCTATACACTCTTAGATCTTTGGTTTAGCTGATTTATGAAGAAAGTAATCCTGGAAAGTCATGAGATGAACATGCACAATGCACACTAGACCATTCATGTTCAGATTTGTCTATTTGTCAATAAATCGATGGGGACTCTATGTGAACATATATTATGTTTGGAAAATTTAGGATTTCAATCTCTCATCATTTAGTTTTTCTGATTTTTGCACTTATTTGTCTTAAAGTCTATAGAGTCATAGTTTTCAAGAGAGAGTTGAGTTTTTGGAGAAAGGGATTGTTTCACGCATGTTTTGCTTGGGACTAGCAAAAAGCTAGTTGGGGGGTGTGTTGAACCTCCAATTTATACATTTGCCAACCCATTATATCACATTATATACATGGTTTGCATGCTTAAAAGACCATTCTAATGCATGTTGTGTGAATGTAGGATTGAGAGAGAGACTTCACTCCATTGATGCTTAAAAGGCACATTTAGGAGCCTTTGATAAAGACCCAAGGTGAGCCAAAGAAAGAAGAAAGCAAGGAGAGGAGAGAGGAAGAAAGAAAGAAAGAAATTATGAAGAAATGAGGTCCGACCAGTCTTGACCGATCGGCCACCCTCCTACCCCTCTGTATAGGTCACTTGGACCAAGGACTAGTGTGGTCTGACCGGTCGGCCAACAAGTCGGGCACCTCTCTGGACCTCTGCTAGATCGGTCGGCTAACAGGTAGCCAGTGTAATTTCCTAAAATTCAGCAACTTCTTCAGCAAGCTCCTAATTTTTTAGGCGTAAGTGCGTAAGTATTGCACAATTCTGGAAGATTCTGAGGCGGTAGGGCCTCTCTACTATAAAAGGACACCTAGGAGTGGATCTAAAGACATCATAGAAGGCTAAGGAAGTCGTGGGAGGTGAATGAGATTGCTGTGAAGCATTTGCAACTCCTTCAAACTCGATTTTTCTATGTTTTTATTTAGTTTTCTTTTGAGTTTTAGTTTAACCTATTAATGGTTGGCTAAACCTCTTAGTTAGGGCTAAGAGGTGAAGCTTTTAGTTGTTTGCAATGTTCAATTCGAATTAGTTTGAGTACTTTTTGATTTTATGAAGAACACCTCTAGTTTGAAATAAAATTAGTATTTTTAGTTAATCTTTTATCTCTTGTGATTTCTCTTACATGGGATATTTTGATTACTGAGATTGCTTAATGGGGTATTGATTGATAGGATTTTGGGTTGTAGAGATCCTAGATTCATCATGATATGTTAGATGCTAGGGGATCTTACAAACTAAGTTTCCTAAGAGCTTATCTAGAACTAAATTAAAAGGGGTTCTTATCTTTTGATTTAATCTGAGATAGGTGTTTATGTATTGATTTTGGTTCAATATAAGTTCAATTCATGTTTCTAAATCAAGTCTAGTGACAAGGCTTGATGAAGAATCATGAATGTGATCTTGCTTATTTTGTGAAGGATTGGGTTGTGTGATTGAATACACCCAATGCCTTAGTTGATTATGAGAGAATCATATCAGTGGATAATCCATCTATGTTAGATGCATTATGATGATTTGATTGCTCTATATTCTAATTGGATAGGGATAGAACTCCGATTCCAATTGTGTTATTAGCCTGAATGGTTTGAATTGGCATTAAGAATGATTATTAGTGGATCCTTAGCGCTCTAGTGTTTATTTCCCTGATTTAAGTATAAAATAGATAGTTTTATGTTCTTAATTTCCTACCCATCAATACAAATCTGAATTTAGCCCATCCTAGTTCTAAAACTTAGAATTGTTACGACAATCCCTGAGGATCGACCTCGGTCTCACCGAGAATTATTACTACATCGCAGCCTTGCACTTGAGGCGAGCGAACAAGTAAGAATGTTTGATGCCAAACTTCTGACATAATTTGTCCATATTCCTGTTCTTGAATGGTGTGCTACTATCTATGATGATGTTTTGGGGAACTCCATGCCTATATATAATTGCGTGCCGAATGAAATGTGTTACTCCTTTTTCCTTGATGTTACGAAGTGCAATGGCTTCTGTCCACCTGGAGAAATAATATGTGGCTGCCAAGATGTATTGATCATGTTTCTTGTGCAATCTTGGAAGATGCCCCTAGTGTACAAAGCTTCTTACATTTCTTTCATAAATAACACTTGAGACTTGTGCTTTTCTTTTATGTTCTTTTGACTCGTTGATTGCCTTCTCATTATGTCTTTGTTGATAACTTCTTACTTCTTTTTTAATTGAAGTGCAGGTACTATATAATTTGTCTAGAAGAGGCTTCATTCTAGTATAAAGCTTTTTTTTTTTCAATCGTAGTCATGTCTCTGTCGACCTTTTTGTTCTTCAGCAAATTCATCATAATATTGTCTGAGGAATAATCCTAAGTGTAATACCAGATGACTGGTGATCCCTTATAATATAGATTGAAAGATATCTCTTTCGCTGATAGAAGCTGAAGTACAATACTATCTAAAGACTGTTCCAAATCTGAGATATAAACTGACGAATAATTTCATTCTGATATATATATATATATATATATATATATATATATATATATATAAGCTAGAGGATAACCCGCTCCATGATACACGTTAGAGAATAATTTCACTTATAATATATGTTGAAGAATACTCCTGCTTTGTAATATAGACCGAAGAATAATCTCACCGCTTATGATGTAGGTTGAAGAATTATCGTGACATAAATGATTCCTTTTGTAATACGCAATTATTGCCTTGATTCCTTATAAGATATGCGATGATGACTGATTCAATATACGCAGACCTGAATGATTTCTTATATGTGTAACTTGCATCTTCCCACCTAGCACTTTTATAAGAGATTTTTTTTTCTAAAAAAGAAAATTTTCATGATGACGTCTCGCATTTGCCCTCACGTACTGAAAAGATTCTAGGAACAGAGTTGTTGAATTCCATCTGAAGATCTTTTCTGCCTATAATGGCCCGAACCTGATTTCTTCTTGCATTATAGCTTAAATGGCAATAGATGCGGGCTTGTGATGCTCATTCTTTGTGGTTGCGTAGACCTTTAGCTTGTGACCTCTTCTTGTTCACAATGGCTATCACTTGGGGTAATAGCCAGATTGTCTGCTTTGCACTATCTTTTTGCAGCTCCCATGTATAGTGCTAGCAGATCCATGACTGGGTTGCGTCCGGCAACACTTCGAGTGATGGGTCTTCATGACACTTCGAGGCGAGGGCCCTTTGATGCAGTCTTTATCAAAGCTTTAAAGGGTGTTCTTTTCGTCTTTGGCAGTAGCTTCATCCATCATCAATGTTTTCAACAATAAGCAAGCCAAAACTACTCCAGCTGTAGCTATGGTTGCTTTATTTTCAGTGTTCTTTGCTTTATCTTTATTTGTAGCAACTTGATTTTCGTAAGTGATAATAAATCCTCCAAGAATAAAGCGGAATATTGTCTTTGAAGAAGCCATAGATAGTCTTTTCAAGCAATATTCTTGTAATTATGGAAATTAGATAAATTGGTTTGATTGTGTTGTACAACATTCTATTCTAGAGATGAGGGGTGGAATGTTCCGGTTGAGAGTCGCCATTTTGACGCTTAATAGCGCCTTATAAAGACGAATGTCTCTCTTTTAATATCTTATCAGTATTAGAACATTACTCATTATTAGAATCCCCAGCAGAGTGGCCATTTTGTTTACACAACAAAATTGCCTTAGTGTATATAGGGGAAACGAGAGTAACATTCTAATATTAGACCAAGTTAAGGAGACACATTCATCATTTCTTTCATTTTATTCATTGTAATTGAGTTCTTTTACATTCCATTAATACATCCCTCGATTCTAGAATTGAATGTACAAGTACAATATGAACTTAGAAAATTTCAGCAAAGCTTCGCCCTTTCTTCTTTCATTTTGCTCAAAGGACAGAGCAGTGGCTAAATGATAATCCAAGTCGGTATTCTTCTTCTCGTGAGTGAGGCGAGTTAATCAAACTAGGCTTCATTCCTTTGCAGCTTCAAGTGAAGCACACAGACAAAGACTAGGCTTGTCATTTGGCTGTGTAGCGGACTCAAGGTCAATACGTTATACATGCCTTTTCCAAAGCACTAAAAGCTTCCTGACTCTTCGTAGAATTCCACGGTGCTTTGAGTTACTGTCATCATCTATCATTTCTAACACTTACGGGGCTTGTACAAAGTACGCTCAACCCGAAGGGAGAAAAATAGGTCTTCTGATGCTTCAAAATGCTGGTATCATCCATTATCTCTACCACTTATAGGGATTGTACCAAGCACACTCAACCCAAAGGGAGAAAGATGGGCCTTCTACACAAAGGAACGAGCCTTCGAGTCTAAATTCCCTTCTCTATTGTCTTTTATCCTTGACACAACCCTGATCTTCATTAGTCTTAGCTTTTGAAAGGAGAACGGGAATAGGATCCATAAGACCCACTCTCAACATCTTTAACAAAAGAGACTTCTCCTTTACAAGGTCCAAACTAAGCCTTCAAAGCCAACTTTTAGCCTTTAAAGTTCCTTTACGCGATAGACTGGAACTGTCGGGAAACTACTTTACGCAATGCGCGTAAACCGTCGAGAAACTGCTTTACAAGACGGCTTGAAACTGTCAGAAAACTGCTTTACGCATGACGCGTGTAAACCATCGAGCCTTTACGTGACGTGCGTAAACTGTCGGGAATCTTATTTACGCGAGGACCTGGAACCGTCGGAAAACTATTTTACGCGACTCATGTTAACTATTGAGCCTTTACGCGACTCGTATAAACCATTGGGAATCTTCTTTACAGTCGTCGTAAAGCTCCAACAATAGCAATGTCTTCTCCCGATCCTCAACTTCTTCAATTCTCTTGTTATTCTTTCCTTTTTCGATGATTGCAATTAATGCATTCAGCTCAGGAAGGAAAAGATGCATGAGTATTCTTCTCGCACCTCTCGAACCCTTGGAGCAAGTTCTGAGTCCTAGCAAAGCGAATGAATACAAATGAGGACCCTTGGGGTGTATTTATAGGCAAAGGGGGTCATTCTAGCTTAAAAGCATCACTCCACCGAGACAACCTTTCATGTGGGTCGCGTAAAAGGTGCAAAGGCTCACGCATCTTTACGAAAACGGCCATAACTTCTTCGTTACAATTCTGATTTGGACACTCTTATACTCGTTGGAAAGCTATTTCGATGCCCTATGCATTGGACCTATCATGATCCTATTTATAAGCCTCTTATATCTTTAGAAGTGGGCCCCAAGTGTCTAATGCCATCAACAACGTGCGGTATTTGATGAATAGATTGCATCTGCTTCGTTACATCTCGAAATAGGATGATCTTGGGTTTGTTAGGATCATCAGTTGATAATCTTGCCCATAACATATCATTTTCTTTAAACGGACATTGCTTGCCCAATCATCTTCTGACTATAAGTGAACTTCTTACTGATATCTGTCTTTCGCCTTTTGAGAGAGAATATATATAACTTGGTACTAACATGCTGGAAATACGTGATCTTGTGTTGAGTCTTGCGGCAATAAGATAATATGCGTCTAATCTTCTTTCTTTTTTGCATTTTTTTATGCTTTAACAGGCTCTTAAGAATAAGTTAATTGCCCTTAAATGTTCTAAGTCTGCCTCATCGATAAATGGTGAAAATTCAGACAATGAAGAAGATGAGAATGATATAGCTTTGTTGGCAAAGAAGTTTTATAAGATTTTTAAAAACAAAAAGAAAGTTGAAATGCAAAAACCTTTAGTGAAGAAAAAAGGAAAATCTGGTTTTTGGAAACTTAGGTCCAAAGATAATGTTTCAACTGTTCTGGTTATGAGCACTTAGCTTCAAATTGTCCCGAAAAGGAAAAATCAAAGAAGAAAGGTATGGTCGCAACGGGGAATGAATCATCAAAATTTGAATCAGATTCTGAATCTGATGAATCAGATTAGGAGGAAACAAAAATTCAGAATGCCTTAATGACCATTGTCAAAATTTCCTCTACTGAAGAATATGAAAATTCTGGATATGAGACATCCAGAAGTGATTCTGAAAATGAAGAAGATCGTCAAAAAGCCTATAATGCCTTGTTTAAGGAAAGTTGTAAGATTACATCTAAGCTTAAGGTTCAAAAGAAATGTGCGATGAATTGCAATCTGAACTTGACAAAACCACTTTGGAAAAGTCACATTTTTTTACTGTTTTGAAAAATGTAAATTAGACTTGAAAATCAAGAATGATGATTTTAAAAAATTCAAGTTTAATTATGAAATTCTAAAATATGAGGTTTTCAATATTCAGAATTTGAAGGAATCTGGGAAGTTCAATAAAAGAAATGATAAACTTGAAGAAATATTTCTTTCTTCCAGACCTTATAGTGATAGGTTTGGTCTTGGCTACAACAAGTTCAATAAAAAGCCAAAGACTTTACCTACTATTTTTGTAAAAGGAGAATCCTCAAATTCTAAGAATGAAACCCATAAAGGATTTGAAAAATCTTTTTCAAAAATTTCAAAACCTTCATAAAGTCTTTAAAAATCTTTGCCAACAACCATAAATATCAAATGAGAGAAATTGATACTTCTTCTCTTATTATTAAAATTATGGACTTACTAAAAGAGTTGATGAAATATAACTCAACAAAGAATAGAGTAAACAGGAGAAAATGAAATCACATTCCCCAGACTCCTCAAGTAAAGAAAAATCCACCAAAGTTCAAAACCATTATGAAGTGGGTTCCTAAAAATAAGTGTTTGGTTATCCATACTGCTTTCAAATCTAGTAGCCATTCAAAATGGTACCTGAATAGTGGATGTTCTAGACATATGACAGGTGATAAAGCTATTCTATTAAACATCAACAAGATTGATGGAGGCACAGTCACATTTGGAGATGGTAGCCATTGTAAAATCATTGGCCAAGGTAATGTTCAACTCCCTAACCTTCCTTTGTTTAAAGATGTCTTATATGTTGATGGATTAAAGCATAACTTGCTTAGTATTTCTCAAATATGCCATAATAATCATATTGTTAATTTTTCTGATCTTGAATGCAAAATTCTAAACAAGTCTGGGAATTTAATATTACATAGTCGTAGAACCTCTGAAAATTATTATATAATTGATGAGAATTGCTCAATGAATTATTCATATTACATGGTTCAATTAGACGAAACAAAATTATGACATCAACATCTTGGACATGTAAATTTTAGAGATTTATAAAAGTTAAGCAAAAGAGATCACTTAAGTGATTTACCTAAAGTAAGAAAGAATGAAAATAAGGTATGTGGCTCATGTCAAGTTGGCAAACAAATTAGAAGTTGCCACAAGAAAGTGAACTCTTTAGCCACATCCAAACCTCTTGAACTTCTCCACATGGACTTAGTTGGACCAACTCGAATGGAGAGTAAATGAGGCCAAAGATATTTCTTAGCGGTAGTTGATGATTACACAAGATTCTCTTGGGTTACATTTCTAAGAGAAAAGTAAAAAATGTTTGATGAGGTTAAAGTGATTATTAAACGAATTCAGACTGAACAACAATTATGTGTCAACAGAATTAGAAGTGATCATGTAACTGAGTTTGAAAACAATAATTTTCAGAAGTTCTGTGATGATCATGGAATACTACATGAATTCTCGGCTCCTAAAACACCTCAGCAAAATGGAGTTGCTGAAAGAAAAAATAGGGTGTTACAGGAGATGGCTAATATTATGCTCAATAGTAAGAGTTTGCTAAAAAATTTATGGGCTGAAGCTGTTAATACTGCTTGTTATATAGTTAACCATGTGTATATTGGAGCTGGAAAAAATGAGACTCCTTATGAAATGTGGTTTGAAAAGGAACCATCAGTTAAATATTTCTTCATTTTCGGGAGCACGTGTTACATTTTACATTACCGGAAAAATCTTAGAAAATTTGATGCTAAAAGTGATGAAGGCACCTTCTTAGGATATGCTATAAATAGTCTTGCATATCGAGTTCTGAATAAAAGAACTGAAGTAATACAAGACTCTATAAATGTGGTTATTGATGATCAAGGTATAAACTCCAGCCCTTGACAAGATGATGATGATATTGTAATATCACCATCTAAACCAAATGAAACAGAACTCTGATTAGTAAAAGACCATCCAACAACTTAAATTATGGGTGATCCTTTTACTGGTGTACGAACCCGGAGACAATTAGAAGATATCTATAATCATGTGTGCTTTAAATCCTAAATAGAACCTGACCAACATAAATAAAGCACTAGCTGATGAAAATTGCATGTTGGCTATGTAAGATGAATTGAATCAATTTGTTATAAATGATATCTGGTATGTTGTTTTTACACCATCTAATAATGTAGTTGAAACTAAATGTATTTACAAAAATAAATCAGATGAACTTGGTAACATCAATAGAAACAAGGCTTGATTGGTTGCACAGGGATATACTCAAATTGAAGGAATTGGCTGTGATGAAACCTTTGCACTAGTTGCTCGCCTTGAATATATTAGACCGTCTATATCCATTGCATGCTTTAAGAGATTCAAAATCTTTCAAATGGATGTTAAAATCATTTTTCTTAATGGTAACTTGATTGAGGAAGTTTATGTGGAACAACCTAAAGGATTTGAAGATCTAAACCCAATCATGTTTATCGGCTTAAGAAAGATATTTATGGTTTGAAATAAGCACTGAAAGCATGGTATGATAAACTGACTCAATTCTTGCTTAGCCATGACTTTCAAATGGGTAGTGTTGATAAAACTTTATTTGTTAAACATTCAAACGATGATATTTTGATTGTTCAAATATATGTTGATGATATCATCTATGGATCTACTTGTTGTAATCTATCTTCTAAGTTTGCAGAACTTATGAAATCAGAATTTGAAATGAGTATGGTAGGGGAACTGACCTACTTCCTTGGACTACAGGTTCGGCAACTTGACAATGATATTTTTCTATTTCAAACCAAGTATGCTCAGAATTTAGTTAAAAAGTTTGTTTTGAGAATGATAGAAATTTTGATTCTCCAATGAGAACTACACTGAGATTATCTAAAGATAAATAAGGTAAAAGTGTAGATTCTCGTTTATATAAAAGTATGATTAATAGTTTATTATATTTAACTGCTAGTAGATATGATATTGCCTTTAATGTAGGCATATGTGCTAGATATCAATTAGATCCTAAAGAATCCCATTTAACTACTGTAAAACGTATAATTAGATACATTACTAATTATGTTAATCTAGGTTTATGGTATCCTTGTGATACTTCAACTCAATTAGCAGGATATTCTGATGCTGATTTGGTAGGTAGTGTTGATAATAGAAAATCAACAAGTGGTTCATGTTTTTATATTGGTAATTGTCTTGTCTCGTGGATGAGTAAGAAACAAAACTCTGTTTCCTTATCAATTGCAGAAGCTGAATACATCGCTGCAAGAAGTGCATGTAAGCACCTTATGTGGATGAAAAGAATACTAGTTAATTATGGGATAAAACAGATATATGTACCTGTATTGTGATAATACCAGTGCAATTAATATTTCTAAAAATTCCATTCAACATTTTTGGACAAAACATATTGATATTAGATATCACTATATCTAAGGGGCTCATCCGACAAGTAAGGTTGTCAAATTGTTGAGAGTTCATCCACTCTTTTCCTATGGGAATTGAGTGTAGAGTTTGTTTGTCAAACTCGATCTAGGATTGTTTGATGATCCTTAGCTTGTTAATTGAGCCTAAAATTCTAGGGATGTTGGCCGTTCCTTGGTACGTTAGTTTGGCCTAAAGACTAGGGGCATTTGGAGCTCCTTGGCACGTTTGCCGGGCCTAAACAAAGTCTCCAAGTGGGAGCCTCCGACACGGGAGCATACGTGCAGTCGGGTCGAGAGTTAGCCTATGTCCAAAACTCCGTTTAGGTTGAGAGGTGAACTGGTAAAACCTCCGTGTAAAGGTTAAGAGGTGAACCTAATTTAAAACCTCTGTAAGTGAATGCTAGTGTGCTCAATGGGGTTGAGTACTTGAACCGGGAGTGGAGTAGACTCAAAGTCGAACCACTATACATGCTTGTGTTTGTGATTGAATTGAGCACATTATTATCTTAACATTGTATGTTTAATTGTTTAATTATGAATGCTTGATAGGAATGTATGCTAGTCACTAGATAGGCACATCTACACACAAGATGTACTGTCACTTGTTAGAGTAAACTTGAGCTTATATGATCCACTCTCATATAGTTTACTTAGGTTGCATAGATTAGGAGCTTGATTAGTTTAATCATTTGATAATCTATGCTTACTTAGACTAGGTTTCTTATAACTTAAACCTTATGCTAGTCTTGTGATTGGACCCACTTAGGCTTGGAAGCTGAAGTGTTAATTGCTTACTTAGTTTAAATTGTTAAATTGCATAAGTAGGCGAAAAGATTTTAAAAGGTCCTAATCACCCCCCTCCCCTCTCAAGGACTTAGCCATAATACTAGTTGCTCTCTAAGCTTCCGCACGCAAATGCTTTTACAAGTGTATTGATCCAAAAAGGCGTAATTTCACATTTGTAGTTTATGTGATTGGACCCACTTAAGCTCGGAAGCTAAGTTTTACTTGCTTAATTCAGTTAAAATATTAATTAGTTTCAATTAGGCAAGAGTTTTTAAAAGGTCCTCATCACTCTCCTCTAGGACTTAGCCATAGTTCTAGTAGCTCTGTAAGCTTTCATGTGTAGTGTAGGGTGTCATGTTAGATGATCTGACGTAATTTCAATGAATCCATCCTTAATGACGCAAACTTTGTAGGATTTAACTTAAAATGTGGCATATGGTGTGGTTCATTCTTATGAAAGGGTCCATCCAAGCCTTAGATTTACCACTTTTCATAGTAAAGCACTCTTTTGGTGCATGGCCAATCTCAAGTGAGCCTCACATTCTTCATTTGTGCTCTTTTTGCTTCATGGTGAAACATGAGATTGGATCCTTTGAATTCATTTCATGTTTGGAGTTAGATCATGTGAATCCTTTTTCCGTGGTTCATCTTGGATATGATTTGATTAAAGGGACAAGATGGGATACTTACCTCGTGGTGCTTGTACGAAGATAATGGCAGATGAGACCCGTGGGCATGCGAATAGGGCATCGAAAGATGATCTAGCCTATATTCCCCATCATGGGGGCCACATGTTTTCTTTGGCTAGGGACAACCAACCTTTACCTTAGATCAAGGGCTGTGGCGCACGCGATGTATGGGACAAATGGTTCCGAAAGCCTCAACCTCGTTCAGATGACATCCTCACTAGCACCCCTTTTTTAGGAATATCCACTTTGTGGTTCCACAAAAATGTGACAAACTGTACGCTTCTTGTGGCTTTGTGTGAGAGATGGAGGGATGAAACTCACACTTTTAAGCTTCCATGAGATGAGTGGGGCATAATCCCATTAGACATATACATGCACTTGGGTCTACCCTTCCATGGATTGATTGTGCCCCATGTTGACTCTCTTGCTCCTATTGGCGAGAAGGATTGGATGCGTCTTGTCTGGGTTGTCCCATTGTCGGACGACTTTCAACACTACCAAGTGAAACTCTGATGGCTTATAAATACTTTCGCCATAGTTGTTCTGTCCATGGACCGTGAGGCTTTGTTTAAAGATCGGGCTCTAGTCATGTTCGCCTTTGGGTCCTTCCTTTTCTGCCATGACAACGAGAGGATGGATGCGAGGTTTCTCCATTTGACTGAGCATATGTCATTGTCGTATAACTAGAACAAAGCCTTGTTGACCCGCCTTTATGACAGTTTAGATAAGACTTCTAGAAAGAGAAAGTCTTTTATCGAATTTCGGCCTGTGGTGAAGGCGAGCTTTGAACCCTGCTTCCTTGCTTCTTTGCCAGGTCACAAACTATTTATCTGATCCTTTCATGTGATGCCCAGGCCTGTTTCTATTACAATTTCCCCCACGTTATGCTAGATTTATTGGATAAAAACCCTCCTCAATGTCATTTCATGCATTGACACCAAAGTAATCGAAAGCCCAATCTGCGCATTTCCCAGTGACAACTGGCGAGTGGACGTGGATGGACTAACTGTCCGAGATGTGAGTTTCCCCTTTTCCTATGCATTTGATCTTTCTTTTTGGTGCTTAGCTGACAATTTTTTACCTCGATAGTTTGAGTTTATGCCCTACGCATGAACTCCTCAGTACTACACCCCTAAAAGGGTCGAGGCCTATGAGGTGTCTTGCCTTTAGATTCTCATTTCTGACGTTGAGTCCTTCTAGTGGTACCTGAGCGAGAGATTGCTACATCAGAGCACTGGGGTTGCCAATGTCTCCCTTTCTCCACCCCTACCATCTGATCAAATTCCTACTGATGTCGTAGCAGAGGCCTTGATAGGCCAGCCAGGGTATCAGTTTGTGATGCCAGGCCGAGATTATGGCTCTTGGTACTTGGAGGTTGGTCAAGGGTCCATCCTTCCCAACCTCTATGATCCTCATTGACGTCATCGCTATACAGAAGGTTCTGTGATGGTCCCGCTGATAGAGTATCATCGCTAGGCAGAGCAAGAGAAGGGTGATGATGATGATTATATGGGTGATCAGTTGCAACTCACAACTTGATCTGTACTTTTTCTATTTCCTTTGAAGCTTGGTTGCGCGGGTTGTCAGTTTGTAAGGCCTTGATGTTTTGTCTTTTTTCTGCCCTCTTTATGTATGAACCACTTTTGGATCAATGGAATATGCTCTTGCTTCTTGCATGAACCTTTCTTGATGCTTGGATGCTAGAGGAAGGCTTTTGACGGTTTGGATCACACTTTTATGGCCTTGATTTATGAATTTGGCATTTCTTTTTCATCTAAGCTTGCTTGGGGCTTGACTTCGGCAATCAACTGCTTGATCTTAATGATTGGCGACTCGAGAAAGACTTTTAACGGCGCAGATTGTGACAGACTAACACTTGAACAGTCCAAATTGCTTGAAATGAACTTTTAAGCTCTTTTGGGGCTAATTTTTTATAGTTGGATGCTTGACTTTGATGATTGGCAGCTCGAGAAAGATACTAATAATCATCTCTACCACATAATAATCTAAACATAAGAATTAAACATCGACATTCAGTGAGCCTTAGGCCTATGTTTAACAACACTTCTTAATAATGGAAAACAAAATGAAAACACTTATCCATCAAGTCCTCCAGCGAGACCTCAGACAACTGTTTGTCAAAGCCGTCGATTACTTCATGGAGACACCTCCATTTTATCTTTTCCTGGATGATTTTTCATGTACATTGCAATGAGCTAAAAAGCACAAAAAATAATAATTCGCATGATTCAATACATAATCATGATATATCAAAGCATCAAAAGAAATATGCCAAATATCTCATATACAGTTCAATATCTAGGAATCACTAGGGCCATGGCTGCACACAACTTCTGGCCTGCCAACACCCATTCAGCCTAACTTCTTCCAAGCCCACACATGAAGGAGAATATCGTTCAAATTCACTGAGCTTGGATTGATTTCTCTCGCTTGTAGTGAGACACTTGGAGTCTAGCGATGGGTAGTCCACTTTGGAGTTGACTAAACTCTATATCTCCAACTTTGGGCCACGGCCTTGGGAAGATGCCCTATTGGTAATAACTCGGGTTCCAGTTGGGAACTCTGCCTAAGAATTTAAGGGATCTCATTCCTGAGTTTTCTGGTATTCAATCTTAACATCATATCTTAAATGATTACATTTACCATATCTCAGATAGTCGCATATACCACATCTCATAAGCAGTTATATCATATGATTAATGAATACATGATGAATGCACGCTGGAAATATCATCCGTGTAGTGTTACTTACCTAAGAGTGTTGTTCCTCTTTGGTCTACTTCGGGCTTGTTGATACAGTCCTTTGATTTGTTGATTCGTTGGGTTTTCCTTTGAGATATCAAGCAAATTTTAAGAGATATGGTTACTTTCATGCTTAATCTTATAATTACTCAACTATTATTTGCTTAACATACAAATCTGACTGTTGATCAGACAATCAAGGCATTAAACTACCAATCGGTATTATGGGTTTGGTCATATCATATATATGGTTCATGATTTATATTAACTGTACATTTTCGATTTATCTCATTCACGAAGGTCGGTGTCATGGTGGCCCCAAGTCGTGCCTTAAAGGAGACCACATCCTGTAGGCATCGTAGATATACAATGCATTTAACAAGGTGTCTAAATAGCGGGTCATAACTATTGGTGCAAATGAAATTCATACATTAGATGGGTGATAGGCACATGTGTTATGGTGGAGGTCACAACGGGTGCACGGGTAGCTAGCTTTGATGACAAATAAACATTACAGTATGCCTTAGGAGGTTTTCCAAGGTAGGCGTTCCATCACCACTATTTTGAGGTGGGGTCCACCTTTTGAGGTAGGGGGCAAGTATCCAAAACAACCAACCAGTTGGGACCCCAACATGGGCACCAAAGTGCACTAAATAGGCTGGTCAATACCGGTGTCCCAACAAGTGCCAAGTAGGGCACTATTCCTGTTAATAATCCAACGGCCCACAAGGTTCCAATGGTGGTCGTTCATTCAACATTATTTTCTATAGTAGGGTCCACCTGAATTTCAGATCTGTTCCATTTTTGGGGCCAACGCCTAAAATGGCCTGTCCAAATAGTTGGACAGTGTGGATCCAACATATGAGGAAGAGACCCACCTGTGTAAGGAGGTTAGCTCCCACACGTGTTGGAGCTCTCTTTGCATGCAGTACTCTATTTCAAATTAAATGCTCTCGTCTCTCCCCATCTCTTAAAATATTTTGTGAGAATATACTCTCGTATTCAAAGTGTACACCTCAAAGTGGGTTCCACATGTGATTTTACCCAAATCCAATCCGTTCAACCTATTCCCCACTGTCGGTTATGTGTAAGGAAGTAATACTGGGATGGTGGACCCTTCTTTCTCTATTTCATATATTCAGGTCTGATTGGTGTGGTCCACCATACTAATTCATCTAATGAACTCACAAATTACATCTAAAGGTTATTTCCTTCATTCTATTTTGTCAGTCAGATGTTTTTCACATGAAAGGCCTACAAAGCATGTTCACATACATAAGGTTATGCGTGCCATCACAAACTGGGGTCCACACGTCCAGAGACTACAATCCAACCCATCCATTTTACTCATTAACAAAAACAAAACGTAAGAAAATTATTTTGTCCCATAGATTTGGTAGATCAAGGGTAGTTCGATGATTTTTGTTGTGGGACCCATGATCTTGAGGTTCTACCTTGATTGAAGGTCAAATTCATCTGATCCAGGGTCCACCATGATGATCTCAATCTTTCCTAGGCGATATTCCAAGTTTATATGTATAAAACTTACATAAAATGACACAATCTCACAAGTCCATGATCATCAAGGCCCACCAGATCTGACGATTTGGGTGCATGATCACAGCACCAATTAACTAACTAAATGTCTAATTAAATTAGATCTAAGAATTTCTCCATTGAATTTACCATATTATCAAATATATAATTTAAAATGTTTGTACACCGTTCATTCATTTTGGGACCCAACACTGACAACGATGTTTATCTGAATGGTCCACTCCACTTTAATGTGGTCGTGGAACAGATATGTCAACTCCACATCAGGGTGTGGGGTCCACGTGATCCTATTTGAGGAAGGTGTGGACATCCGCATGTTCCACATGTGACAAGTGTGATGTTCATAGATGTTCACATCTCTGTCTTAAAGATGGGGTATGGTAGATCTATCACATTCATTTGTAGGGTCCAGTCATGTAGGCCCTATGTTTCAATCCTGACTTTGATCAGACGAATATCTAGTCCACTGCCAGTGTAAGGTCCACAACTCAGGGTGATTGTGATCAAGTTACTTAGCGAGAGCTCTTGAAATTTGGGACATACCTCAGTAGGATGGGGAAGCAAGGTTTAGATGGCTCGGATATGAGGTAGGGAAGTGGGGTCCACTTAGATCTGATCCTCTTCGAGGAGCGTGAGTGGATGTGGCTTGAGATGGGCGCCCCTTCTTATACACTTGCCATGCAGGACGAGGCAGAGCGCTACGTCTCTTTCTTCTTCTGATATTTTGTGGTTTGTTTCCCTAACGTGTACATGCCACGCTAGAATGGGCCTCACCATCACTGATCGTCTCGATCCACACCATCCACCAGATTCCTTAGATGTGTCCATGTATACAGGAAGTCAATCCACAGTGATATGACAATCAAATTTTCCTAAATTAATCCTGACCTTCCATGGGTTTGAGGGTGTATCCAAGCTATGTACACCTCAGCCATCAAAGGTGCACACATGTGTGTATGTGTTATGCATGCATGCCACAAATGGTTATGAACTAATGAATTCTAACCATATAAAATTAAAGATCATGATTCATATGTATATAGAAAAATAATAGCCAAGTTCAAATATTGCAAATAGATGAGATATTGGATGGTCAAGATGAGGTCCCAGGTACATGTGCATGATCTAAGCATATTAGATATGATCAAGTTAGATAAAATGATAGATCTACTCAAGATGAATATAATGAAAGTAGTTTGACACAAATCAGATTATCAGATTATCCAATTTCTCCATTAGACTATGGCCAACCACATGTTTGGCCTTGGATCCTGAGTTCCACTTAGGAGAAAATTATCAAACTTTTATCATTCTAAAAGTCTTTATAAGACAAATAAAATGATTGGTGATCATTGGATAGTCATAATCTGAAATGATTAATTTGGAGGGTTTAAATCATCCGTCCATCGATCTGACCATTTATAGCTTTTGTTTTGACTATCTGAAAGTAAGTTCTTATATGTTTTAGATGGCAGGGATGGTCAATCCATGGTTTGGATCAATGTTTCACTGGATAGATTGACTTCTATCCATGACCAAGAGTCATATGACCCATCCAATGGTCAAGATTTATCCTTATTTTGGAAAAAAAAAATTGTATCCCTAAAATTTGTTCAGTCTCTTACACCAATCCCTCGAAGGTGGGGCCAGGCTATACGGAGGGGCATCCCCGCCCCTTTTTACAGAAGAAGCTTTCGGCCTGCTCCGGTTCGGACGGTGTTGACATTCCCCTGGCCTTGTCCCATCATTCCTTGCATCCGAGGCTTCGATTCCATCATGAATATCTCATTTGTCTCTTCTTTTCTTCTCTTTGTATTCTTCTTGTTTTGTCCTTTCCATGGCCACCAATGGTGGAGATTTATGGACTATTGTTGCTGGAGTAGATGGGTCCCACACATCAAAAATTCATAGGGGCTTGGATGGAGGTGAGATGCATCTTGTAGAGGATGCAAATGGGGCATTAGATGGGAACCTTGATGGTGGCTTTAATGGTGGCTTAGGAGAGGTAATTAGGGCAGCCATGAATGACTCCATTAATGGTGGTGTTGCTGGATTTTCAGATTTGGTTGGTGGGGCCATTGATGAGGGAGTAGATGGTGGAGATGAGCTTGAATGGGTGGCCATAGGTGAGGCTATACGTTCATTGGGTGTGGGCCATGTAGATGGGTCAGGTTAATGGTGGGAATGAGGCCATGATGGATGTGGATGGGCTGATCTCTCATTTGGATGGTAGGGATTGCATGGATGATACCTTTGACGGGTTGGATTGCCTTGATGATGGCTGTGATGGGCAATCCCTTTGCTTGAGTGGACTTGATGTGATCATCGATTATGTCCCTTTGGTGATGGACGGTGTGGATGATCACGAGATCACTTTGGATGGACCAGATGATGGTTGGATGCCTACCTTTACCATGTAGGAGTTGATTGGTGCAGATATGGCCATTCGTTCTTTGATCGAAGCCGTCATGACTCTTTTTTGCGATTCAAATCCGTCATTGATCGGCTCGAGTGTTCATCTGGCATCTGCAGTTAGTTTAGATGCCATTTTTTACGGTTAGATCGTCCCTGATGCTTCGATGTGCGGTGCATTCTTCCTGGATGACCAACTTGCTAGTCTTGATGGTAGAGATCGTCAGTTATCCCTTGACTCCTGATTCTTCGAGCTGCCTCCCTTGCCTGCTTCTTTAAGCTCTGGTGTACCTAGTTGGGGATGCGCGCAATCTTCTTACGAGGTCGGCGAGTCTTCTCGAGCTGCAGAGGAGAGATTGAGCGCCACCTGCCATACAACCCATCAGATGATGCTGCAATGTTGGACGGTGAGGCGACTATATCAGACATAACCGCCGTCGGAGATGGTTCAAATCTAGAGATTGCCTTTGCCGACTTTCTTCATGAGACTGCAGGGGTACGTGGCTTCTTCCAATCGACACCTGTCAAATCTTCCATTTTTTGAAGCGCCGCTGGTTTTATTTGATCATTCCATCATCGAGGGAGTATCCATGCTCGGTTGCTTCCCCGTCCTTCTTGCTAGCCGCGGTTTCTTAAGTAGCTCGATAGACTATCAGCTTATGAGCTGCGTGAGCTAGAGTTGTACAACTTTGGGGGACTTATCCATATAGCCCGAGTAGACATAGACTAGAGGATGATTGGTGTTGCGTTGGCTGAATGGATCTCATCCTTGAACCTTTTTGTGTTCAATGATATGGAGATGGGGCCATCATTGGAGGAGCTTGCACGTATGACAGGTCTTCCCTGGGATTGCCTTCCACATGTTCCATTGAAATGCTTATTAAAGACTACTACCCCACAGAGCTGGTTCGGGATCCCTTGTCTTCTTCGGGTTACAGTTGGTGGTCAGGATGTTGTGGTAATTTACTTGGATGTGCTGTATGTTATATTCTCGGGTCCTGAGAGCGTACCAGGGTCCACATGTTCTTGGATTATGCTGATGTCCTGCCTGATTGCGTAGGTTCTATTTTCAAGGTGGCATCGGTCTTTGACCCTGCTGCTTTTCGAGGTCCTAGGTTGTGCTACTTGTCGACATAACATCACTTCGCTAGTCCTGGTGAAGTTATTTTATGGGCTGACTGATTGCGCATTGGGGCATATCTGAGTTCTCCGCGGCTGCTGCACCTATCCCAGGTATTCATCTTCTGCATCCTTTTCTTTTTCGCATATTGGCTTGATGTTGCCTGCTGAGCCTTGGTCTTTTACTATTGACAAGTCTGATTATGGAAGCGTCTTTCGATGACTATTCCCATGTCGTACCCTGGGATGAGCGAGCCGTTATATCGTAGGATGTTCTCAGAGCTGCGCAGTTGGGACGTTCGTTGGAAGTCGGCTTGGCTCATGAGCCCTCTTGTCATTTGTGGCATCTGATACCTCTCCTTGATCATGGTAGGCCTTCGATCCTATTTCTCGTATTATCGTATCTATTTCCTGCGGTAGTTTGGGTATGAGTATGACATTCCTCATTTTACGTATTCGAATGTCGGATACCGGTCCTTCCCCTTGAAGATGTCTGATCTTAGGACTCAGGTTGATGCATTGTGGGTGGGTTGCTTAACTGCAGATATGTTAGGGTTTGAGTCATGGGCTCTTCCGATGGTGACTACCTAATACTAGCGTTGGGTAGTCAAGTAGTCACTGTATTGCCGCATCCCAGGATGGCATTTGACAGTAGAGGAGGACTAGCTAGATGTCCTTGGAGATGCTGGGTCTTCATCTGGTTCATATGAGCCCTTTGAGGAGCACCCGCTCATTGATCCTAGCTTTTTGCTTGCTACTCATGGCCATCTGTTGTCAGAGATTTCCACACTCCGGTATCATTGAGAAGTGATGTCGAGGAGGTTGTTGATTGACCGTTGGACCTATCATGAGACTGCTATCCGTCGCTTGGAGAGAGACGAGGTGTCATGGAGATGAGTAGGTAGAGATAAATATTGATCTATTATGAGTCCAGGGAGAGATACTTACCTGGGGAGGATTCTGAGGAGGATGGAGGTTGACTTTATTCTAACCTTTAGATTATTAGCCTTATGGACATCCTTTTTTGTCTAGTATATGAACAACAAGGATGCATTTGTATTTTTGTTTTGTTTTGAAAAAAAGGGAAAGACATATTTATGTAACAGAAGTATGACAGAAACTTTTTTGAAAATTTTTGTACCATGCGTTGTCTGTGGTGTGTGTGTGTGTGTGTCTGGATTTTGTGTCGGGATGCAGGAATCAAAATTGGGGCTCAATCAGTGTTTTGACCGATGGCTTGAGGTTGGCCCTTAGGGGAATCTTTAGCTCCCTAAGGATGTATGCAGTTAAAACCATTGCTTTGAGGAATCCGACAGATCTTGTAGAGACCTTATCCTTGACTATACTTCCTCTCATTCCTGTCTTGAGACTGTCTGGGCTATCTTGGATTATCTTTCGGTACTTGATATCTTAGATTATCCTTGACCCTAAGGCTCACATCATGTGTGATGAATTCTCAAAAACTGCTCACAAGAACTGGTGCGCAGGTGAGCATTCCTCTCTCTCTCTCTCTCTCTCTCTCTCTCTCTCTCTCTCTCCAGAGAGAGAGAGAGAGAGAACGCTCACCTACGCATAGTTCTCACGAGTGAGCACTTTTTCAAAACTCATCACACGTGATGTGAGCCCAAAATTGGAATTGTCCACGTGATGTAGCACCCCAATAAAACCCCAAGACCCAACTTTTACCCTGATCCAGAACTTTGGTGGGCCATGACAAAAGGAAACAGTTTCCTCCCTTGATTTGCCTCTCTCTGCTACGGCCCACTAAAATTTAGTTTCAGGCTGAAAGTTGGGCCATGGGGGTTTGTTGAGGTATTGCATCACGTGGATGATTCAGATTATGGGTTCACGTCACGTGTGATGAGTTCTGAAAAACTTCTCATAGAACTGGTGCGCAGGTGAGCATTCCTCTCTCTCTCTCTCTCTCTCTCTCTCTCTCTCTCTCTATATATATATATATATATATATATATATATATATATATATATATATATATATATATATATATATATATATTTGTTTAGTTGGATGTTTTTTATTTTTAAGCATTCAATAGTTGATAGATAATTGTATTAATAATATACCATATCAATTTATGACATTTATTAGCAATTTATACCTAAGAGACTCAACATCACAGCTTACAATGGGTCAATCTAATATACAACACTCTTACAGAAAAATAGATCGATACATCGATACACCCAATGTTTTCAAATCGCATAAGCCATCCTGAGTGATCTAGGGTGGCTGTGCGCATATGCGATTGCATAATCACATATGTAGTTGCACATCCACCTAATTAAAAAAAATTCAGAAAAATAGAAAAAAATTATGAAAAATGTGTCAACTTACTATTTAGTATATGGGATTTTTGTGCCTATTTCAATACTATTTTCATATTTTGTTATATTTATGATATTACATTTATTAGACTAATAGACTATAATAAGCTAACTAATAAATTAATAAGAACAAATGATACATATACTCAAAATTGTGAAACAAAAAACAACAAAGAAATTTTATTGATGACGTGGTGTAGAAATATATTGTACAAACTAGTGAAACTACAAACTACAAATTTAGAATGAACTATATACATTGATCCCTAATCGACTGTGGCACATCTCTACCATCATTGGCATCATCATCGTTGTATTCATCTCCTTCTTCAACGTATACTTCCTCTTCTTCTATTTTTTTTTGTCATCTATTTCCACTAGTTGTTCATCTATATCTAGTGGTTGATCATCTTTTTCATGTATCTCCTTTATCCCAACTTCTTCTTTCTCTTAACCACTACTAGGCCTCCTTAGACTTTTCAACTTTTGACTTGAACTTTCTCCAGGTGCCAATCCAAATACAACATCTTCTACTTGGGCCCATGTTAGGTCATTGCCTACAAAGCCCAAATCCTCTATCTTTACAAGCCACTCACTGTTTGCATTTAGATCATCTAGGTAGATGTGGTCATTGAAATTAAGCTTTTCACGCCTACTTAGGAATCATTCCTACAATTTTTGGTTATATTGGACAAAGATTAGGTCATTTAGCTTCTTTTCTTCAAGACAATTCCTTTTTTTCCGTGTAAATCTGAAATCTGTATCACAATTGAATTGAAAGTAAATTAGTGATTACTTTAGATACTTCTAATATTCATTGTTGTGAATCCAAATTTGTAAGTGAATTAATAATTTTATTGCCTTGAATGTACATTAGTTGTACTCGCAACCACTTGTAGAACATGTGAGGTTAAGAATTTTCATGACTAACTTCTTTAATGTTGGACTCTTCCCGTTCAAGTGCTCTCTGTACATTCCTCACCAATCAATTGTTTAAATAATAGTTAGAGAAAGCTAGATTTTATAGTTTATAAAAAAAATTATTCTACGTTAGAGTAACTCTCTAAGATGTTTTTTCTTGGGATTTCATAGTTCTATTCCAAATGACTGTCTCAAGAAAATTCCCGCGCACTTCGAGTCTAAAAGCCTGGATACATTCTCTCCAAAACGTTAAGAAATCCTACCATATATGTGTCACTTCTACATTACTTCAATTGGCAAAAGCAAAGAATACAACAGAATTAAGTATATAGGCAGGTGAATATAAAGGAGATGACATTTGGTTGTTTCATCCTATATCTATTATATCTAATACATGCTTACAATCATATTCTTTATAATTAAAGTGTACCATAAATTTTAATCCAACACTCTCCATTGCATCGTAAACATATCTCATTGTTGGCTTCCCATCACAACTTGCTAATTTTAACACACCTACTAAGGGTTCTGAAGATTTTAATGACCTTAGTACATTAAGTCAAGAATGATTACAAAATGATAGTTTGTTGGGCTAACTTTCCTTCGACTTTTTATTTTATTTTATTTTATCAAGGCCTGCTAAAATAAAATGTGTTTTATCATGTTATGGAGTAGAGTGACATGTTTATACATAAATACAATTAGTCTTCTAGGTATAGTAATCGATTTAATATGTAACCCACCCATATCTTTTAACATTAAATTTATATAATATGTCATGCATGGAGTCCAAAGTTAACGGCAGTCACTTCTCCATAAGAAGGTGATTGGCGAGTACATAGAAGGCTGCATATTCCGTGATAACTTGGACAATAAATTCTTCTCTTATTTCCTTAACTAGACTATCTAATAATTTATACAAATATTTAGTTGTGGGAGTGGGCTAATGCATCCATGACTTATAAAAACATGGTCTATTTGAACAATTCATGAGAAAGTTAATCATTGTCTGACCAGATCTATTGGTCTATCCATTGAACTTTAGAGTAAATCTATAGATTTTCCATGCCTCTTTGTGTTCGGCGATAAAGTTTCTAGTAAGCTCAATATTTGTGTTTAGGCAAATTTCCCTTACATCATGATATGAAGGGGGCTTTAGTTCAAGTCCAAATTGACCTATTGCTTCAACTATTACTTGGAAGTTTTTCAATTTAACAGTCTTGAAAGCAAAACTAGCTTCGTATAACTATTTAGCAATATATTGGATTGTAGTTTTCCTATCTTTATTTTATAACGGTTTTCTTATACCTTAAAAAAAAAAAAAAAAAAAAAAAACCCGATTTTCTAATGTTGTTTGAACAGGTCCTTTACCTATTAGGTTAACCACGTCCTCAGGATATGGTCTACACCATCTATCTAGTGACACATGCCCATGAGGTCTTTTAGGTGCCGGTGGTCTACAATGCTCGGTCAACACAGGGGAGGGGCGTAGATGACCATCTGCATCAACATCAACATTAATATGTTCATACACTTTTTGTTCCATTAACTCTTGTCGAAGCACGGCATCGTTATACATTTTTTAGCATGTTTCTCTATGTACTTTATTTTTTTTTAGATCTCTGTAGTAACATTGAAACATGCTCTTATATTTGATATCGGCATGTGTGCAAAGTATTGCTTGTGCCATCTAATGCCACCGGCGCTTACAAAGCCACAAAACTCACACACTACGGTAATGCCCGTACTTCCAACCCAAGTCATTACAGTTGGTTTTCAAAGAAGAATATTAGAAAGAAGAAGACACAATGAGAGAGCTTCATTATAGTTGGTTTTCAAAGAAGAATATTAGAATGAAGAAGATACGATGAGAGAGCCTTGTTTTAAGACTTCTAGTTATACACTTGTAGGAGAGAGGGAGAGAGGGAGAGAGAGAGAGAGAGAGAGAGTCTTGATTCTTAAACCTGTAGTTGTAGCCTTGCCTTTGTAACTTGTAAGACTTCTAGCCTTGTGGACTTGTAGAGTTGTAGTTGTAACTTGAAAGAGTGAGTCTTGAATCTCTTGATTGTTGATTCTTGTCTTCTTGAAAGAGTGAGAATCCTGGACTCATGGTTCCTTGAAACTTTAAAGAGTGAAACTTGGGAGTCTTGATTCTTGAAACAAAAACAATGAAACTTGGGAGTCTTGATTCTTGAAACAAAAACAATGAAACTTGAAAGAGATTATGAGTTTATGACTTATGAGAGAATGCGATTGAGAGTAAGGGCCCGTTTGGATACTACCAAATAAGTTACTTTTCGACTGAACTTAAGACGTTAAGTTACTTTTGGCACTTAAGTTCGTTTGGTAAGTATAATTGAAAAGTAACTTATCTCTTAAAAATTACTTATCTTAATAAGTATTTTTTTTTTAGCTTTTTGACTTTTGACTTTTCTACTTATTCTTTCTTTCTTTTTTGGGTTAGTACACACCCACACTGTTAGTCACCCTCCAATGTTAATTAACCACCCTCCAATTTGGCTTTTCAACTTCTCTCTCTCAGGTCACACTACATATCAAAGTTCTCTCTCATGGTTCACTCAATTATTGCTCTCTCATACCGTCCATATCAAAGGAGGCCCCACATTATGGACTGGCCCATCAAAGGTGGGGCTCACACAGTGGACGGCCCACATCAAAGATGGGCCCTACATTAATTGGTGCAAGATCCAATCCACCAATCAGGTTGATCTGATCTTCTACATCTTTCCCAAAATGGTTCTAGTCCACTCACCATGTGGACCGACTATTGGAAACAAGTGAATGGGTTAGAAAACTTCAGCCAAGTCTTCCTAGAGCCGTACATTTGTTTTGCAGACTATGGCCCACCTGACCAGTGGATCAACCTGATTCTTGTGCCAGGGCATCCATATAGTGGTCCCGTTCTAACGGATGGAATGTATCTCGGACCAATCGTGCTATGCTAGCACATGCATGGCATGTACATGAGCTTTATTGCACGCATGTGTGGGATTAGAAAAGCTCATTCTGTTAGGAAAACTGCCTCAACACTTGGCTTTTCTTTTCATGTCAATATGTTGCTTATTATATGTAGATTCGAAATTTTCTTTCGAAAGATTACTTATCAATGTGTTATTACCAAACATACTTATTTACTTATTGGCTGATAAGTATGTTGTTTACCAAACATACTTATTTGCTTAATAAGTAAAAACCAAGATAAGTAACTTAAGTAACCTACAATCCAAACGGGCCCTAAGAGACTAAGAGAGTTGAGAGAGAGAGAGAGAGTCTTGAACACTTGATTCTTGACACTTGAAACAGCTAGGAGTCTTGAATTGATTCTTGAATGATATCAGAGAGACGAATGAGATTAAAGTTAAAGAGAGAGATTAATAGAGAGTATGAGAGATTGTATATTGGAGTGAGAGATAGAGTAAGATAGTAGAACACTGTGGGGGGGGGGGGGGGGGGGGGGGGGTGGGTTGGGTGTTTATGCGATCATGCCACTATGGTATATTCTGTCCAATGTCTGAAAATCGCATATGACAACACTAGATACACCAATAAATACATGTTTTAAAAAGAGAGATATTTTAATATCTCATTTTTTCTTATTTTTCTAATATTTCTGTATTTATTTAGCTAAAAAAATTCAATCCAATATGGGGCCAATGCTAATACGCCATATCGTATAAGTTTTTGGCCAGGCCAATATGCCAACCGATACCAATATTCAGGGCCATGATGTGTATGTCCAAACAGTACAAAAGATGGGTCACATCACAAGGATTACCTTTAGTTAAAATCAGACCAATAAACTTGTTAAATGGGCCACCCTTGAACCTTGAATCAGAACATTGGTTTCTTGGTGATTCAGTGGTATTGCCCAGCAAATGGATCGTAATGATTTTTCCCTCAGGAGATTGTCCTACAAAAGTGACACATGAGTGGGAAAGTGAGAAACCATCAGGTGGGGCTCACAATTCACATGCCTGATTGTTGGGGCCCACCCAAGTGACTAAACCTTATCATCTAGGCACTGAATGGTATGGTCATCATATGCCCTGCCTGAATGATGCTCATATCTTGGACAAATGTTTCACATCAGCATATGTAGAGTGAATACAAAGTTGAAACAAAAGCTCCATGCCAACGTGTTATGTGCGCGAGCCCACTCATCGCACAGGCCACATGTACATGAGGGCCATTGGTTATCATATTCCATAGCCATTGGTCATCTCCTAAATGAATTTTGAGTTACAATTGTGATAGTTTCGTGATAACCGTACCATGGATTGGGCAGATCCTCTTTAATAGATCTTGGCCCTTTTCTTTGGGAATAAAGTCTTACTGATCTTAAAAAAATAAAAAATAAAAAAGATTCTAGAAGAATTCTTGGATTAATCAGATAAAGCCCCTGTTTTCATGAATTCTAGTATAATTCTGGTAAGTTGGCCTGTTTATTTTTTTATAATCAATTTTCGTAGTGAGATTTGGAAATGTAAGAGCTAGGACCCTGCTGAGTTCACAACTAGCTGGGAACGACCCAATGTGTGGATGCACATGCATCATGGCATAGCAATGAATATCATCCAAATCACTCAGCAGGCGTCCACCATAACCCAAAATAAAAATGGGTTGATGTGACTAGCACTTCGTGTGCAAGGTATTCCATAATGGTAATGGTGGCCATAACATCCACCACTATTTACCTTTACGATATGGGTTTTGACAGCCATTACAATCCTTTAATGGCCGTTACGGTCTCTCTTTTTTATTGAATAAAAAAAAAAAACTCCCCAAAGAACCTGTATAACCTCATAATGGACCGTTACGGCGGCTCCACCAGATCACTAAAAAGACTTGTATTAGCAGTAAAAGATAACTTATACTATGCTAATCTAGAGATACTGGTTGATGCAGGACAACTAACCACTTGCCTAAAAGCTCGAACTGATAGAGTGTGGTGAATCAATCCTTTTATCTCATATGGCTCAGGCTAGATCAGGCCCTTGGCTGAACCTCCTTCGTGGGACCCACTTTGCATGGGTCCTGCCTCACACGAGCAACCTGCTATACACGGGCCGCCCACCCCAAGTGTGCCCCCTCTTCACACAGGCCACCACACTTGAGCCCGATGTGAAAATGCCCTTGCATTAATCACCCCCCGTTGAGGAGTCTCGAACACAAGACCTCCTAATCTAATACCACTTTTGACGCAGTACAACTAACCACTTGGTTTAAAAGCTCAAACTGATAGAGCGTGGCGAATTAATCCCTTTATCTCATAACCCAGGCTAGGCCCTCGGCCGAACCCTCCTTTATGGGCCCCACTTTGCATGGGTCACGCCTTATACGAGCAACCCGCCTCGTACGGGCCGCCCACCTCGAGTGTACCCCTGCTTCACACATACCACCCCACTCAAGCCCGGTGTGAAAATGCCCCGCATTAATGGTAGACATAGTATTAAAAAGGATATTTGAAACAACACTGTATCAACTTATAAGCTCTTGGCCTAAGCTTAGGAACTATTGTCCAGGCTTTAACCTGAGGCAACCCCTTCAATGTCACTAACTAAGAATGTCTTGATATTTACTGTTTTTCTTGTTAGAATCATCAATAATTCGAATACAAACACCTGGACTATGGAGAGCATTGTTAATGCATCCAGGGTTTCATTTGTACATTTCCTATGTATATTATTTTCAATGCCCTTCTATCGCCATTGCATGATCCTTATTGCTTTGTTCCTGGGGAAATTAATTTTGATACGCATGTTGAGTTAGGTTTTAATCATCTCAACTTTTGGAATTTTAGTATGCAAATTGGTTCCTGAGGAAATTAATTTTGATACGCGTGTTGAGTTAGGTTTTAATCATCTCAGCTTTTTGAATTTTAGTATGCAAATTGATTAGCTTTTAGTAATTATATCAGGCAATGTAATCAATGTAAGTTATCAACAAAACCACCAGATGTTTCGAACCTTGATTCCTTTGACAAGGATACAAAATCTTTGAGTCTCTTTGTGTGCATAGGTGAATAGACAAAGACCTTGTCAATGGTTTATCATAACCTCCTCATTAGCGCCTCAAATTACCAAAACGGGTGAGAAGCACTAATCTAATATCATCATTCTCATCTCTTCAGATCACTCAAATAATTGATGGATATGGATTGCCAAGAGAGCTCCCAGATTCCTATTCTACTATAAAGAAAGGAAATGGTTAGTAGTTCTCACCACCACCACCACCACCACCATCTAAGCCTTATTCTAATTAATTAGGGTCAGCTACAATAATCGAAGTTATGGAATAAGTTTGGTGCCAGCCGCTAACCTGATGCAACCCCCCTCCTTTATCCGGGCTGGGGACAGGCAATGAGAGCACAAAACTCCCACAGCCACAATGTAATAGACTAGATAGGTTGATAACAATCAAGCACTATCTAACGGTCAATTACATGTCTATTACAATCCACGAGGTAGGTCTCCTTATTTGTTTTATTTGATTTTTTGAATGGCCAGCCACTTTAAACAATCCTCATGTTCATCTCCGATAAAACAATCCATTGTCCACAAAACCAGCATGCTTAGACTCAATAAAAGGTTTCATTTCTCAAACCCATAATTTCTAATAGCTCAATATCTCTTGCAAGCTACACAATCTCCAAATTCTCCTACCCTTCAGATTCTCTCTCCTTTACAAGGCCTTCCAGTCTTAATAAAAGAATAACACTGGAAATAAACCCAAATACAAACATACTTTTTCAGGAGCAAATGGAAAATACAGATATCTCGGATATCACAGTCAATGCACATCTTTATATTAGAACAGCATGCAAAATGAATAAAATACCTTCAGGTAGGATAATCACAGACAGTAATCTGCAGTTGATGAGAATGATCCGGGTCTGCTGAATACCGCCGGACAAAAGCTCTTCTCCACCATACCTCAAATGCTCGTTGGATGTTGGGACAATCATCTCCCTTGTTCAGAAAACGGTTGAACCAATTCAATAAGATGGCTTGTTGTTGCGCCAATGGCAGTGTAAGAATCGTCTGGCTTAGTCCATCCTCCACCATTTTCTTATCAACGGATTTACATGCCCTCTTCATCCATCCAAAGTCATCATACAAAGGTTCCAACCATGTGCACAACAGTGAAAACCTCGTATCTTTTGATACCATGATCTGACCTTTTCCGACTGCGATGCAGATCTGAGCAGTGATCCTGCTGATTTCGTATCGATACATGGAGGGAATCTTTGAATGAAGGCTAGCGAGCTCAGTCTGATCCGCCCACAATTTCACAAACTCATCGCCCATCTTTTTGTCAATCAGGATCTCGACGACCCATTGCATATTGTCGGCTTCTCGAGCTATCTCACCCATTAACATCCCTTGACCATGCCTGCTTTCGTCCACACTCGCCACCTCAGATAAACACAGTAAAAGAGAACTGAGGCATTTGTTGCAGACATGATAAAGGGTATCTCTAGAGACATCAAGTTTATTACTGTTGCCTCTATGATGGGTTGAGTCTTCTCTGAGCAATCCTGATATCAGAACTTTCATTTCTCGCCGAGCTTTCTCATCCTTGGCCTGTAGAACACCCGTCAGGAGGTGCAAGAAAATGCTATCAGCTCCCGCAGAAGTCGATGGTTCCACTGAAACTCTCTGCAAAATTTCTATGGCTGGATCATGCAGCTGAAGTTGACCAAGGACTGATATGACTTTCTCCTCTTCATCCTCTGTCCACGGAGCAGCTTCCAAATACTCCAGGCATGCCTTAATTCCCACATCAAACATGATAGCTACAACCACCTGTGGCACACATGTTAATGAGAACTTGCCATGACAAACAACAGGAAGAAGAGAAGATTTCCATCATTCAACAAGGAACCAATGAACTCTTTTGAAGAGTTCTGTATACAACAAAGTTGGTATCCTGATTCCACCTGTCCAATAACCAAAGCTAATTTCAGTCTTATCATTCTGAATGAAAATTATCGACGGCATCAATTCATGTTTATTAATCAGGCTCCACACTACATATGTTCTAGCTGAATTTATGGCCCTTGATAGAGTGGAAGAGCGGAGCAGGATTCATGTAGTATATCAAAGAGAAAATCACGGGCAGTGTTCATAGTCTGTAGTACAGAGTACAATTGGCAGGTCAACAACAAAAGTGTGCCATAACAACAACAAAAAGCAATCCGTAGACAAACTATATGCTGAGTAATATATTATTATCGATATTCGGATGGGTTTTGGTGTACAGCCAAACATGAGAAAAGGAGGAACTGCAGAGGGAGTAAACTTTCGTCATTACAAGAGAAAATCATGGGTAGTGTTTGTAGTTTAGTACAATTAGCAGGTTGACTATAAGAGTGTAACGCAAGGCCAACAAAGACAATCCATAGCATACCAAAAGGTCAAACAGCAAACTATATGGCGAGTACATTAGGTTGTGTTTGGGTGTACTGCCTAATCGTCATTTATGGGTAGCAATTAGCATGCTCAAACCTCTAAATTCAGGGTGGTGTGGAAACGGAACTCCATAAAAAAGGCTTCTAATTGCGTACCTTTTCTGACCCAAATCACATGTGAGGCAAGAAGAGGAACTCCGTTCTTATCTCAAACACAACTTGGCAGTAGCCCATCCTGCAGCCTGGGAACCAAGAAAACCCAAATTTAACCTTATTGACTGATATGTTATGTTGCTATCTTAATTGGTGGGTCCTGATATAACATGAGACTACGCTACTAACTCTGCTCTCTGGTTAGCTTGGCTGTGTCCATTATAAATAATGGTCCAATGCAGGTCCCACTGTCTAAATATTCAAAGATTCTTCGAGTCCAAATACCTTAAAGAAGAGAACATATAAAAGGAAAGAAAACAATTCCCTATTTTGGCCAATCCCACGATGACAAAACTGAATATTCAAGGGGATCAAACTTCCAAAACTCTTATTAATTTTCTTATTGGGGAAGACAAGTCAAATGCTATCTACAATATATGCAAGACGCATCCATCCATGCTGACCCTAACCCTAACTCTAGCCAAACCTAAATAAATTATTTTCCTAACCAATTCAACCATGTGAGTTTGTACATGCAAATGGCAGGATTTATATGGGTATGTATCACTCTCTCCCATTTAAAAAGAAAAATTAAAAATTTATAAGGGTTGAAGTCTGGAAACCTATTCGATAGTGGATTTCATGACTTCTACCTCACAATTTTTCGAGTAACTAAAAGCTATTTTTCCTAACCCGACTCAAACCACATGAGTTGGCATGTGCAAAAGGCACGATCAATATGGGTATGCATCACTCCCTCCCCCTTAAAATAAGACTTTGCCCTCAATGGTAGACGCCAGGAAACCTATCTAATAGTGGATTCTGAGATTGCTAATAGCAATTTGTCAAGTAACCAATCCCCTTGCGTCTGTCCACCTGATCATCACCATCAGACCCTATAAAATTGCAGCCGAGCCTTGCATTGGTGGCCCGGAACAAGTGTCTCATCACAATCCAAACATAATTCTCCTCCTCTCTGCCATCTTAGCAGGCAAGAGCCTATTGTTGGGGGGAAGGATCTCATGTAACTAGAGACGCCTTGGAGTGAGCATAACCGCATCCTTACTTGAGTGACAGTCTCATGGAATTGAGCCAGTTCAAAAGTTTGCATCGATGACTTAGGATGCAGGATTTCAACCTCGAAGCAAATCTCATCTTCCAAGCCTGATATGAAACAACCACAAACAGTTCCGAGAACACCATGTGTGATTAGCCAACAGCACCAAACATGTCTGATATTTGACTACAGATCCAATTCGACATGAGTTGAAGAATAAGCAAATCAGGGTGACCCAAATTGAATGCACAATGCCCTGTAACCTAAAGCCAGCCCATCTCCCTAACAGCCAGCTCCATCAGCTGAAACCTTGGAGTAGCGTCACCCACAAGATGCACCGACACCAAAGAAACCATCAAATTACCAAATGTCGTCGCCAGGAAAAAAATTCTTCCGAATGCGAAAATCTCAGCAAACAGGCACCTATCCAGACCAATGTTGATCTGGGGTGCATCAAAACATGCTCTTACAGTTCTCGTTCCACCAGAAATAAAAAAATTAAAAAAAAACCCACATAGTAATAAAAACAAACGATTAAAAGACAGAGAAGAAGAAGCGAAGAGCACCACCTTGAGCAGCCCAAGCACTTTAGCAACCTCCTCCTTCGCCAACCTCCTCTTCAAATCCTCCTCCTCGCGATACATCAACACCACAGCCTCCACATACACCTCCACGTCATCACACTCGCATATCTCCACTGAATGAGCAGCATCCCGCCGCCCCAGCTTGTCCGCGAAGAACCGGCTGCGGCCTGCCAAGACCCTCCGATGCACGTTCATTGACATCTTGAAGCCCCCGTCTTTGGAGCTGACGGTCAGCTTCACGTCTCCAACACCACCACCCCAGCTAGGATCTTGGAAGGGGGCGTCGGCCAAGATCTTAGAGACTCTTTCCTGCAGCCTACGGCGGTCAGAGTCGGCGTGCTGATGAAGCTGGTGCTCGGCGGACATCATTTCGAAGAGGGTGGGGCTGGATCGAAGCTTATCGGTGGAGGAAGAGAAGGAGGGAGGAGGAGAAGGCCTGGTGGGAATCCTGGAAGGGGAAAGGGAGAATGATGGGTCGGAGATGAAACCTTGCTTCAACATTGTTGAGATTTCTCGAGATTTTAGGATGTTTTCTGCAGCCATTGCTTGCATCTCTCTCTAACTGATAGCTCTCTCCCTCGCTGAGTGAGTCAAGGCTACATCTGCACATCTGAGCTCTCTCATGCTGGAGTGTTTGTAAGCATTGCCAGAGTTGACTCGTGACTCGGAGATCCAAAATCCCGTGTATCGAGTCAACCAGTTCTGCAAACCAGGGATACGTAGAAATGATAAGATACGCCCGAATTTTCACATAGAGAGAATATCCTATCCGTATAAAAGGTAAGCCACACATGATGATCACATGATACGAAAATAGGTCAATATGCATGAATACAACTGGACCCAAAATCAATACCAATAGGTGCCACGACATATGTTAACGCTAAAGGTGGTCAATAGCAACATTACGGACCAACTGGGATCTTGGCCCTATTATATGTGAGTGGGGATGAATGGACTGGATCAAAGGATCTGCAACCACCATAAAAGGTTAGGACAGCCGTTGGTAGTACCGGCTGATGACCCTCCGATGCTTAAGTCAGTGATTGATGGAGAGAAAAGCTTCTGGTAGCTAAGTATTATTATGTATTGCATACCTGGAGATGTAGCATGGAGGGCTTCTTATAGAAGTATTGATAGAGCCGTAAAGGGCTAGAATCTCGGTCATGTAGGGCTACAGTTGCTATGTATGGCGCTGTAATCGTGGCCACGTCCATTGATTGCGTCTAAAATGTTTGCGATTGCTATTTCATAGAGTGGATATCCCGCCGAGGTGTTATAGAAAGCGTATCCTGTATCTTCCAGAAGACGTTCTTTGGATTTCGCGCATTCATGAAAAAGCACTCAGTCGAGCCGAGTGTGTCAACAAGATAGCTACGCTTAGTTAGCTTTAATGTATCCAAAATACCTATCGACAGGGACAATCCATTTAGTATGGTCGCCAAGTCAGTATGCAGTCGGCTTGTGGCGTAGTCAGCATGCTGCTATAGACGTTTGGTTGAGGATATGAGGGGACTCGGCTTGGTAGAACTTGGGCAAAATCAGATGCTGACCATTAGTAGACACTCGGTTATTGCTGAACCTCGAGTATTTAATAGGAGGCTTGCGCTCAACTTTGACAGAAGGATCGAGTACTAGGCGAGGACGAGTGTTGCCGAGTGCTGGGCTTTTACTCGAATACTGGTGGATATAGCGATAGCGCTGGATCTTAGTTGGAGTCATAGTTGGTAGAGATTAATAAGCCGAGTGTAATACTGTTCTTTGTTATCAGAAGAGTCGGACGGGTTGCCCTCAGGATTCTCATCACATCTTTGATCAAGACCCATGTGATGAGCCTCATGATCGACGGTTGCAAATCTCCAAACGGAAATCCCCATAACAAAATAGTATATTGGTGAGGGTCTCTCCAACGAGTGATTGAATGATCATTATCATGTGCCCACCTTTTCTATGGATAGAATATTTTGCCTTCTTACAACTGGGAGATAAGAAATGGTGTTGGTAAGAAGAGATGATCATATCATCGGTTACAAGAGGTTATTGCCACAGCAACATGTTGGGATAGGAGGGCCCGCAGCGGAAGGCAAAGCCGTAGACAAACAGAAAAATTCAATCAAACAAGCCACATAATGCAATCACAATGCATACAATCACTCACACATAGACAATCAAATTTTTACGTGGAAAAACCCCTCACGGGTAAAAAACCACGGCACAAAGCGACACAAATCCACTATAAACTTAGAAGTTACAAGAGATGGAACCCAAGATCCAAAACCCAAGCCCACAAGAGAAATCCCAAGCTTACCCAAGAAGAAAACCCTCTTCTCCAAGCTCTTTCTCTCACCTAGAAGCTCCCTCAATCCCCTTTGCAACCTTAGAAACCTCTCAATACCTTGGCCCATTGGCAGCAACCCTAATCTCGGATTACATCTCCTTAAATAGGAGAAAACTGAATTAGAAACTCCTTGTGCAAAATCACGCAAGAAACCAAGTCCAAAAAGGAAACTGCCTGACCGGTCGGCCGGCCAGTCGGACCCCCCCACCGGCCGGTCGACTGACCGGTCCCACTGTCTTCATCTCCAATGTGACTGACCGGCCGGTCGGCCGATCGGTGGTCTTCATGCTTGAAGGTTTGAGGCGTTCAAGCCCAACACAACACGTGGAATAAGGGAGCGAAAAGGGACAGAGAGGGAGACGGAAGGTTGCAGTTACGCAAGTGATGGAGTGGAGGTCACAAAGTCACCACAATGGTCGCATAAAACCTTCTATTGCTTAAGCTTCCTAAAAGGACTTTGATTTGTGGAAGCTACGTGCAAATGCAAAGAGGAAGAACTAGGTAGTAAGCTAGTTAGATGAATAGATGGGGGAATATAAAAGCACCATTGGATGAGGGGGCCGCCACATCTCAAAAGCTACTTATTCATGCTCTCCATGATTAATTGCAAGGGTAAAATTGACCAAATGCGCATATGGTAGAGATTAAGGTGGAGTTATTCTATATTGTTACTTGAATGGCTAGGGATGAACGAGTCAGAGTGAGTTGCACGTGAGTCAGTCAAGTTACATCAGACTCCAACTCGTGTGATTCAGCCTGACCACTTCTCTGATTCGCATGACCTAGAAATGAGTCCAGCTGAGTCCTCCCAGCTTCCCCTTTTATCCATCCTTACCTCTTTCATGCTTTCTGCAAGATCCGGGTCATTTATCAAGCGAGGCCCATTATCAACATCTATGCAAGATCCAAGCCATTCATCAATTGCAGTATGATGGTGAGCATTCCTTGGCACAAAGATTAGAGTTGTTGAATCATCGGGAATGGCCACATGTGAGGCCTTTGATTGGATAATCTGGAGCATCAATCTAACTGGCCCATTGCAGGGGGAGATACCCATAAAATCTTGCCAAATGGGAGATCCTATTCATGATGGCGGCTATTGATTTTACTTGAAAATTTATTTATTTTTTCCTTGCTTTCCTAGTTTGTGCGTGTATTAATATGTTTTATGTTTATCTTTCATATTTTTAGTGATTTATTTTGAAAATAAAAAAATTGGACTTGTCTAAATCAGCAACTGAACCTGGTAGAGTCAGAAAGCGACAAGCCTAGAGCAGCAAGTCTTAACCTGAGTCAAGCATTTTTCAACCGGGAGTTCTGTGATACCTCAGTTGTGTATAATTGCTTGATAAGTTGAAAATTTTCATGGAATGGAAAAACGAATATTAAAGAAGGGAATAATTTTCTTATATCAATTCGAATGAATTAATTGGAATTTATAGGAGAGGGTTTGGAATGAAATCCCCCATGATATCTCTAATTGGAAAAATAAATAGAGCGTAATAAAATAAACGATCAATCAAGAAAGAAAATAGAGATGAGATACTATGAAAATTTTCACTAAATGGAAAAACGCATATTGAGGAAGGAATATTTTTCTTGTATCAATTGTAATGAATTATATTGGAATGTATAGAAGAGGATTTGAAATGAAATCCCCCATTAAATGTGTGATTGGAAGAATAAATAAAATGTAATAAAATATACAATCAACAAAAAGAAAAACTAGCCATAAGAGGCAAGGAAGAGTAATGAATTGTTTAATGCAAATGGATATTAGGGTTTAGGATTTTTTTTAGGATTTAGTGTTTAGGGTCTAAATCAGCGAGTAAACCCTAAATCCATACCCTGAAATTGTACATGTGGCACATTAAATCAAATTAAACTAACTAAATTACGGACCTGCAGTCACCAAGTTAGATCCACAAAATTAGATTGGTTAAATAATCCAAAATTCTAATTCGCATAGGATATTTTCAGTTTTAGCCATCCAATAAATGTCCACAAATCCGATAGTTAATCGAATGAGCATAAATTTCACAGTTTAATTTGAATTGGTTGTTTGTCAAGTTATGCACATCATCTATCGCACTTTGCCAGAGTATCAAAGTTTTTCTCTTCCAACAGTGTAGATGAACTTAGGCCCCTAGAGGGAGGTGGTGGGCCATGTCATGCCCTATACAATTAGGCCGCACTTTCGGCCCTAGGGAGATGATGAGTTAAGTCCATAGAATCGGAATGTTGGAGAGGGGAAGTGGGGAACGCAGCTAAAACATCCATCTCCATGGATCTACAGCGCGGTTTGTGTGACAGCCATGCAGTCCGCCACTCTATGGGGAATATTTTTTTGCATGATCTACAACTCAGGCTGGCCACACCATAGAGAACAAATCAGGAGATATTACCTTTGCTATTTATTTTCATCTAAGCCGTTCATCAGGTGTGCCTCACAATGATGAACAGACATGCCAAAACCTAGCCTGATCCCAAACTCAGATGTGCCACAACATATGAACTTAAGGTTTTAGTCATGATTTTACATGGCTAAAAAAGTAGGCAGAGGTATGTGGTGTGGCTTTGCATTCCATCTGAGTTATTTTGGGGATATTTTTGGTATGTAAGACGCAGCTGATGCGGACAGAATGGATGTTTTCAAGGTAGGGGCGGCTCGGAAACTTACAAAACCGGGTTGTAAAGTAAAAGAGGGAGTGGTTGGTTGGACGTGGATTAGCTACTGACAGGTTGAGTAGCTATCTCGCTACTAAAGTGACGTCACCAACTTCTGTGGGCCCACCTTGATGTATGTTTTGTATCCACACCGTTCATCCATTTGGAGAGATCATTTTAGGGCATGATCTAAAGAATGAGACAGATCCAAAGCTCAAGTGGACCCCACCAAAGAAAACAGTGGGGACAGTGACAAGACCATTGAAACCTTCTTAAGGCCCACCATGATGTTTATTTGAGATCCAACCTGTTCATATGTTTACACAGACATGGAAGAAGGGAAAACAAAAATATCAGCTTGATCGAAAACTTCTGTGGCCCCAAGAAGTTTTTAATGGTAGGAGATCAATCCCCACTGTTTTCTTTGGTGAGGTCCACTTAATCTTTGTATCTGCCTCATTCTTTGAATCATGGCATAAAATGATCTCTCCAAATGGATAGACGGTGTGGATACAATACATACATCACGGTGGGGTCCACAGAAGTTGGTGACGTAACTTCAGTAGCGAGAGAGCTACTCAACCTCTCAGCAGCTAATACGCGTCATGGCTGGGGATGCATGATGCCGGCATGTTCACTAATAAGCCAAAAACCAAAATGGATCATTATTTGAGGTGGGGCCTTCCATTCATGGTTGTATAGACTTTAAGGACAAGCCTTCCTAACTCCCCGTGAACTTGAAACATAAGCATAAACACCAAAAGTACATTGAAATCATGCATCGATGAAGCTTTATTTATTAAATTTCAAGGAATGTAAATATATCACTAGGATATCAGAAATGGAAAATACATGGACTGTGGAAAAAAAAAACAAAAAAAAAAAAAAAAGAATTAGGAAGAAGGGTGTTAGGATGCTGCAGGAACTAGGCTTGGCAAAGGATTTAAGAGTTAATGCAGCTTAGGGGTGTTGTACCGTATGTCTGCCCGGCTTTATAAGATCCAGTTAGGAGAGTACATGTGTGATTTTAAGATTCTACCAGGTGGATGAATGAAGTGGTAGGCTAGAATATACTGAGATTTACAGTAATACAGCTGACATTGGTTAAGTGATGCCACGACACCAATAAGGCAGGAGTGAGCAAGAGAACGTGATCGAGTCAGCAAGATGGTTATAAGGACAGGTGGCAGATAAAAAAGGATCTGGAAAATCAATCATGCCGAATGTAGTGTCAAGAGCCTTAGATCGCGTGGCCGATGAAAACTATAAATAAAGCAACATAGCAAAGGGTCCAACACCAACCAAATTAAATCAAATCTCAATTACCTTATCATGCTCTTTGGCGCTTTGCTGTTTACATTCTTTAGTGTATTTAGCATCCTTAGTTTTATTTTCGTTTTCATTAACGTAATTTTGCTGTTTTACATTCTGTAGTATAAGTTGTGAATTTACGTTCACTAGCAATAAATTAATAGAAGTAATCCAGTAGATGGTAATTTGAATTGTGCTCGAAGTCTACACTTATACGTTGGACTTATTTTAATGAAGTGTTTTATTCGGAAATGTGATCTACAGTACGTTCCACGCAACTGATTGCAAGTGTTTACTTTCTATTTTTATTTTGTTCTGTATTGAAAGTTCTTTTGTACAGGAAGGCAAATGTGTAACCCATCATTGGAGGACGAACCTCACCCTTCAAACATCGCCTGATAACTAGAAAACAACTGTGCAGGTAGCTGAATAGGTGACCGATCTGTATAAGTTTTGGTCATATATGGCCGATTATGGCGTATCTGCTTATCTTGGTGCTTGGGGTCATTGTTGTTCGGTTTGAATCAAGCCGCACAGTCGGTTCTGGCACACTCGCACACACATTACACATGTGACCTAAAAATCGAGGACAACAAGGGAGAGTTTGGATTGCAAGTTACTTTAGACAAGATACTTCTGCCACAAGGAGCTTGTCATGGCTTTTGCTTATTCAACATATAAATATGTTTAGTAAACAGTATACTTATCAGATAAGAAATAGAAAAACATGTTTGGTTTACAACATCATAAGTATTTATCCCTCAAGCCTGTTTGGTCCCATCACATCCACTGTCCATCATGTGGGGCCAACAATTGATATGGATAGTTCTTTGTGTGGACCCCTCCTCGATCTGGGTCATCCATCATGCGGGGCCCACTTTGACTGTGAGCCATTCATCATTAGGAGCCGACCTTTAATGTGCATCATCCATCATGTAGGGACCACCTTTGATGTTGGTCATCCATCAGTGGGACCCACCGACAATGTCATTGCCCATCACCCACCGACAATGTCATTGCCCATCATGTGGGGCCCACCTCCAATATCCATTGTCCATCATGTGGAGCCCACCTTTGATGTGGATTTCCATCATGTGGGCCCCACCTCCAATATGGGTAGTCCATCATGCGGGCCCGTCTTGGATATCGGCACTCATCATTAGGGTCGACCTTTGATGTGGATCATCCATCATGTGGGGCCCACCATTATTAAATGCCCATCATGTGGAGCCCACTTTTGATGTGGATTGTCTATCACGTGGGCCCCACCTCCAATGTGGGTATTCCATCATGCGGGGCCTGCCTTGGATATGGGCACTCATCATTAGGGTTAACCTTTGATGTGGACCGTCCATCATGTGGGGCCCACTTTGATGTGGATCATCCATCATGTGGGGCCCACCATTATTAACTGCCCATCATGTGGAGCCCACCTTTGATGTGGATTGTCCATCATGTGGGCCCCACCTTCAATGTGGGTTGCCCATCATGAGGGGCTTGCCTTGGACGTGGGCCATTCATCGTTAGGGGCCGATTGTTGAAGTGGACCATCCATCATGTGGGGTCACCTCGATGTGGGCCATCTATCATGTGGGGCTAGCTTCAATGTCTATTGCCCATAATGTGGAGCTCACCTTTGATGTGGACCATCCATAGTGTGGGCCCCACCTTTGAAGTGGGTCGTCCATCATACCTGCCTATTTTAGATGTGGGCTATTTATCATTAGGGGTCGACCTTTGATGTTGACCATCCATTATGTGGGCCCATGTTAATATGGGTGATCCATCATGTTGGCCCACCTTTGATGTAGACATCCATCGCGTGGGGCCTCCTTTGATATGGACTGTGAGTGAGAGAGAGAGAGAGAGAAGTAGAAAAGTGAAGTTCAAAAGCTTGGAAAAAAAAAAAACACACCTTATAAAGATAAGCAATTTTAAACACAATTTTTGCAATCATGTTTACGTAGCCATTTGAAGTGAAAATAAATAATTTAATGACTTATGAAGTTAATTAAAAAATAACTTATTTGTTGTAATCCAAACAAGCCCTTAGATGCCCAACCAATATTTACATGAGAGATCAATTTCCAAATAAAATCTCAAGTAGGAAGGGCAAAAGGAGGACTTAGATTCCCTGCAATAGGATTCCATGGGAACTTTTCGTGGTGGGAAACTTGGTGAGCCCATCGTGACGTCATGGGAAATCCATCATGTGTAAATCTTAAATATTGCGGAATAATTTGATCGTCTATGCATCAATAATGGAGATTCACAGTAATCTTAAAAGGCGTACTTGATTGGGAAGACATTCCCGATGCCGTCGTGTTACCGAGAAGAACTCTTAGTCTTCCACACCTTTCACCTTTAGGAGAACCACTCAATGAGACTAGGGTTTTCTCTTGTGTGTTGGTGAGGGGGCCAAGACATATATTTATAGGAAAGAGGGCCAGAGAAGCTTACCCATCACACTTTTCTCCCCTAGGGTCTCCACACCATAGGTTTTCATATTTGGCTTAATAACCGCGAATAGGGACCACGGTTCAAGCATCCCACCCCAAACCTATTTATAATGATCACAACTATAGTGGGGTCCACTGAATCGCTCAATTTGAATAATCCAACAGTCATGATCTAAACCAATGATCATGTGTGGCCCACCTAATGCAGTCTTACACCATGTCCATGTGTTCTTTCCAGACATGTTAAGACATGGAAAAAGAAATGATGCAAATCTAAAACTCAAGTGAGCTTCATAACAAGAAAATGCCTAGAGGTAAATGTCTACCTCCTTGGGGTCCACTATGATGTTTATATGCCATCCATACCATCTATGAAGTCATTCCTGCTTGGATGAACTGAAAACACAAAAATTAGCTTGGTCCAAAACTTCTGTGGCTCCACGAATGTTTCAACAGTGGACGTTCAATCCTCTATGGTTCAGCCCACTTGAGATTTGGAATTGCATCATTTTTGGGGCCATGTCTTAACATGGTCTAGAAAAAGGGATGGACGGGGCGGATTTCCCATGAACATCATGGTGGGCCCCATCTAGCTTCCCATCGCCAGAATCTGCATCCGCAAAAGGAGCAATCCAAATGAAACATTAGAGGAAGGGAGAATCATGGTTCATAAGTAGGGGTGTCTGGTGGTTTTCTTATTTTTTGGCTTAACAATTTCAAAATGCCCTGCACTAAGCAGACATGGTTGATCCAACGCAAAATGCCCTGCATTTTACAGTCTGGATCGAGCATTCCACGTTATGGGTCATTTATGATCGAAATTGCTATTTTGAGTGACCCAAATTAGTACTCTTCTTTGTTCTTATTATTGATTAAGTTAATGCAAATTTGTATCTATAATGTAAAGATTTATACCTTTATTTATTTAGTTATAATACTAACCATGTGGGGTCTACAGTGAAAACATTCACCATTACATATATAAATTGCAATATGAGTTCATATATAAGGCCTGTTTGATTTTCAATTTCTGACGTAAATAGATCGTAGATAATAATGGCTATTTACATCGTGTAAATACCTGCAATTGTTTTCATCATATGCATTTCAAGCTGTTTGAAAATTGGTATGAAATGAGAAAATATGAAATCATGATCTATTACCCAAGTTTGTTTTTTCAAACATTTCCATTGGGTTGGAATTCATAATTTGTAAGGTAGTTCAAGGCCCTCATTTAAGTACCACGTACTGATTTATATTTCTATCGCTAGCAGGAGAGACCTCCCAACGTACTAATTTGTCAAACAACCCAGTAGTCAAGAGCGCAATAAGTATTACACACCTACCATAAAAAAACGTGAAGCTGGGACAGTGATTTCCGATGATGCGGGTACTCGTGTCATTGTCCCCGCCGATGGTCTCCGGTGGGATTGGAGCAAGCATAGGTTTGGCCTCATTCCTTGATCTCTCCAAATGTGTACATATGGACGATGGTGCTGCCAATATGGACTGGGCCATGAAATCTTTTCATGAAGCTGATATTCAAGAAATCATCAAGGTAGGCCACTGTTAGACGAGATGGGCTGTACGACCATGGGTCATCATGGTGGGACCGTTTGGATCTCTATGATGTTATTTAGTGATTTTCATGTACAATAGATCTAAGATATTCTTACTATGTATAGCATAATTCTTAGGTTTTATATCTCTATATATTTTCATTTCCAAGCTAAATCAATACATCAGAGAAGAGCACTCTTGCATTCTCATCTAGTTATCATGGTATCAGAGTGGGATTCCTCTTCTTCTTGGTAGTTCGGAGTGTCACTCTTCAGGCCCTATCGCAATCACATGTTAACATCCATTATCGGATTTCTGTCATAGATCGTCTTCACTGTAGGACTAGTAAGTGCTTAATATTGTATAATTAATCCTAGTTGTTAAAAGGATGATCACCATCTTTCCAGTTAATTAGCCCTTAGTAGATGGATTTTTTATGTTCAGGTGATTAGTGGAGGTTGGAGATGATCCAAGCCAATCAGGACATTTGAGGGCCCATGAGTGATCAATATCAAACATGGGGGCGATCATGAGGAAATTCGAGCTATAAAGATCAAAGGATGGATCATGTTCTATGCAAGATCTAAGGCCTGAAAGACCACGTCACGGCCACTCGTTTAGATCCAAGTTGAAATTGTGGTTTTATTGCTTTTAGAGATATTTGGAGATATGCCTAAGGTCCTAGAAGGGGGGGTTGAATAGGACTTTTGAAATTTCAACACAATTTAAAAGTAATTTAAACAAGTGCTAACAACCACGACAATCACAATATGATTCTAAGTAAATTAGAGCTCAAAATCGTAGGCTAAACTATCATTGGCATTTTAACAAACAGTTGATATTCATGATTGACTAAGCAAGTCCACAAGTTCAATATAGAGCAATCATTCATTCTCATAATGCACAACGATATATAGTGGTTCGGTTTCCCTACTTCACTCCCGGTTCACGTTTTCAACCTATGAGAACACTGAATTTCACTATAGTCATGCTTTTAAATCAGGTTAACAATCAACCTTAACATCCTATCTTCTAGGACTGCGTTACTATCCACCGATGACCCAATCTAGGGACTTACCGAGATTCGATCTCAAACTCTCACCAATTCTAATCCAATGATGGCCACGTATGCTCCCACTGAAGTTTTTCAACTCAGGAAATTTTGACACAAGTAATGGACTCTCAAATACTAGACATACTTAGAAGGTTGCACCCCGATTCAATGCCTTTGATGAGTAGCTTTAGCTCCAACTTGCTTCAGCTCCTCTTTGTTCTCCCAAGATCAGCTAGGGCTGTAAATGGGTCAATGGACCCGATGGGGTACCCAGACCCAACCCATTTAGACCCGACCCAGACCTGACCCATTTATTAAATGGTACGGGTCTGGGTCCAAGAATAGACCCATTTGTTAAACGGGTTTGGGTCTGGTTTTCTTTATATTAGGCCCGACCCGACCCGACCCGACCCAAACCCATTTAGTAAGTGGGCGGGTTTGGTCTATGTTACAAGGGACCCGTCCAGCCCAGACCCGTCCAGACCCGGTTTTAAGCCTTGTAAAATGCTTGCATACTTGATCCAAACCCGGACCCATTAGACCCGGCCCATTTATAAATGGGTTTGGGTGGATTTCCCTCTACCAGACCCGGACCCATTTATAAATGGGTCTGATGGGCTGACTCAGACATGACCCGGACCCACCCATTTAGTAAAAGGGTCTGGGTCTAAAATTTGGACCCAGACCCGTTTAGTAAATGGGCGGGTCTGGTTTTGGCTAAACCCGCCCCGAACCCGACCATTTACAGCCCTAAGATCAGCTACTGATGCAAATGAAATGTATGTGCTCATGCCGGGTAGTTGGGAGAAGGATGGTGGAGTTCCCTTTGCCTATTCAATGCAATGGTAATATAAGATCCACCAATCAGAGCATTCAATGGCTATAAGTGACCTCAAGATGATGTTCTAATGATTGAGTGAGTCATGAATGAAATGCTTAAGTTCATAGTTCAAACTGAGCTTTGAACACTCAATGATAGGCCATTAATGGCTAGGTTTAAATGATGAAATCAAGGCATGAAAGAGCAAAGAGGGTAGGAGAAGTTGAGTAAATGCTCTCATTTAATGCTCTAGATGGGTATTGAATGCATGCCCTAAAAGCCCTTAAGATAAGCTCTTATAGAGCAAAAAATTTGAGCTTCAACAGATAGAAAATAACTAGTAGCCGATTGGTCCAAGACCCCAACCGACTGGTCGGATTTGAGGGCTGACCGGTCACGAGATCGGTCGAATTGAGTTGTTCAAGTCGGATTTGAGGGCTGACCGGTCACGAGATCGGTCAAATTGAGTTGTTTAAGTCCATTTTGTTGCTAGACAGTTTTTTAATGTCACGACCAGTCGACGCCTAGTTGGATGACCGGTCTGAACCGGTCGAATTTATATTTCTGCTCCCTGACTTAATAAGAGCCTGACCGACCGGTCGGCGGCCTTGTTTCTTGGCACATCAAGCTGAGATTTCAACTTTTATGTTGGGTGCTTTACAAACAATGTTTGGACTATGATTTATCATGATTTTAGTACCTAGCTAAGGGAAAATCAAGTCTGACCAACTTGAAAAACACGCCGCAAGGAATGAGTTAAAGATGGTTTGTTTATTACGTCATTCATTGATGTTTTGGAGTTACCCAAGGACGATCTGTATACAACTTACATTTAGATCTTGATTCGGCTTGAGATATAGCGAAGGAAGAAGGAAGAAGCGACGGCTTCAAGTCTTGGACTTTAATCATCCATCGAGGCTCCACAAGACTTAGACTCAACTTCATGACACGGCAATTGACAAAATTCAATGTAGTAACATAAGTTGTCAATGTTTTGATGGTTGTGATTGAGCGCCCACGTACACATCCAAAGCACGTGATGGGACATCCACTTATGCGACCAACCATGCCGAGAGAAAAGGTGGATCTTCATCCATCACCCGTGTCCGTCAAGGTGTACCGCACTATCTCATGATGGGCGTTATCACACGTGCTCTCCAGCAAGGTGGATGGCCACTATTCAAACGTGTGCAGCTAAGGACACATCCACCATCCACTTCATCTTCACCAAGTCTAGCAAGTGGGCCACCCAACAGCTAGCAACCGTCCAATCATTACATGTGTGGTGCCAAAGTCCAGGCAACTACACGTGCAAGTAGCATCCACTGTCCATCTCAGCTCGTGAAAGCCAACAAGGGACGTCCAGCAATGCTTGGACACCATCTCCTTCGTCCATCATCCAAACTCCAACAGATGGTGTCCACAGTCATCACATGATGCTGTCCACACGTGTGGAATTAGCAAGGTGGACCCCACCTTCACGTGTGCAGGCAGCTACAATGGGGGACGTCATCACCACACATGAAGGATGCCGATCAACTCCCTTGCACGTGCGCATCATCCATTCAGTAGATGGACGGTCACCAATCCAAACCATCCCCCATCCATCATATGTGTCCAGTAGTGCAGCTCGGTGGAGAATCTCCAGGCGCTAATCTAAGCCGCCCATTCAACCAACGGCCAATACTTGTAAATGGTTGTGAGTGCTAAGCACAGTATAGCTGTCAAATTTCGTAGAAAATAGTATAGTGTACGAGGTTGCATGAGCAAGCCAAGTTCTTTGAGAATACAAGAGTCAACCTCAACAAACGTATTAAGATCAAAACTATCGACTCTACAACAGAAGTTGCGGCAAATGTTCAAAGATAAACCATATATGCCAAAGGTAATATTGACCATAGGGATGACCCTAGGTTAGGTGATTTTATATGACTTTTAAGTTAATTACTCTAATTTCTTTTAAAGTCATATTTCAAGAAAATTCAGGTAGCCTAAACCCTATATTCGGTTAGCCTAAGAATCTTCAGCTAGCCTGAAAACTTCGATCAAGTTTCCAGCAAGTATAATTGAAAAATTCAGAAGATGTTCGGTCAGCCCGACCCTGTGTTCGACCAGCCGAACATGCTTCGGTCTCGAAACTGATTTATAGACCCGGAATTCAGGTCAACAGAAGTTTAAACAAATTCTTATCTTACGAAATCTGATAGCCGTTGGGATAAAACGATTGAATCTTAGGTCAGCCGAAGACCTAACTTTTTACTATAAATAGGGCTTTATTCTCTCTATTTTTCATCAAGAAAAAGCACGAAAATACTATCTCTCTAGTGAAAAAGCCTTCTATTATAGTCTAGCTATCTGATCTTAATTCCTAGTTTACTTTATAGCTATCTCAGTTCTCTTTTCATATAATCTGATTGTGTAAAGATAAGATCATTCTCATACTAGAGATAAGAGAACTGAAATTGGCATTGTTGGCTAAGAAGTTTTACAAGATTTTCAAAAATAAAAAGAAACTTTAGATTCAAAAACCTTTGGGAAAGAAGAAAGGTAAATCAGATTTTTGGAAAATCAAAACCAAGGATACGCAATGCTTCAATTGTTAAGGTTATGGGCACTTAGCTGCAACTTGTCCTAAAAATAAAAAATTAAAGAAGAAATGAATGGTTGCAACTTGGAATGATTCGTCAGAATCTGAATCTAATTCAGACTCCAATGAATCAAATCAGGAAAAACTAAAAATTCAGAATGCATTTATGACAATTGCCAAGATTTCTCCTTTTAAAGACAATGATAACTCTAGATATGAGACATCCAGAAGTGAATCTGAGAATGAAAAAGATATTCAAGAAGCTTACAATGCCTTGTACAAGGAAATTTATACGATAGCATCCAAACTTAAAGTTTCAAAGAAAAGGTGTGATGAACTGCAATCTGAAGTTGACAAATGTATTTTGAAAAAATCACATTGTTCTGAGTACTTTGAAGAATGTAAACTACATTTGAAAATCAGAAATGAAGATTTCGAAAAACTTCAAACTGATTTTAATTCTCTAAAATCTGAATTGCTCATTCTTAAGAAGTCAAACAATTCTGAAAAATCCAAAGACATAGTAGAAGATATTCTTCACTTTTTCGAACCTTATGGTAATAGATCAGGTATTGACTACAACGAGTTCAATCAAAAGCCAAAGACATCACCTACCATCTTTGTAAAAGGTGAATCTTCGTATTCCAAGAATGAAATTCAGAAAAAATTTAAAAGTCTATTTCCAAATGTCCAAAACTTTTTCAAAATACTATGAAAATCTCAGCCAACAACAAATGTGATTTTTCTTCACGTATTCTGAGAATCATAGACTTACTCAAAGAACTCTTGGTACGAAGTAGGAGAAAAGGAAGACAAATGTCTCATTCTCCTTAAGAAAAGAAGGATCCACCTAAGTCCAAAACTATTATAAAGTGGGTTCCTAAAAATAAATGTTTGGTCATCCACACTACTTTCAAAGCCAATAGTCATTCAAAATGGTACTTGGATAGTGGTTGTTCAAGACATATGACAGGTGACAAAGGTATATTATCAAACATCAATGAGATTGATGGAGGCGCTGTCACTTTCGGAGATGGTAGCCATTGTAAAATCATTGGCCAAGGTAATGTTCAACTCCCTAATCTTCATTTGTTTAAAAATGTTTTATATGTTGATGAATTAAAACATAACCTGTTAAGTATTTTCCAAATCTGCGACAATAATCATAGTGTAAAATTTTCTAATCGCGGATGTGAAATTCTGAATAAAACAGGAGATGTAATTTTACATGGTCGTAGGACCTCTGAAAATTGCTACAGAATTGATCAAATTTGCTCAAAGAAGTATTCATGTTACATGGCCCAACTTGATGAATCTGAACTTTGGCATTAACGACTTGGACATGTGAACTTCAGAGACTTATATAAATTGAGTAAAATGGATTACTTATGTGATTTACCCAAACTAAGAAAGAAAGAAAACAAAGTATCTGGCTCATGTCAAGTTAGCAAACAAATAAGAAGTTGTCACAAGAAAATAAACTCTCTAATCACATCTAGACCCCTTGAACTTCTCCATATGGATTTAGTTGGACCAACTCAAACGGAGAGTAAGGGTGGTAAAAGGTACTTCTTAGTTATAGTTGATGACTTTACTCGATTCTCTTAGGTAGCTTTTCTGAGAGAAAAGTCTGAAATAATTGATGAAGACAAAAAGATCATCAAACGAATTCAGATTGAAAAACAATTGTATGTCACTAGAATTAGAAGTGATCATGGAGCTGAATTTAAAAATAACAATTTTCAGAAGTACTGTGAAGATCATGATGTTTTACATGAGTTTTCAGCTCCAAAAACACTTCAGTAAAATGGAGTTGCTGAGAGAAAGAATAGAGTTCTACAAGAGATGGCAAATATTTTACTAAACAGTAAGAATTTATCAAAGAGTTTTTGGGCTGAAGCTGTGAATACTGCTTATTACATTGCTAATCGTGTGTATGTTAGAGCAGGTAAGAATAAGACACTGTATGAAATGTGGTTTGATAAGAAACCATCGGTGAAACATTTTCGAATATTCGAAAGCTCGTGTTACATTTTACGTGACCAAAAAATGTTGGAAAGTTTGATGCTAAAAGTGATGAAGGCATTTTTTAGGGTATGCTACAAACAGTCATGCATATTGAGTTCTAAATAAAAGAACTGGAGTCATTCAAGAATCCATAAATGTGGTCATTAACGACCAAGATCAAAACTCCAGCTCTTCTAAGGATGATGATGATATAGAAATATCACCATCTAATCCAAATGAAGTTGAACTCCGATCAGTAAGAGACCATCCACAAACTCAAATTTTGGGTGATCCACTTACTAGTGTATGAACTCGGAGTCAGATAGAAGAGATTTGTAATCAAGTATGCTTGACATCACAAATAGAACTGTTCAACGTAAATGAAGCACTAGCTGATGGAAATTGGATGTTAGTCATGCAAGATGAGCTAAATCAATTTATTCGGAATGATGTATGGTATCTTGTTCCACATCCATCTGATAAGAATGTAGTTAGAACTAAGGGGTTTTTAAAAAACAAATAAGATGAACTTGGAAATATTATTAGGAACAAGGCTCGACTGGTTGCACAAGGGTACACTCAAATTGAAGGTATATATTATGATGAAACCTTTGCACCAGTTGCTCGCCTTGAATTTATAAGACTGTTCATATCCATTGTTTCTTTTAAATGTTTTAAAATTTATAAAATGGATGTGAAAAGTGCTTTTCTTAATGGTCATTTACATGAGGAAGTGTATGTAGAACAACCCAAAGGATTTGAAGATCCAAAACTTTCAAATCATGTATTTCGACTTAAGAAAACTCTTTATGGTCTAAAACAGGCACCGAGAGCATGGTATGATAAATTGACCCAATTTTTTATTAACCATGATTTTCAAATGGGTAGTGTTAACAAAACCCTATTTGTCAAATATTCAAACAATGATATTTTGATTATACAGATATATGTAGATAATATTATATATGGATTAACTTCTACTAATCTGTCTTTCAAGTTTGTAGAGCTGTGAAGCCTGAATTTGAAATGAGTATGGTTGGTGAACTAACTTTCTTGGATTTCAAGTCAGATGGCTGGAAGAAGGTATCTTTCTATCTCAAACTAAATATGCTCAAAGCTTAGTTATGAAATTTGGTTTAGATAATGGAAGAAATTATGATTCTCCAATGAGCACTACACTGCGATTATCAAAAGATGAACTTGGTAAGAGTGTAGATTCTCACTTATATAGAAGTATGATTGGTAGCTTACTGTACTTAACTGCTAGTAGACTTGATATTGCATTAATCAATCTGATCCTAAAGAATCACATTTAACTGTTGTGAAATGCATACTTCGATATATTGCTAATTCAACTAATCTTGGACTATGGTATCCATGTGATACTTCATCTCAATTAGCAGGATATTTGATGCTGATTAGGCTGGTAATGTTGATGACATGAAATCAACAAGTGATGCATGTTTTTATATTGATAATTGTCTTGTCTCGTGGATGAGTAAGAAAGAAAATTCAGTTTCTTTATCAACTACAAAAGCTGAATACATCGCTGCAGGAAGTGCATGTACACAACTTATGTGGATGAAAAGAATGCTAGTTGATTATAAGATAACACAGGATACTATATACCTGTTTGTGATAACAACAGTGTAATTAATATATCCAAAAATCCCATTCAATATTCTAGGACAAAACACATTGACATTCGATATCATTATATTCAAGAACTGGTTGAAGAAAAGTCAGTTATGATGGAATATATTCATACTGAAAATCAATTAGCAGACATTCTTACTATGCCACTTGATAATACAAGATTTTTGAAATTAAGAAATGATAGTGGTTTGTGCTCTATGTAATTTTTCTTCCATATCATTTCATGCATTTTTTTTAAATTATTTTTCAGCCAACTAGTTTATGACTGAACTGTTCGGTCAGCAGCGCGGTCATTCCGATTTAAAAGAGCTTGAAACCCTTTTTTATTTCATTCTTCTTCTTCTTCTTCGGTCGGACGGTAAGACTCTTCGGTTACCTATCTCATATTTGTTGGAAGAGCCTTCAAACGAAGGTCCCTGGACTGTCACCGACCGATCTTGACCGGTCGGCCAGCATTGAGGCAATATGTTTTTAAGAGTTTTTAGCCCCTTGACTGTTTTCGGGCCATTTCGACCGGTCGACCAGTTACGCTTGACTTGCGCAGCAAGGTTTCTCTTACGCTATTGCGCAGATTTGCGTAAGACGTTTCTAATTCGGGGTTGCTTGCTATATATATGGCATGAATTCGGGATTAGGAGTAATCCTAAGGTGTCCAAGGTTTCCTAATCGCATTAGGAAGAGGGGAGAGTGTTTTGAGAGGGAGAGAGCTTAGGTTTTCTCAATTTTCCTTGATTGTGGGCTATCAATCTCTGTAATCTTCTGTTAATCATAGTAGATCGCTTTGTGCCATGGTTTTTTACCCATTGAGGGGTTTTCCATGTAAAATCGGATTGTCTCGTTTGATCTTAAATACTGTTGTGGTGTTTGTTCGGCTTCTGCTTCTGCTGTTAGTGCCCCTATTCCCAATAAGTGGTATCAGAGCTAAAGTTGTGGTGGAGTAGAATTCGGATCTGAGACGAGGAGATGGGATCAAGCACAAGGTTCAATGTAGAGAAGTTCAACGGCAGAAATAACTTTGAACTATGGAAGTTGAAGGTTGAATCCATCCTAGTTCAACAAGGGCTTGATGAAGCTCTTGGAAAGCGACCTGAGGCTATGAAAGATGATAAGTCGACGAAGCTCGACAAGAAGGCTAGAACCTCGATCTTGTTATGCTTTACAGATGATGTCATCTCTCACATCACGAAGGAGAAGACTATGGCTGATACGATGGCGAAGTTAGAGAAGGTTTATGCCAAGAAGTCTCTAAAGAATCGCATGTATCTGTTGATGTAGTTGTTCACCTTAAGGATGACTGAGGGGACGGATGCGGAGGACCACTTAAGCACATTCAATAGGCTAGTTTGCAAGTTGGTCGAGATAAATGAGCCGATGAAGGATGAATATCAAGCATACATTCTGTTGAATTCTCTTCCAGATTCATATGAGTCATTTAGAGACTTTGTGAGCATAGGGATGGAGACCATCAACATCGAGACCGTTATATCAGTCCTCTAGTTGAAGGCGATGAGAAAGAAAAGCGGTTACGTGGGTTTTCGTTCTTCCTCAGAGGCACTGATTATGAGGGGAATAAATTCTGAGTATGGTAAAGGATATTCGAAATCGAGATCTAAGGCCAAGGGCAAAGGGAAAGCGAAGGTAAAGTGTTGGAATTGTGGTCAGGAAGGCCACATGAGAGGGGATTGTCAGAATCCCAAGTTGAAGCAAGAGAGGTATGAAAGTTTTTCTGGAGAGGGAGTTAATACCATAGAGGACGGTGGCGATCTTTGTGAAGTTCTGACTGTATCTGGCAAGAGATCTCACAGTAGAGAGTGGATCCTAGATTCAGGGGCTTCATGTCACGTTTGTCCTGACCGGAGTTCATTCATGATATACAGGGAGTATGGTAGTGAATCGGTGTTTGTGGGCGATGACTACGCTTATAAGGTGATGGGTATTGGTATGGTGTGCATCAAGATGTTCAATGGGATCGAACGAGTCCTGGAAGATGTGAAGCATGTCCCCAAGATGAAGATGAATGTGATTTCTCTTGGTGCACTTGAGGCGAAAGGGTGCGTGTTCATCGGCTACGATCGTTGTTGTAAAGTGATGAAGGGGGCACTCGTGTGTATGAAGGCACGGAGGTGTGGCCATCTTTACAAGTTGATCGAGAGCATAATTCACGGTGGAGCTGCGGGATCGGCAGTGAGATCCACGGTTGCTCGTATGTGGCAAGTGCCCAAGGGCCACATGAGAAGAGAGGAAAAGGGTGTGAAAGTGCAATGTTAGAGTTGATGGTGGCACGAGCAGTGGTAGAGCTATGATGAAGATGAGATGACAAAAAAAGTGAGGATGTTCTGATTTGACGTTTGAAGCCTCGGTGGAGTTTGTTGGAAGAGCCTTCAAACGAAAGTCCCTGGACTGTCACCAATCGATCATGACCGGTCAGACAGTGGGGGCCAACCGGTCTTGACCGGTTGGCCACCATTGAGGCAATGTGTTTTTCAGAGTTTTTAGCCCCTTGACTGCTTTTGGGCCGGTTCGATCGGTCGGCCATGGGGTTCGACTGGTCAAGACTGGTCGGTCAGTTATGCGTGACTTGTGCAGCAAGGTTTCTCTTGCGCTATTGCGCAGATTTGCGTAAGATGTTTCTAATTCAAGGTTGCTTGCTATATATATGGAATGAATTCGGGATTAGGAGTAATCCTAAGGTGTCAAAGGTTTCGTAATCACATTACGAAGAGGGGAGAGTGTTTTGAGAGGGAGAGAGCTTGGGTTTTCTTGGTTTTCCTTGCTTGTGGGCTTTCAATCTCTGTAATCTTCAGTTAATCCTAGTAGATAGCTTTGTGCCGTGGTTTTTTACCCGTTGATGGGTTTTTTCAGATAAAATCGTATTATCTCTTGTGGTTGAATGCTTGTGTGGATTGGTTTCATTGTGTTTCTCGTTTGATCTTATATACTGCTGTGGTGTTCGTTCGGCTTCCGCTTCCGCTGCCGATGCCCCTATTCCCAACAATATTCATGCAAGTAAGTGTTGTGAGTTGATTTTTATCATTAATTTTTCTTAATTTCATCATTTAATCAAGTCCATTCTTCTTTTAATCTAGTCTTTGTAGTTTGAAACCCTTGTTTTTTTGTTTTTTTGTTGGAGTGTTTGTCTTGCAACATTTCTTCAATCTATTGTCATGGAACGTCGTTCTAAACGATCCGTTAATAAATCCTATCCCGGCTATTCCTCTCATTCCATTTCAAGAGAGATTCGGACAATTCCACCACTTGAAGATGATCCCGACTATGTCCGTGGTTTTCTATTTAGAGATATTATTGTAGAACGGTTTGTTAATCTCAATTACATTGCTAAGTATGAGTTGCATGATCCTCTTTTCGAAGTTGGTTGGGAAAAGATTCTCTAATGGGGAGAAAATGCATACCAATCAATAGTCCAAGGCATGTATTCCTCTATCTTGGAATTCTCTTTAGGTGATGACATCTATTTTAAGATTAAATTTGTAGAGGAAACGGTGACAATCACACCCTCTACTATTGCGTCATTAATGGAAATTGACATGGCAGATGATGAAATCCTAATTCCTCCCTTATTTGAAAAGATGTCTCAATCTAAAAAAAATATTGTTACCCGAGTTTTGTGTGGATTTGATGCGGATTGGAGATTAAGAAATGCTCTTCCTATTGGAAAACTATTTCCTAGGTTTCGAGTTCTTCATCGTAGAGTTGGAAACAAAACAGATCATACTCCTTTCATGTTACGTGTTTTGCATGCTATTTCTATTGGAGTTCGTATTTGTCCTCCTACGTTTATTTGTTTCTACGTTATTCACTATCGCATGCAGCCTAAGCATGGAAATTTGCCTTTCAGTTTTCTTATTACTTCTCTTACCCTAAATCTGCGTGTTTAAACTCCAACTGTTGAGGCACCGGAGTTCGAATTCCTTTCAATAATTCTAATTTAAATATGATGACTTTGGAGCCTCTGCCTAAACAACGTGGTGTCTCTCAAGATATGAGCATGATGAAGAAGGTTTTGAAAGCGATGTGAATATGGATGATTGATTTGATGAGGTTGATGTTGAAGATGAAGATGACCCTGATTACAATCCATCTGGCTATAATTCTCAGATTTCTGCCCTAGAACAGAGGATGGATTCTCTGCATTTCTCTCAAGAAACTTTTGTTCCAACTCAAAAGCATAGTATAAAATACATGAAAAAATATTTTCATCGTATGAGCAAGAGTTTGAAATGCATTGATCCTAAGATTCCATTACCTTCCTCTTCATTTGGGTCAGAATGATTATCTTTTTATATATATGGTTTGTAATGAATGTTTATGAGTACTTCTCTAATAGACTCAGTATGTTAGACTCTGGTTCAGTATGCTACTATATTTTTAGACTCATTATATCTGCACTTCTTCCTTCGTCAACTTGTGACAAAAAGGGGGAGAGATGTTATGAATTCGCTAATGTGTTATGCTATGAATGATTGTGTTTGTTGTGTAAGTAAAATTTCCTTTCTAAGCATATGTTTAGGGGGAGCAACATATTTCTGGAGGGAGCATACAAGACAAGTTCTTTTTCGATTCCAGTTGAGTTATAGTTGAACCAATTAATCTAACATTGTGGATTAATTAAAGTTGGACCCCTAATGCCTTAGCTATTTCTTATTATTTTCTTTCAACATACTCATCTTGGTCCACTCTTGTTGATAAAATCAGACTCCATCTCTCCCCTATAAACTAATTCCTATAAGTGTTCTTTACCCCAATTCATGTGGTTCAACCTCAGTTTCACCGAGTATTTTACTATTTCACTACTTGCACTTGGGTGTGCAATCTTCGGATCGTAGGAAGGACTCTTAACGCATATTCAACACATCAATCTAGCCGCAACTCGAAATCCCATTACCCTAAACTTCTCCTTTATGTTTGTCGTTGTCGTCATTATCTTTGGTGTGCGTGCCAACCCCACTTCGTCTTCGCCTTTTGCCGATACTAGAGATGTTAAAACCTGCAACCTCTATTAAGCCCCTTATTGAGCTTCCAATTTATACATATTCTAACCCATTACATCACACTACATGCATGGTTTTTATGCTTAAAAGACCCATCTAATGCTTGTTTTGTGTATGTAGGAATGAGAGAGAGACTTCACACAATTGATGTTCAAAAGAGCATAATTAGGAGCCCTTTGACGAGGATCAAAGGTGGGCCAAAGATGATGAAGAGAGAGAGGAGAGAGAGGAAGAAAGAAAGAAAGAAAATGAAGGAAAATAGAGGCTGACCGGTCTTTACCGGTCAGCCACCACTAGCCCCCTCTCAACTCTCTGGATGAAGGAACAAAGAGGTCCCACCGGTCAAGACCGGTCGACCAACAGGTTGGCCCCCCACTGTACTCTCTGGACGTCCAAATGAACAGGTTCGACCAGTCAAGACCAGTCGGTCAGCAAGCTTGACCGGTCAAGACCGGTCGGCCAACAGGTCGGCCAGTGTATTTCTGCTGATTTTCAGCAGCTTCTTCAGCAGGCTTCGAAAATCCATGTGTTGTGCATAAGTGTTGCACAATTTTGAAAGTTTTGTAGTCGGTGGGACTCTAAATCTATAAAAGGGCACCTAGGGATTGAAGCTAAGACACCATAGAAGGCTAAGGAAGTCGTGGGATGTGAAGGAGATCGCTGTGGAACATCTGCAATTCATCGAAACTCGATTTTTCTATGTTTTTATTTAGTTTTCTTTTGAGTTTTAGTTTTACCTATTGATGGTTAGCTAAAACTCTTAGCTATGGCTAAGAGGTGAAGTTTTCAGTTGTTTACAATATTTAATTCGAATTAGTTCAAGTACTTTGGTTTTATGAAGAACACTTTTAGTTCTAGTTTGAAATAAAGTTAGTATTTTTAGTTAATCTTCTATCTCTTGTGATTGCTTTTACATGGGATGTTTTGATTACTGAGATTGCTTAATGAGGGTATTGATTGATAGGATTTTGGGTTGTAAAGATCCTAGATCCATCATGATATGTTGGATGCTAGGGGATCTTATAAGCTAAGTTTCCTAAGAGCTTATCTAGAACTAAACTAAAAGGGGTTCTTATCTTTTGATTGGATCTAAGATAGGTGTTTATGTATTGATTTTGGTTCAATAGAAGTTCAATTCATACTTCTAAATCAAGTCTAGTGACAAGGCTTGAGGAAGAATCATGAATGTGATCTTGCTTGTTTTGTGAAGGATTGGGTTGTGTGATTGAATACACCCAATGCCTTAGTTAATTATGAGAGAACCATATCAGTCGATGATCCATCTATGTTAGATGCATTATGATGATTTGATTACTCTATATTCCGATTGGATAGGGATAGAACTCCGATTCCAATTGAGTTATTGGTTTAAATTGTTTGAATTGGCATTGTGAATGATTATTAGTGGATCATTGGCGCTCAAGTGTTTATGTTCCTGATTTAGTTCTAAAATAGTTAGTTTTATGTTATTAAATTTCATTCATCAATATAAATCTGAGTTTAGCTCATCCTAGTTATAAAGTTTAGAATTGTTATGACAATCCCTGAGGATCGACCTCGGTCTTACCGAGAATTATTACTACATCGCAGCCTTGCACTTAAGGTGAGCGAACACCCCTATTTTAAAACCCCGACTGCCACTGATACAACCCTATTATTGAGATGCAAAACCTCGTCTCTCCATCAACCCCAGCTTAAAATTCCTAAAATCCATTAACGGGCCATCATCTTTCATCTCGACAGCCACCAATCCCTGTTGTTTGTGAGCCTTGTTTGCAGCGTCGTTCTTCCAGCGGCACCTGCCAAAATGGTCTCCTCCTCGAGCGTTGTTTGGAGTGCCAACCACTACTCTTCATCCATGGTTTGGGTTCACTATTTTCACCTCACGCCGACAACCATTGCTTCTGGTGAATTAAATCCTCACCAACCAGATTCTAATTTATTATTGCTATTGAAGCCATAAACTCTTCGTCGTTTATGCCACCGTCATTGTTTAACAAGTTGTTGTTGACTTCTACCTCTATTCGTCACATCGTAGCAATCGACGGCCTGGATTTGCATTAGATTTGTGTGGGACATTTTATGTCATTCGTGGCCTCGTGTTAGCTTTGGGGAAACTGATGCTTATTGTGTTGTTCCATTTCTAATTGGACTTGACTCTTCGGTGGTTAACGAGTTCTTCCAGACATATAAGAAATTCTTCCTTTGATATTCAAATCATTGTTGTTGTGGACCTAACATTGCTACATACATTTCTAATCAGATTGGTACCATTCGCTCCATCTGCTACCCCTCTCCTGCCGCACCACTAGTTGTTGCACCACCCCTGCCCTTCCCAGTCACAACACCAGTTTCCCTGCCTTGCCACACCAGCCACTACCTTGCCTTGCCACTGCCTTTGCTCTTGAGGTATGGACAAGGAATCCTTTAGGGCAGATGCCCCACTGTGTGTATTTGATGGTACCAACTACAACTTGTGATCCATCCATTTTCAAAACTTCCTTAAAGGTCGAGGATTATGGGGGATCATTGATGGATCTGTTTCGGCCCCCTCATCTACTGACGTTGAAAAATATGCAGATTGTAAGATGAAAAATTGATGGATCATCACTTGGATTCTTAACTCAGTTTAACAGTCAATTTTTGTTAGCCTCGCTTCACGTCGCACTGCTAAGGCAATGTGGGATCATCTTCAGGTGATCTACCAGTCGTTAGGGTACAAAAAGTACGCGCATGCACATGCGTAGGAAGAACAGTGAAGGCACGAAAATTGAGGCAAAATAAAGTCCAGCGTATGCACGTGCGTAGGACCCGGGCCCACCAACCCAGTACATTAAAAAATGAAGTATCCCAAAAAGGGAAAGTAGCTGACACGTGGACATGTGCAGGGTCCCATGAGTCTAGCACATGTAGCCACGTCGGCAAAGGACACTTAGAAATGGACGAAACAGAAATGTGGCCCACCGCAAAGTCCTACGCATGATCGTGCGTAGGCATTTTTTTTAACCAAAACCAAACACGAGTAAAAAATTGGGCGCATGAGCATGTGCGCAAGGGAAAATCTCTGCGCACGATTATGCGCGGACACCTGCGCACAGTCCAAAATCGATTATCAAGGGGCCCACTTTGTCCAACGTCATTGCGTCCGCTGAACTTAGAACGGCAGCACATGACCATGCGCAGGAACTCGAGACTAGATGTTCAAAACACACCACAAAGTCCTGCGCAGGACCCTTTTTACTAAAATGACATGCGCTGGACCTGATTGACCATGCGCTGGACCCAATTAGGCATGCGCTGGACCCCTTTCCCCAAGATTCTGACCATAAATAGATCATTTCACTTCATTTGCAAGCATTCGACTTCAGAGAAGAAACCAGAAATATTTCCAGAAAACCTTGAAACCTCGTCAGAACGTCCTGAAACTTGGGCAGAGTATCCAATCGAGTTTCTAGCTTAGACTAATACAGGTGCGGCCTACTTCATCCCTCAAGAGTGGGTTTCAAAACTTAGCCCCCAAGACTACATCTTCAGACTTCGTCCGTAGAACCAAGTCTGAGACTTAGTCTCTGAACGTCACACTCAAACTTTATACTATAAAGATAAATCAAAGACTCTTTTCAAAACAATATATCGGACGCTGATATGGAAAATAAAGGAAAGAAAACAACAATCTCTGAACTATGCATCAAAGAATGATATCTTAGGATTACTACCTATTGACGATTAATGTACTACTTATTAGAACCGATCCTCGCTGGTTAGACTATCTGAGTTCACGGTCGCAGTTTGGCTTTCTCGCAGTCCCCTTCTCGATGACGGAAGCAGGCCCAGTGTTACCACTCAATTATTGCTTAATAACTTGCTAGCTCAAATTCGAGATTACATGAGACATATGCATCTAATCGGTCAGTAGTACAGCTTCACCCATACAAATAAATAGACCCATCCTCTGGGATCCAAAAGCACACATTCTATAAGCACATTCTCTTACAAAACAATCTTTGCTTTTCAATCAAGGGTTATTGATGATTTAATGTAATTAACGGCTTGTGCCAGATCACAGTCGGGAATGTAAAAAGACTTAGAATCTCTGAAATAAAGTTTCTCTTGGTGCCTTATCTATTGCGTACATCTTCATGTTATTTGTGATTGCCAATGAATCCCTAATTCTCCTCGAAACAAAACCCCAAAGTGAATTTTACATGCCTTGGTCGAAATTCAGTTTTAACACCAGTAGAGCAATGTCGCCTATTTATATCATCTGGAACAAGATCTCCTGTACCTGACTCATGGTGACAAAAGTATTCAGACTTTTTACTCTGAGATAGTTAACATCTGGACAGAGATAGCAATGATGGATCTGAGTTTCCTCATGATTTAAAATCTTTCAGACTATGTGTGACAATGCATGGGTTCATTAATTTCTTATGAAGCTGTGATCGAAATTTGAACATTGTCGGACTACACTTTTGAATCGCAATCCTCCCCCTTTGTTGAATAAGGTTATCAATGATCTCTTGGCCGAGGAACATCGCCTGAAGGTTCTCTCTTTCATTTCTCTGGGTTCGTCAGATCCTGTGCTTGCAGCATCCACCTCTACTAACAACTGTGATTTGACCCCATTAACGTGTCGTAGCTGCAACAAGGTGGTTCATGTAGTTACTCAATGTAAAGAGTGGCGTGCTTATTTTCACCAGGCTGGTCATGACATTCAAAATTACTGCACGAGGGCATATGTTTCATCCCACGGACGTGGTCGTAGTGGTTGTGGTCGTGCTCTTGTTGTTATCTCTTCTGCTACAATTTCTTAGCTATTGCCAACGACACTATGTCCAGTTACTCGGTTGTCGTTCCATCCTCACCAATAACTTATGAGATGCTCTAGCAGATTGTGCAAGCGCTTTCCATTGCAGGTTTGTTAAGTACCTCCACATTGTCTCCTTGAGTCTTTGATTTTGATGCCTCCAATCATATGCCTGGGGAGGTATCCTGTCTTCGCGATATACGGTCGTATACTAGCAACCATGTAAATTCTACTGTTGACAGGACTAAGTTACCCATTCAGTCTGTTGATTCCTTGACCTTCCCTCTTTCTTCTCATTGCTAGTTTGTTCTTCGTGATGTTTTTCATGTGCCTAGGCTTTTCTCGAATTTAATCTCTGTTGGCCAACTTATAAAAAATAATTGCTTAGTCATATTTCTCCCTAATTATTGTTTTGTGTAGGATCTAGCAATGGGGAGAGTGGTTGGGAAGGATAGGAGGAGAGGACATTTATTCTTGCTTGATTTCGCACCATCTATGACTTCAGCTAGTTATTTTTTTCACCATCTGTTACTGATATTTTCCTCCACAAATAAGAAGTGAAAATTATGACATTTTCACCTTGGTCATCCATACCCTGATCGTTTGCTTCATTTAATCTTTTTTGGGATATTAGATAAACTTCATATTAATAAAACTATCTTAGACCTTTCTTGTTCTTCTTGTTGTTTATCTAAAAGTAAATGTGCTCCATTCTCTTTAAGTACATCACGATCCACATAATTGTTTAAGCTTGGTGGAAACTCAATTTGGGGCTAAACTCAAACCCTCCGGTCTGAGGAGTATCTCTCTCTGGCTTTTCATCACTTCCTACATGATCATAGGATAGTCCATCAAACCTCCTATTCTGATACTCTGAATAGAACGGGGTGACTTAACGTAAAAATTGCCACATGGTTGAAACTATGAATACCTTGATGACAGCCATGACAGTTCTTTGTTCTTTTTGGGCTGAAAGTTTTGGATCATGCATCTCCTTATTAGCATGTGTTTTGTTCACCTGGCAGCACGTAAATGTGACAAACTATCCCCTAAATCTGTATGATGTATGTACTTGGGGTATGGGGAAACTCCAAAAGATTTTCACTGCTATGATTCTGTCTCTCGTCGCCTTCATGTGTCTCATCATGTTGTATTTCTTGAGCATGTTCCCTTTCATGCATCTTCTCCACCTGTTAAGCACACATCTTCCAGTTCTGGATTAACATTGTTTCCTGACATACCCTCTGTTACAAGTTCCAACTCTCTCCCATTACAGGTTTACTCATGACGACCATGGCTAGATTCTCCTCTTGCCACTCCCCACTGAGATTCGTACTACCGATCCGGATCCTCCAATTGTACGTCGTTCTGCTCACCCTTATTGGAATCTTGATGTTCGCTCGCCTCAAGTGTAAGGCTGCGATGTAGTAATAAAACTCGGTAAGACCGAGGTCTATCCACAGGGAAAGAGGTAAATAATTTCAAGTACTCTAATAACTAGAATCTAAGAAGTTTAAGAAAGTAGTTTTTCACATGAAATAGGAAAATCTGAAAATAAGAACTAGAGCATTAAAGATCCACTTGTAGTAGTCCAATGCCAATCCATTCATCCAAGTATAACACAATTAGAATCAAAGTCCCATCTCTCATCTAATTGGAAGATATAACATTCAAGCATAAATAGTCCCACTTAAATATGAAAATTAGATTCTAGTTCTAATGAAGCACATAGAACTTGAACTTGTAGCCTTCGGAGTAACAGCCATGCCTATGGACTATGGCATGCTCAAGGGTTATTACAATTCGAATTCAAACAACCCAATCATGGTAATCTCAGAGAATTGCAAGGAACTCATGTCCGGAGCACAAACTCTCACAAAACTTCTAAAAAATCAAAATTTATTCAAACTAGAACTTCAAAATCCAAAATTAAGAAAATGGTACTTGAAATAAAAGAATTAAAGCATTGGAACCAACTACAAATTTCACCTCTAGCTTTAGCTAAGAGGTTAGCTAAGGAAAAGCATATTAAAACTAGAACTAGAACTAAGAAAAGGAAGAAAAACTAGCTGTAGGAGGCTGGGTAGCCTCCTAGAACTTGAACTCCTTGCTTCCCACGTCCTTGCTTGATTTGGAATAGAAGAGAGCACCTCCTTTTATAGTGCAACAATAGTACAGCAACATAGCAGAATTTGTTTCGCTTGGTACGGTTTAACCAATGGTTGGATTGCCTTCAAATTTGATTTGTAGCTTCCTTGTAATGTGATCTTCCTCATAGATGATTTAGATTTTCAAGATTATCTTCTGAATGGGCCCACCAATTAGATCAGCGACCGCCTCTCAAAATCGCGCACTTCGGGTACCTTCAGAACCAATCATCTTGCTTTCAATGCCTCGGAGTGTACAGATGCCGGATTGATCCCAAATTTTGAACATTGGTAGAAAATTCCTCCTCTACATGATAGATGGATTAGATTGTCCAAAAAAATCCCAGAATGTGGTCCGAAAATTATAACACTTAGGGCTTTTATAAACTCTGCGCAGTTGAATCTTTCTGGATGGTCCATCTTTCTTCAACCGGTATGATCAAACCACATATCCTTTTGATCTAAAACTTTTGTAGTTATTCATATATGCATGTGTTCTAAAAGATGGTCAAAGTAGATTCTTCATATCATCAATGATGGGTCACCTGGACCGGCCCAGAGTGGAACAACGAAATCTGGAACTTTCTGGACAGTTCGTATTGTTTTGGCCACCACGGTCAATCCGTAGCTCCGATCGACACGAAACCACTTGGGTTATTTCGGCGTCGAGCTCCTTTTCGACATGGAAGTGTTGGATTTCTAAATATCATCAAGATGGGCCTAGAAAGATGATCCGAAAACCAGACACGGGAATAGCCTGCTGTTTGGAATCTGGAAGTGTGAACTTGTATGGCCGACCGGTCAAGACCGGTCTGCACTCCCGGTCGGACCCACTTTCTGCATTTTTTCTTCTTTCTTTTCTTCTCTCCTTCCTCTCTCTTTGCTTTCTTCTTTCTTTGGCCCACCTTGGGTCTTCATCCAAGGCTCCTAAATGTCTCTTCTTGGTCTCCAATTAGATGAAGTCTGCTCTCATTCCTACAATCACAAAACTTGCATTAGATGGGCCTTTTAAACATGCAAACTATGCATATAATGTGATGTAATGGGCCATATCATGTATAAATTGGAGGTTCAACACACACCCCAACCAGATTTTTGCTAGTCCCGAGCAAAACATGCGTGAAACAATTTCAAACCTCCAAACCAACTCTCCTTCAGAAACCATGTTTCTATCCATTCCAAGGCATACAAGTACAAAATTTGGAGAAATTAGGTGATAGAAGTTGAAACCTTAAACTCTCAAAGCATAATAAGTGTCTACATGAAATTCCCACTGATTGATTGATAAAGAGAAGAACTCAAACAACTTCAACCTAGTGTGCATAGTGAAAGTTCATCTCATGAGTTTCTGGGATTATCTTCTGCATAGATCAACTAAACTATAGATCTCAAAGTGCATAGTGCAACAACAAGCCTATGACGGGAATTTGCCTTATCGTCCTTCCGACGGCTTTCACACTACGTCCCATTTTCGGCTTTGGTTATGGGTAGACCACCCCCCGGTTGGTAATAGGTAGCCCTTTTCAGAATTTTCCACCATTTTCCCATCATTCCCAATTTCATCCTTCCTTTTCCTTTTTCTTTTAAATTAGATAGGATTTTTAGAAATCCATATCTTTCGTTATTTCCCATGGACAAGGATGGACAAATTACCCCAGCTTGGTTTCTCAACACCTTAAATCAAAGTCTAGCTAATCCACAAATCACATAATCCTTTCAACCCATGAAAATCGTGTAATGTGAACTAGGTGTAAAAGTGTTCAAATTTTTTATCAATCACCTAAATAGGGGAGTTCACATATAAAACCATTATATTAAGAGAAGTTCAAAGCTTGCAACATCACTCACTTCGTATCTCCTCTTCTTATACTCGTATCATCCCAAATGCATAGAAACAAAGTTTTCCAAAAGCGTTTTGAATTTTAGAAAAATAAAAATTTTTCTATATAATTGCTCGAAATGTCACAAAAGCTAGTAGATTCATCTAAGGAATCTCACCCCCCAACCAAAATCTTACATTGTCCTCAATGTAACAAGATGTGCAATAAGCATGACATGAGAGTAATGAAATAAAGCATACGAGAGTGAGAATGAGAGTACCTGAGGTAGCAAGTTGATCAATTCTAGCATCTTCCATTGTCTCGAGGAGACTTATTCAATCCTAATTGCTGAAAAATAAATCTTAACCTACCTACCTACTATAATTAGTCCAATCGACTACATGATCAAATTTGAGCAGGATCTTCATGAATTTCAATAAATTTCTCATGAGGACCATCCAAAGTCCTGCTCGACAGTAGACATGGGTGCTTGTCTTCATTGAAGTCCAATATTTATGTGCACCACATGCATGATAGGAGGAGTAAGAGCAGCAAAAAGATATCTCCTCAAATTCTGATTTGGGTTATGATTGATTAAAAACGGGTCCTCCCAATCAGAATTTTCAATGGGTTGAAGGACCCATGATGGTGGAGAGACATTCATCAAGTTTTCATTGGTTAAAGTTGTCTCCTCCACAATTTTAGATTTGAACGGTGCTTCCACAATCAATGGTAAAGAGTGTAAATCAGTGGAATGGTGTTCTTCAGGCACCAACACCGTGTCTAATAAAATATCCAACTCCTTAATCATCTCATCATCAAGATCATAAGAGTGGGCCAAGCATTCCTCTAGGAAATCGAGATAGTCGGATGAAGGGTCCTCGTCCTCCCTTAATGATTGAAGAAATTCTGTTTCAATGGTAAGGAATTCCTCCTCTCTATAGAGGAGGTCTTCTAAGGAAAAATTTTCAGATTTAGTGGTAGGCACATCATCTAACATTGGTTGATCTTTTAAAATTTCAGATTTTGCCACCTCATCATCCAAAGAAAAGAATTTTCAATCAAAGGGAGGTCTACCACAATAGAATTTGGCATATGTTGTTGGTGGAAGGACTCAAAAAGATCGACTTCAGCCATCTCTCTAGCATGCATATCCTCTAGAGACTCATAATCATTATGCCCCTTGGAAAAAGAAACCATAGGTTCATAAGCATTCACCAACCCCTCATTGTAGGCAACCCCACTACTGCTTTCAAATTTTATGGATTCCTCGGGTTCGTCAACCGTCATTGAAATCTCTTCATCATTAAGTTCAAAGCATCCAAAAGAGATAGTGGACTCACCATAATTGATGATGACATTGGGATCATCGAAATCAATCTCCTCTAAAAGTCTATTCATTAAATCCGAAGAAGGTGGGACTTGGGTAGCCCCATCCTCCTCATTAAAGGGGATTGATTTGATGCCCCCAATTTCGGGCTCAACGTCTTCACAAGATGGCGAGTAAGTTTGATTTAATTGTTCATCTACATACTCATTCCATATTTCCTCAAGTATTTGTGTATACTTATCATCAAAAGAGGAAGACGATTTAGGGTGATTGTTAATAACCATGGTTGGTTCCTCCCTTGAACAAGGAGAATGGTGGTTTTCCCAATTAAGACCATACGCATTGTAGGATGAAAAGTTATATGATGGTTGATAGGCATATTCATACAAGTAATCAAGCATTGTCTTAACCGGTTGGCTACTATTCACCTGTTCCTTTTGTTGTTGCACACCTCCTACCATAACCGGTGGAACACTCATGTTATTTTCAATCCGGTAATCACGTAATGTTTTTCCCGGATGATTATCCAATTTTGCTTCGTTCCGGTATTCCCCCATCGTCTTACGTTGTATCTCAATATGTATACTGTTTTCATTAATGTAATCACGCATCGTCTTACGTGGGGGGTAGTGGAGGTTCTTTGAATCTCAGAAAAATACTCATGCTTGGAGGGATCCCGATCACAATGAGTTTGGGTCCCCCAATCTGATGTCTCATCCTCTAAAAGGTACTTGTATGCACCATTCGTCCAATCATACATGATGAAATTTTAAGGAATTGGAAACTACCCTAATCTAAAAAAAAAAAGAATAAAAAGAAGGGAGATGGGGAGATGTTACCGAATAGACTGAGATTTATGTCAGCAACAATGTCCTACAAAATTAAAAAAAAATTATTAGTAATCTAAAAAATATCAGAAAATCTACCTCTATAAAAAACTGAAAATCCTACCTAACTAAGATTACTCTATAGCTACTAGAACAATTAGAACCGTTTAACCTTTTCCCGGCAACGGCGCCAAAACTTGTTTGCTCGCCTCAAGTGTAAGGCTGCGATGTAGTAATAAATCTCGGTAAGACCGAGGTCGATCCACAGGGAAAGAGGTAAACAATTCCACGTACTCTAATAACTAGAATCTGAGAAGTTTAAGAAAGTAGTTTTTCACATGAAATAGGAAAATCTGAAAATAAGAACTAGAGCATTAAGGATCCACTTGTAGTAGTCAATGCCAATCCATTCATCCAAGTATAACACAATTAGAATCAAAGTCCTATCTCTCATCTAATTGGAAGATATAACATTCAAGCACAAACAGTCCCACTTAAATCTGAAAATTAGATTCTAGTTCTAATGAAGCACATAGAACTTGAACTTGTAGCCTTCGGAGTAACAGCCATGCCTATGGACTATGGCATGCTCAAGGGTTATTACAATTCGAATTCAAACAACCCAATCATGGTAATCTCGGAGAATTGCAAGGAACTCATGTCCGGAGCACACAAACTCTCGCAAAACTTCTAAAAAACCAAACTTTATTCAAACTAGAACTTCAAAATCCAAAATTAAGAAAATGGTACTTGAAATAAAAGAATTAAAGCATTGGAACCAACTACAAATTTCACCTCTAGCTCTAGCTAAGAGGTTAGCTAAGGAAAAGCATATTAAAACTAGAACTAGAACTAAGAAAAGGAAGAAAAACTAGCTGTAGGAGGCTGGGTAGCCTCCTAGGACTTGAACTCCTTGCTTCCCACGTCCTTGCTTGATTTCAAATAGAAGAGAGCACCTCCTTTTATAGTGCAGCAATAGTACAGCAACATAACAGAATTTGTTTCGCTTGGTACGGCTTAACCAATGGTTGGATTGCCTTCAAATTTGATTTGTAGCTTCCTTGTAATGTGATCTTCCTCATAGATGATTTAGATTTTCAAGATTATCTTCTGAAGGGGCCCACCAATCAGATCAGCGACCGCCTCTCAAAATCGCTCACTTCGGGTACCTTCAGAACCAATCATCTTGCTTTCAATGCCCCGGAGTGTACAGATGTCGGATTGATCCCAAATTTTAAAAATTGGTATAAAACTTCCTCCTCTACATGATAGACGGATTAGATTGTCCAAAACAATCCCAGAATGTGGTCCGAAAATTAGAACACTTAGGGCTTTTATAAACTCTGTGCAGTTGAATCTTTCTGGATGGTCCATCTTTCTTCAACCGGTACGATCAAACCACACATCCTTTTGATCTAAAACTTTTGTAGTTATTCATATATGGATGTGTTCTAAAAGATGGTCGAAGCAGATTCTTCATATCATCAATGATGGGTCACCTGGACCGGCCCAGAGTGGAACAGCGAAATCTGGAACTTTCTGGACATTTCGTATTGTTTTGGACACCACGGTCAATCCGTAGCTCCGATCGACACGAAACCACTTGGGTTATTTCAGCATCGAGCTCCTCTTCGACATGGATGTGTTGGATTTCTAAATATCATTAAGATGGGCCTAGAAAAATGGTCCAAAAAACCAGACACGGGAATAGCCTGCTGTTTGGAATCTGAAACCGGTCTAGCCTGTCTTGCAGGTGTCCAGGGAGTGCAGCCGACCGGTCGGACCCAGTTTCTACATTTTCTCTTCTTTCTTTTCTTCTCTCCTTCATCTCTCTTTGCTTTCTTCTTTCTTTGACCCACCTTGGGTTTTCATCCAAGGCTCCTAAATGCCTCTTCTTGGTCTTCAATTAGATGAAGTCTGCTCTCATTCCTACAATCACAAAACCTGCATTAGATGGGCCTTTTAAACATGCAAACTATGCATATAATGTGATGTAATGGGTCATATCATGTATAAATTGGAGGTTCAACACCTGATATGTTGATTCAATTTATGCCTGTCATGACCTCTACTCTGGACACTATTGTTATTCCCACCTCTTATTCTTAGGCAGCATCTTAAAGTTGTTGGCAGGAGACAATAGCAAATGAACTTAAGGCTTTGGCTGAAAATTGTACATCGGATATTGTTCCTCGCCCCCCTAGGCAATAGTTGATTGGTAGTAAGTGGGTCTATTCTATCAAGCTAAAGTCTGATGGATCTATGGATCACTATAAAGCAAGGCTTGTGGCATAAGGATATAAACAGAAGTATATCATTGATTATGAGGAAACATTTGCTCATGTGGCTAAGATGAAAACAATTTACATGCTTCTTGCAATTGCCTTTGCTAATGGTTGGCCCATTGTTTAAATGGACATAAAAATGTCTTTCTTCATAACAACCTTTAAGAAACAGTTTATTTGAAGCCCCCTCCTAGTTCTACGATGTCTGTTGTCGCCTGAAGAAGACTCTATATAGCCTTAAGCAGGCACCACGGGCATGGTTTTAGCACTTTCATGATGTTGTTGTTGGTGTTGGGTTCTCTCAGAGCGGACATGATCCGTCCTTATTCGTTCACACCGCCTCCCATGGTATTGTTATTGTTCTCGTGTATGTGGATGACCTCCTCTTAACTGGTAGTGATACTTTTGGCATTTCTAACTTAAAGGGGGTTCTCCAATCATCTTTCAAGATGAATGACTTGGGACGTCTCACATTCTTCCTTGGGCTAGAGGTTTCCAAGTCTAACCGTGGGATGCTTGTCAGCCAGCATAAGGACACCAAAGACCTCCTCTCCTTGGCTAAGTTGACAGATCAGAAAATTGTTCAAACTCCTTTAGAACTGAATATTTAGTACGGTCATGATGATGGTGACCTCCTCCCGAATCCTACTCCTCCCGAAATAGAAAATCATCGCACCCACAACGAAGATTTTCAAACCCATGCCATCAGTATTTAGTAAGGGAAGATATGAACTCTATGAACTCACACTTGGAATGAGGTCACACTTCTTCTTCCTCCAATAAACACCACTCCTGCATCAACAATTTGAAAACCCTGTAGAAAGAAATATAAATAGATGTCAGGGTCACTGTAGTATATAATGGGAAGATGGAAATATGTTGTCTATAACAGTAATGAGGATGGAAGGAAGCTATCTACATGAAGACCATCAAAGATGCATTACCTGTCACCTGAGAATGGAGACGGTGGAGGAGCCAGGATGGTTTCTTCATCTATGGAAATCTCCCTGAATAAACATCTCTTGGAGACACGCATGCTATCTGGTAGTCCTTCGAACTACCATTACAACATCAATTGTCTATCAAGTGCCAGAGGCAGTAATAAAAAAATCCGATTATTTCCCCTTTTTGTAGATAACGAATATCATCACTTCCCGAGGATGCTACATTCAAATTCCCTTGCATTTGAAAGTAATTGAACGACTATAATTCATCTAAAAAACAAATGGTTGCAAGTAGTTATGATAACCTATTTTTAGCCTATTTACTTTGGGAAATAAAAATCAAACAAGCCTTAAAAGTATATTACATACAGTGTATGGATCAAAATGATGCACATGATCCTACCTCTAATGTACTACATATTTGAGGAAGTAGCTTACCTCACATTAATTCCTGTACCAAAGCAACCCACCATCTACGTAACCTTGGGCTGACCCTAACCTAGCTTGGAATTGGCTTGGAGGAATTGGGTGTAGGCTACTGTCATGGGCTTGACACTCAAAGTGAGAAGCGTAATATTGGCCATTGATCTTCCTCCTTGGTTTAGAGGAACTTAACTTCTGCATGCCATCAATCGTCTTAGGGTGTTTAGTGAGGTCATTCATCAAAAGCTTACGATGAAGGATGTCGATGAGACATAGAAGATGTAGGAAATAGTAGGGAAATGGGGATGAAGAAAGAAACAAATAAAAGGAAAGAGCGACTTGTCAGCAAGAGCATGGCACTCTCGTAGCAAATAATGATCTAAGAATGTATTCACACATGGGCAAGGAGATGACATTTAGAGTATTGGGAGTATTAGGAAATTGATTAAAATTTGAATATTGTGTAACCGTTGATTCAAATTTGAATCTTGTGTAACTATTGATAGATTCAAATTTGAATCTTCCGTAACTATTAATAGATTTAAATTTGAAGCTTGTGTAATTGTTGATGGATATAAATCCTTGTATTCTTCTCAGTACAAGCTTAACATAGTATTAAGAGACCAGTAGTCATGTTTCCATGGCTGATCAAATTAGGGTTCCTCCTGAATCTTCTTCTACCATGGTTGATCCATCAACTTCTAGTGGGTCTAACTCAACATTCGACCCATTTTTTCTTCATCACTCGAACAGCCCAAGTACCACTTTTCTTTCCCAACTTCTTAACGGTGATAACTATGCCACCTGGTTTTGTGCTATGCAAATATAGCTTGGTGCTAAGAATAAGCTTATATTCATTAATGGTTCTCTCCCATAACCATCTCCTATCTTTCCTTCTCTCCCTCACTGGGGCCAATGTAACCACATAGTTTTATTTTGGCTTCTCAACTCAATCATTATAAATCTCGCCAACAATGTTATTTATGATGAGATTGTTATGAAAGTTTGGAATGATCTTCGTGATCGTTTCTCTCAATAAAATGCTCCTCTCATTTACTAAATCAAACAGGCTATTGCATCTCATCAATAAGAGAGTGTATCTATGGCTGCTTATTTCACAAAATTGAAGAGTTTGTGGGATGAGTTGTCCTCCTTTACATCTCTCCATGCTCTTGTGGCACTTTGAAAGCCATCTTTGATTTTCAACTATAAGAAAGAGTATTGCAATTTTTAATGGGTCTCCATGACTCGTATGTGGCTATACGTAGTCAAATTCTCCTCACCAATTCATTGCCTTCTTTCAACAAAGCATATTCGATGATTTTATAATAAGAGAAGCAACATCAAATTCTTCATTTCGTTCCACCATCAGTTGAAGCCTTCGCTCTTCTTGCATCTAATAAATCACACAATCGTGATAATGATTCATGGTGAAAATCCCAAGGGCATCACAAATGTGATTGATCATTGTGGAAATGATGATAATACTCTCTACATGTTATAAACTTCATGGTTACCCACTTAAGAAAGCCACTAATGTCTCTACCTCGGATTCAAGTAACTGCTCGCCAACAAATTTATTGAGCACCTCAACAGCTCCTCCATCAATTACGTAAGAACATTATAATCATCTTCTCTCATTACTCACTACATGTAGTTCACATCATATGTGGACCCTCGTCGTTCCGCGCTCCCACATGACGTCTTTCCTTTCCTTTTGGAAAAAGAAGAAGAGGTTGCGTGCGTGCGAATCGTCGTTTGTGTCACTGGCTTGCCTCGTTCTCGAGGGCTTTGTTTGGTTGTCGTGTTAAGCTGGATATGTTTAAATGAGTTTATATAAGACCAGAGTCGCCACTAGCCAGTTACTTCGAATCTACAGTCGGCTAGACCCCGTAGAAACGTTAGAGAAGGGGATCCGAAGATTCCTTTCTTTAAAATGACTCCTTTTGATCTGCGGCCAGAGATTCGAGGTAAGGGATCACGGTTACAGGGTGGAAAGAGGTTAAGCACCCCACACACTGCCCGTACCGAAGTACGGTCTCTACTTCACAGAATCGAACTAATACTTGAAAGTCTGTTTTAATCCTCATGCATTCTCATTTTGAGGACTACATTGTTGCCTGTGCTGAAGGAAAAATATCGAGGCTTGTCTTCATAGATCACATAAGGTCGCGGTCCTGGCTTGACCGTTCCTGGAGCAGGAGGCTCCCATGGAATGGATACTGGTCCTCTTGATATGGCAGGGGGTTTCTCTGTTCGTCCCAGCTGTCGTAGTGTGATTGACACGCCTCCGGGATTTGCCCCTTGCATTATGACTAGCTCAACTGGAGGAGCTCCTTCCAGGACAATGGGCTCTTGCTGCTGATTCATATGGTTTCTCCATGGCGAATTGTATTGTTCCTGTGCTGAAATTGCCCCTTGCAAGATGACAGGTTCGTATGTGGGCTCGATGTATGATTGTGCTCCTTCCAGAATGACTGGTTCCCAACATGAAGGGCTGCAAGATGCCCCTTGCACAACTGGCACATCATATGGAAGTGTTCCTTCGAGTACTACTGGCTCGGAGACTAAAGGAGGAAAGGGACTTGCCCCTTGCATGATCGGAGGAGGATTTGTTGGCCCATAAGTGTAGGCATGAATGGACTGGATAGGGGAGAAGAAGCGATCGAGGCGCTCTCCTTCTTCTATGCTGTTGACGGTGGGGCCTCGAGATGAACTGGGATCCGTCGGATGTTGAGGCAGAGGATTCTGAAGAATGTTGTGGAAGCTGTTGCAGGAGTTCCAGGGACTGAGATGACGATTTTTCGGTCGTCGATCAGATCTTGTATGGCATTCTTCAAAGTAAAGCATCGATCAATGGTGTGGCCACGTCCTTGATGGTAGGCACAATACTCATTTTCTCGGTAATTTGGAGGTAGAGGATTTGGAGGAGGCCTAGGTGTCATCAGAGTGAGTAACTGCTTTTGTACCAGCATAGTCATGACTTGACTAAGTGGCTGAGTGAGTGGAGTGAACTTCTTGAGCTCCCTGTAATTCTGCCTATTCTGGTATGAGTATTGACCGTTTCCTCTAAACTGCTGCTGCTGTCGAGATGGTTGTGGCTGTGGTTGAGGATTTGGTCGTGGTTGATACCTCTGAGGTTGGTGCTAAACCTGATTTTGCTGATGCTGTTGATGTCACTGTGGGGGAGCATATTGATTACCCTGAGCAGTGGTGCTAATATTGTTTACCTCTGTTGGGCGGGGAGGAGAACCGCTGCGGTTTCCGTTCCCATATCCGATGGGTCTTCCCTCCACTCTGTTCCTCTTGACTGGAGTGGCTTGATGAGGCCATGGGGAGATCGTCCCGGCACGGATTCCTGCTTCGACTTGCTCTCCAGCACGGATCAACTGTGAGAAATTCGCATATGGATGCGAGATGAGATATCCAGATATGCCAGGATATGTTGAATGAACAATCATGGAAATTTGTTCTTCGTCGTCGATAGGTGTCCGCATTCTGGCTGCTATAGCTCGCCAACGTTCCACATAAGCTAATAGTGTTTCATCACTCCTTTGCCTGAGAGCCGCGAGGTCAGCTCTTCTGGGTGCCATGTTGAGGTTGTACGCGAATCTGTCGACGATAGCCTGGGAAAGTTGTTCCCACGTCCTAATGCGGTGGCAGTCTAATGAGGTGTACCAATCTAGGGCATCGCCCTTCAGAGATTTTTGGAACAAACGAATGAGGGCCCTTCATTTCCTGAGATTGCACTCAGCTCTCCAAAGAAGGCCTTGAGATGTGCTGTGGGACAACCGCTGCCATCGTATCTTTTGAAATTTGGTACCTCAAAGTTTTGAGGTACTTGAGCATATGGGAAAGGACACAAGTCTCTGAACTTGGTCGAAGGTAGATCTATTCCTTGTTGCCGCTGAAGCTGATTTTGCAAGATCTGGAACTACTCCCGCAACTCATCCAATCCTGAGTGATCTATTCGAGCGACTGGTGCCTCTTGGAGTAAGGCACGTTCTTCTTCGGCATAGTGGTCGATGTCTTCGACCCTATGGGCTTGCTGAAAAGCAACCGCGGGTTGCTGAAATTGATTTGATGACTGAACTGGATTCTGATGAACTTGTGCTTGAAAGGATTGTAACTGAACTGGAGACTGTACTGAAGGTTGAACTGGAACTTGCTGGAAATTAACTGGAGATTGCTGAATTGAAGATTGCTGGAAATTAACTGGAGTTTGCTGAATTGAAGATTGCTGGAAATTAACTGGAATCCCATCGGCGGGGATGTGCTGGAATTGAAAAGTTCTCCTATTTGCAGGAGGCTAAGATGCTGGGAAGTGACCCCCTTGTTGGGTATTCGCCACTGTCCGCTGATTGATGTGGGCTTGACACTAACCCACATTGTGGGCGTTCACCAATGCTGTCCCTGTTGCTGGAAATTGAATTGAAATTCCATCGGCGGGGATGTGCTGAAATTGAAAAGGGGTCCCCTCGGCGGGGACATGCTGAGATCTACTGAGATTGTTGTTTGCAAGATTGACTGGAAGCTGACTGGAAGTCCCTGCGACGGGAGTGCTCTAAGACGGCCTTGTCGTATCGAGAAGGTACTGAGAAGGATGCCCCATAGCGAAGGACTGAGATGGGTGCTGTCGGTAGTCTTGGGCAGACTCTTATGGTTGTGCTTGATTTGAACTGGAGGTCGGAAGGACCCGGCATGGCTGCTGAGATTGCTGAACTGGGCCAACATGATTGTTGGTTGTTGCGGTAGCTTGTGCTTGCATGAATTGCAAGAGCATTTCTTGCATTGCTCTCATTCCTTGTGCCAATTCTTGCATGATTGACATATTCTCAATTGGTTGTTGCACTGGAGGTTGCGCTTCAGTCATTTCAAGAGCGGAGAAGAGATGAGTTTCTTCTTCGTGGTCAGACATGGCTTGTTGAGCCCGAGTGCGGATTATGCTACGGAAGGGAAGTTGTTTCCGAACACGTTGAGCCCAAGGAGGCGCAATGGTGAGGACTATACTCTCTCTCTCTATATATATATATATATTAGGTTTTGGGACTTTCTATTTTTTTTTTTTGGGTAGAATGCTATGCAGATGAGATTGTATGAGGATTAATGACTTTCAAGTATAAGAATGATTCTGTTTTTCAAGTTGGATCACGACTAGTAGGACTAGCATATCCCTAGTGGAGTCGCCATTCTGTGGACCCTCGCCGTTCCGCGCTCCCACACGACGTCCTTCCTTTCCTTTCGAAAAAAGAAGAAGAGGTTGCGTGCGTGCGAATCGTCGTTTGTGCCACTGGCTTGCCTCGTTCTCGAGGGCTTTGTTTGGTTGTCATGTTAAGCTGGATGTGTTTAGAGGAGTTTATATAAGACCAGAGTCGCCACTAGCCAGTTACTTCGAATCTACAGTCGGCTAGACCCCGTAGAAATGTTAGAGAAGGGGATCCGAAGATTCCTTTCTCTAAAATGACTCCTTTTGATCTGCGGCCAGAGATTCGAGGTAAGGGATCACAGTTACAGGGTGGGAAGAGGTTAAGCACCCCACACACTACCTGTACCGAAGTACGGTCTCTACTTCACGGAATCGAACTAATACTTGAAAGTCTGTTTTAATCCTCGTGCATTCTCATAGATGACATGATGCATGAATGCAGGTCTGAACAGTAAGAGTTTCTGATGGGCAGGTTTCCATTAACAGGCAAGCCCAGAGCATACGCTCGAACTGACAGGTGCTTTATGCGAGATGCATGCTGTATGTTTAAATAATCAAAGTGCTTGTAGTGGCTAATGCATGAATGCAGGTCTGAACAGTAAGAGTTTCTGATGGGCATGTTTCCAAGGTCTGAACAGTAAGAGTTTCTGATGGGCATGTTTCCAAGGTCTGAACAGTAAGAGTTTCTGATGGGCATGTTTCCATTAACAGGCAAGCCCAGAGCATACGCTCGAACTGACTGGTGCTTTATGCGAGATGCATGCTATGTGTTTGAATAATCAAAGTGCTTGTAGTGAAGCAGGGGGGTTGGTAGAAAAGTGAATGTTGCACTTATGCTAGATGCAAATGAGATGATGTTGGAAAAAGAGTAGCTAGATGGACGGAGGTGTCACAAGGATTGGCTTTGAGTGGCTTAGATTAAGACTTGGATGGCTTGGGAGACTCGGACCAGTGGTCAGGCTGGGCTGGACCAGGGCTGGGCTCTCCTCACTCGGGCTCTCCTTGGTGGAGGAATGGGTTAAAGGGTGGAGAGACGGATTGCACTCGGGCTGGCTTCGGAGGGCTTGGCTTGGGTTGGATGTTGAAAGGAGAAGGGGAGGGGGGTATTTATAGCGTTGGAGAGTGGCAGTTCTCGTAAATAATTTTGGGTAGCCCCCTGGGGGCAGCTCGTACGGACGCTCCTAAGGTTTCAGCGCGTGGTACGGACATGCCTCGGGGCTGCTGTTTGGACTCAGTGGGTTGACTCGGTGGGTTGACTCAGCGGGTCGACTCGGTTATTTGACTCGGCGGGTTGACTCGACGGGTTGACTCGGTGATTTGACTCAGCGGGTTGACCCAGCGGGTTGACTCAGTGAGTTTGACTTTTGTAGGATTTTTCGACTGGTTTTTCTTATGGGGGGTTTTTCAGGCTGATGTTTAGGGGCGAGTTGACTGGGTTCAGGCTTGAGTTGGGCTATGGATTGGGGCTTACAAGGGTGAGTTTGGCTGAGTTTGGACATGGGATTTAGGGTATGGTCCTCCATTCATCCAACTATCTCTACCAACAGTGTAGCCGAAGGTGGGGTGTCTACAATATGACAAATTTAGCAAGAAATAATCTTTTTTGGTCTTCTCTTTTACCCCCTTCTCATGCATGGATCATCGACACTAGTGCGATTAATCACATGTGCTCATCTTGTCCTTTATCATCTTTTTCTTCAACATCTTACTTCCATTCGTTCAACTTCCTGATAGAGCTTACGTTCCTATTTCTCATAGGGGTTCCTAATAGAGCTTACGTTCCTATTTCTCATAGGGGTTCCTAATAGAGCTTACGTTCCTATTTCTCATAGGGGTTTTATTCCCCCCCCCCCCCCCCCCCCCCCCCCCCCCCTAACTATTGTATTTTTCAGGACCTATCAATGAAGAAGATGAATGTAATGGGTAAAGAACGTGAAATCTCTACCTTCTACACGTACCTCATGCAAATAATGTGGCTCTTCCTTCTACTTTCAATATATGACACTGACGTCTTAGACATCTCACTTCGTCTTAGCTTCAGGATATAAACTAATCTGAGACTTTTTTTTAAATAAATTGAAATTGCATGGGTAGTCTAACACGACATCGACACACTATGCGTGGAAGCTTGAAGCTGAGTTACTAGAACTATGGCTAAGTCCTAGAGGGGGCGTGATTAGGACCTTTTGAAAACTCTTGCTTAATTTAAACGAATTTAACAATGAAAATAATTAAGTAAGTAACACTTAGCTTCCAAACTTAAGTGGGTCCAATCACATAAACTAATAAATGATATAACAATTAAACTAGTTTACATAGTAAAAATACATCTCATGTGTGAATCTAACTATCATGTGCATAGCATACATTCCATTCAAGCATTCATATAATTAGCAATTAAATAAATAGTGCAAGAATAACAATGTGCTCAAATGACAATCATAAACACAACGATGTATAGTGGTTTGGTTTCCCTACTCCACTCCCGGTTGTTGTATTAATCTCTTGAGTACACCGAATTTCACTAAAAGGAGGTTTTAAATCAGGTTAACCTCGCAACCTTTACCAAAGGCTAGGCTCACCTCTCAACCTGAATGAAGGTTTTCCAGGTTCACCTCTTAACCTACGTGTTTGATAGGTTCCTCCCAACCTAGGAGTTTACAGGTTCCTCTCAACCCTTCGGTTCAAGTTTATGAACCTACAATGGTTTCTCAGGCTAACCAATAACTTACACACATACACCAGTGTCGGTGGCTCCCCTTAGAGACTTGGTCAAGTTTGTAGTCAAACTCTCAATTCAATCCTCCACGAGAAAAGTGCATGCACCAGATTCTTATAATGACAACTTAATTGTTGAATTGAGCTCATTTTGCCGTGCCTTCTTGGATTGCTTCTTCTAACTCTCTCGTGCTTGAATCAGCTCTCATTGTGCTCCCCCGATCTTATAGTCGATGCTTTGTCAAGGCTTTAGCTTCAACGATCAATCATCTTACATTTGATGCTCCTTTAAGATGCCCAAGGTGATAGGAGATAAGTTGAATTCTCTACAACTAATAGGATTTGGATGCCTAAAGGAATTCACCTAGAAAGATCTCATAGAGAGGTTTAGACTAAGGTTTTACCTATAGTTGAGGTGCCTAAACTTTTAGAGATCACGAGGGAATAAGTTCATCTTCAAATGAGCTTCGCATGCTCCAACATGTGATTAATCACAAGGAAGATGACTTGATTGGGTTAAGATTATAGCTTAATGGTAGTTGCAATATGGGTAGCTTCTAATGCACTAAAATCACTCTCACAAGCCCAAGAGTCGTCCTTATCTTTATACAGATAAAGCTCCAATGGTTGAAAAATGGTAGGCAACAGCTAGATGTTGATCGGTTGATTGCACACATAATTCAGGCCAACTTTTTATTTTGTTTTTGGCCTATTTCGATCAGTCGATTGGTGAGGTCGATTGGTCAATGGATACTGTCGATCGGTCGATGGATCGATCAACAATGTCATGAGTTTTGTTGTTTGGACTATTTGTTTATAGCAGCTCATGAACCTCTTAAGCCTTCTAATGGGTGGTCTTTTGGGACTTCTGAGGCCATTCTAAGATGACTAAAAGTATACCTATAAAATCCTAAGTCATGTAGAGGTTTAGGTTGTTTTGGTTCAAAGGATTAAGGTCACAAAGGCTTCTCATTTACTTGTTTCTGCTTCTTTGATGCTTCTTGTCCACTTGAATATTCGGTCTTCAGCTTGTCAAGGCTCAACCGACATTACAACACATTGAAGCACGTGATTGACAAATAAGGTGCACTAGTATGCCACAGAAAAGTGCATTAACAATCTCCCTCTTTGTCAATTACATGACAAAAACCTAACCTAGACCTTGTCATGGTTCATACCAATGACAATACCAAAATAACAAATAAATTACATTAAACACAAAAATTACAACTCAAAATACACTAAGTTATGTAAATCTAAGCAACGCTCCCCTTGAATTGCTCCCCCATAATCCACCAACCCCCTGCAATAACAAACAAATTCCCAAAAATAGAATACAACTTGTTTTGATGGGACTTGATCTTTCTCCCCCTTTTTGTCAGCAATCGACAAACTAATTTCTCCCCCCTTAATGATACATCAATTAAGTCTAAGGTAGGAGAAATTAGAATGTCTACGGTTTAATTATAAGCACATGATTACAAGAGAGATAAATGGCGCATGAACATTAAACACATGGAGCATGTATCACATGATCACATAAACAAATATTTTTTTTTATCTAAGCATATGTGGTCGTGCATAATTAATCATTCATAAAATATACCTATATAAACAGAAATGACCAAGGCATAGATTAACATACATTAAGCACATATTTTCAACAAAATTATGCTAATCTAAGCAGGATAACAGTTTAGCAATACGAATATACTAATTGAAAGCATAGGCTGAACAATCAAGGTGGGCTAATAAGGCTAGAATTCTCTGATTTGCCCATAAGCATACAAATGAGGCTAAACTCCACAGATTTATCTATAGTATCAAATTCTAGTTACCCTTACTAATGTTCTCCTAATTTTTAGCCTAAGGGTAACCTAATTTTCTCAACACCTTTATAAAATTCAGCAAATAGGGAGGGGTTGAGAACTTCTACTCCTAAAAGGGATAGTGGTCAAGATCCTCTCTTATATTAAAAGGGGGAGAGGTAGTGGTGGAGGCCATTAGAATTTTTACAGATTTTTTTTTCCCATCACCAGTAGAATCACTTGACTCGGATTTGGCTCCTCCGTATCATCTCATGTTACTGTCATAGCCTTCTTACCTTTTTCTTTTAGGCTTGATTGGACATTCATTGGCAACATGACTTATTCATCACAGTTGTAACATTGGATGAATTTCGATTTGGATGATTGTAACGCCCCAAATTTTTATATTTAATTGGAATTTTTTATAATATTATTTTGATTTGTTTTAATTAAATATATCGAGCATTTACTTTGATTTGAGAATAACAAATCATTAGTGTGAGATCTGATAGGCGACCATTTACAAAGTTACTTAGAATGATGCTATGAACGACATAAAATGGTTGGATTTCTCAAAACTCGCATTTTTTTTCAATATTACAATTATGCTCTTGAATCCCCTAATTCACGATTTCTGATCAATCAGATAAGCAGTTTTTAAATCTATCTGAAACATAAATGTAATTTTAGGTGTATAACAATACCGTGTAGATAGATTTTCAAGTAGGCTTCGTGATCATGGAGATCTTAACCTAGAAGCATTCGTAGTAATTGATCGAGAAATGTAGTTGGGAAAGTAATTATACCAAATTAATCGTCTTAGTGATAAATTTTTAACCTAGGATTTGAGTGATTATCAGAGGTGTATAGGTATGGAATCTTGAGTACCCAAAATATGAATGACTAACATGAACCTAGACTATTGATTTCTAGATCACATGGTTCTCATAATTCATTTAACTTGAAATTTTATCCCATACCTATTCATTATAAAATAACCGTACAAGTCAAATTTCAGCCCTTAGATCATAGTATAAGTGGCCCAATTCTCAAATCAGCTCCTTAACCCTTGATTTTAGTATCCATCAAGTGAGGAAAGTGAATGATAGACGTAGTCGAATATTCTCCTTCATATGAGTGACTTGGATCGTCCTTATCATGGATCAATAGTGCGATTTGAGTGCCTCACCTTGATAAGCCTCTTTCTTACTCGCCAAGTTATCCCGTTTTAGGAATTAACCAAGTTACCAACTCTTCTCAAATCTAGACCTTTCAATAAAACCACTTTCCGTCGTTACTCGCTTCTCAAATTTGGACCACATATTGTCCTCATGTGACTACGAGTTTACACAAAATTCGAATCATGATTTATAATCCTACAACGTCAAACCCTGAAGACACTCCTTGCCTTTATCACTAAAGGTGAAATTTCAGATCTAGGCATTTCCCACTATCGCTCAACCACCAAATTTTGTCCAATCATTTGCCTATCATGACTACACATTTTTTTTCAATTTTAGGCCCTGATCATCAGGCGTGGACCGTTCATTGAGATCAAGCCTGTTTTAGCACATGTCAGGCCATTTTCAAAGATCGGCCAATCCAAATTAGTGGTATGGATTTCATAAAATATCATCATGGACATTATAATATGGACCGTCAAAGCATTGAACATCCACCCTCATGCGCATGAGACATTATACATGAGAGAAAGCCTCTCTTCACGTGTGTTATAGAGAAAGCCTACAAAAATTTAGCCATCTCTACCCCCTTGCACATCCAAATCCTAGGAGTGAGAGAAGGAAAGAAAGAGAGGAGAGAGAGAGAGAGAGAGAGGAGACGATCCATCCAAGCCTTCCCTTGAGAGTGTTGTTGCCCAACTTGGCACATGTACATGTGTGGAATTTTAGAAAAGTTGGACCCCTTTGATGATCATCTCCTTTATCTTCTAGGTTATTCTCTTTTATTTCATCCTAAGCCAAGGTGAGGACTCCCTTTAAGCCAAACATCATTAGTAGAATATTTTTTTTAAGTTTCTTCTTTTATAAACTATGTTGATTTGTGGGTGTTGCTGAGACATTTAATACGTAGATATACATAAGATTAACACTACAATATCCTCATGTTAACTTTTGATTTCATGTGTGGATTTTTTTATGTGAAAGTGTGATTATTTCCATGTTCTTGTGAGAACCATGCATAGATTCTTCTTTATTCATGTTTTATATGTATTAATGATGATTCTTCTTCATTCATATTTTGCATGTGCTAATGATGATTATGATGATACATGCATTGTGTGAGCAAGATTATTTATGTGAATGCTACATTAATGTACAACCCTTGTCCCCATATCAATAAACTTGCTTGATGTAAAGAGATGGAGCCCGTGAAAGGTGTCCATCATGGAAAATAAGTATTGGCGTGACCATGAGAATACATTTGATGTTGGCCAAGGGATCCTCGTATTATTTGAGATGGATTCGTATGCTATACATGTATGTTTTGTTTATGGGTAGCCTCGTTAGAAGGCAATGGCTACTTTGGGACATGATTGATTCATAAACTGGGGCAAGGAGTGGATGTTATTTGTACACGATATCTCATGAGCCGGGGTTGGTGATATGGACACTAAGCCCAAGTTGTCGGCCTATACTAGGTTGCTTGCAACTCCCCATAGTGTCCATTGAGTTCCTTTAATATGGTTAGATGAAAAAATACTTAAGTAATGGTGAAACAAAAGTCATGCATTCACTTAGCTCCATGTGGGTGTACGAAATTGGGAATAGGCTAGAGCATCCTACTTCTCCTATACACTGTCTCGTGAAATTTGGGCTATGAGCGTCCCACTTCTCGCTTGGTGGGGCAAATCGTATGAGCTTGTGTGTCCCAAAAACTCTTGTGACTAATGGCTAGCGTGAAGTCGTAATAGGAAGTTTTCCGCTTCACGTATTATGATTCTAGCCAGAGTGCCTTAGCCAGAGCACGCATCTCATGCATTGCATTAACAAGATTTACATGTTTGTTTTGGTTGGTTAATATTATCATCCTGATTGCGTTTACTTTGTTATAATCGTGATTGTCTTGGAGGGATATACCTCACTATGATAGCGATTAACGTTATCCAAACACCTCCCAGATGATTTAGGTGAAGATCCAGTAAAAGAACCGAGCTCTAAGATGAAGAGTATGAAGATTCGTGGCAGCAGATAACGGATGATGTAACCGGAGCAACTTAATGAAGTTTTCTTATTTATGCATTCTTAGGATAGTTTCCTACTTTATTTCAAATTTGTAATAAGTCTTTCATTCTAACGCCCTATCCTGCCCTGTGGTCCGAGCGGGGGTTGTCATCCGGGTCCTTGATGTGGGATCAGTCGGGCTTCGAAAATACCGCTCCAGTCGGGCCAGGTACTTTAGTCCCACATCGGATGGATGAGCGCCCAAAGTTTAAGCTATAAGTGGGGTCTTAACCTTAAGGATATGACGCGTTTTGGGGTAAACCCCGAGAACAAATCTGTGAGGCTTCGACCAAAGCGGACAATATCACTATCATTGGGCTGGGGCGTTACAAAGGTGGTAACAGAGCCGAGGGCGGCTTTGCCCTGAGGGTGGGGGAGTCTAACGCTCTATCCTGCCCTGTGGTCAGAGCATGGGTTGTCATCCGAGTCCTTAATGTGGGATCAGTTGGGCTTCGAAAATACCGCTCCAGTCGGGCTAGGTGCTTTAGTCCCACATCGGATGGATGAGCGCCCAAAGTCCTGGCTATAAGTGCGGCCTCAACCTTAAGGATATGTCACGTTTTGGGGAAAACCTCAAGAACAAATTTGTGAGGCTTCAACCAAAGTGGACAATATCACTATCCTTGGGCTGGGGCATTACATTCATGGTCAAGACAATGATTGAATACTATATTTGATGTTTTATTAGAACATTTTGTTAATAACTCAGTATAGAAATCAATGGAATAAAATAATTTGTTTTCGTCATTGTGCTTGAAAGCCACACGTATTAAAGGTTTAAATGATTAATAGAATGTTGAGGATTTTGTCCTTGGTGCATTCAGTTAACACCCGAGAACTCGGCTCATCACGATATCCATGAGAGTCAAAAATCTCGGGGCGTTATAGATGATATCAGAGCACCATCGGGGTCTACATATGGTAGGTCTCTATCGTTTCCTCCATCCAATAGGTCAACAGCGCTATATTAACCACTATCAAGAAATTTGGGACGATTCCGAGTTAAGGTGGGCCACTTATGGACCGATTTTTTTATTAGGGCATTTGTAGGATGATCGGAGGGCTGAAATTTTATGTGTACGGCTAAAATATGCTCAAAAGCTCATATACAAAGTTTTGTGTGAAAGTGATCGTCAGAAATCATAATACTTAAAAATGGTACATTAACTTAAGTTTATCTAATGTCATTTTCGTAATTAACTAAAAATAGTGACATTTTCGAAATCCGGTCTTTCTACAACGTTTTTAGGGTTATTCTAAGCAACTTTTGTAAAGGGTCCCCTATCGGATCTCCTACAGATGGTCCTTTATTTTCAAAACAAGGTAAACGCTTGATATTTTATTTAAAATAAAATCAATAAAAATTCTGAAAAATTATCAAATAAATCCTGAAATTTCGGGGCGTTACAAGTACACCAGAGGCGAAGGGCATTGAATCAAGAAAGGCAAGTTGCCATAAAAGAAGTCGACAAACTTTTCAAGGTTGGATTTATTCAGAAAGCATTATACCCAGATTGGGTAGCCCATGTCGTTCTAGTAAAAAAACCCAATGGCAAATGGCACGCGTGCGTCAACTTTTCGAACCTCATTAAGGCGTGTCCGAAAGACAACTTTCCTACGCCTCGGATTGATCAGTTGGTCGATGTGATGGCCAGATATGCACTCCTCAGCTTTATGGACACGTATTCCAGCTACAACCAATTTCAGATGCATCCACCGAATAGAGAAAAGACATCCTTTATCATGAATAGAGGATTATATTGTTATAAGGTCATGCCCTTCGGCCTAAAGGATGCAGGCGCTACTTACTAGCGCCTCGTTAACAAAATGTTTGCAGATCAAATTGGCAGAAACATGGAGGTATATGTTGATGATATGCTCGTTAAAAGTAATAAAGAAGAAGACCCTCTCCAAGACCTCCACAAAGCATTTCAAGTCCTCTGGTAACACAACATGAAGCTTAACCCAGCCAAATGCACATTTGGAGTCTCCTCTGGGAAGTTCTTAGGCTTCATGGTCGGAAGAAGAGGCATCAAGGCGAATCCCAAAAAGATTCAAACTCTCCTGGACATGAAATCCCCTAAGAGCATCAGAGATATCCAACGATTGGCTGGAAGGATCGCCTCCCTTAACCGTTTCATCTTAAAGGCCTCGGATCGATGCCTTCCATTCTTCAATTTATTGTGAGGAACAGGAAAAACTCTACATTGGACAGTTGATTGTGAAGAAACTTTCACCCGACTAAAAGAATATATGGGGACTCCACCTATCCTCTCAAAGCCCTTTCATGGCAAACAACTGACACTGTAGCTTGTCGTACCCCATATAGCAGTCAGCTCGGCTTTAATTCATGATGACAAAGGAGTCCAGTGACCTGTCTATTACGTCAGCAAAGCAATGTTGGATGCTAAAACCCGCTATCCAGGAATCGAGAAGTTGGCCCTCGCACTGATTACTTCTACCAGAAAACTACGGTCGTACTTCCAAGCCCACACCATCCAGGTCCCCACGGACCAACCTCTGCGACAAGTCCTACAAAACCCGGGCGTGTCAAGATGACTAGCAAAATGGGCAATCGAATTGAGTGAGCACGATATCAAGTTCTGCCCCGCACACAGCTATCAAGGGGTAGGTTGCTGCTGATTTTGTGGCCGAATTCACCTGCTCGACTCCTTCTGGTGTAGATTCTCTGTTGCATTCAACTACTTCTGATACAGAGTGTCTATCAAACTCGGGTTCTCCTATAAATGCCGAACACCTCATCCACTCCTCTCAGTCGTCAGTACCAAGTCCGCTCACATGGACCCTCTACGTGGATGGGTCTTCTACTTCTCAGGGAACTGGGGCTGGAGTTATCTACTCGCTCCATATGGTGCAAAGTCGAGTACGCTCTACGATTCAACTTCCATGCTTTCAATAACAAGGCAGAGTACGAAGCACTCCTCATCGGATTATGCATAGCAGCATTTTCGAAGCCCGCAACCTCAAAATATACAATAACTCCCAACTCATTGTTAATCAGGTCTCTGACGAGTTTGTAGCCATGGACGAGAAGATGTCTGCTTACAAGCAAGAAGCTCTTACACTTTTGAGTACTTTTGAGTCGTATGAGCTACTCCACATCCCAAGGGAAGAAAATCGGTTGGCGGATTCCCTAGCTAGACTCAGCTCTGCATTAGAAGGAGAACTCGATCACATGATACCAGTCGAACATATACCAGCACCAAGTATAACTCAGCACCCTCCTCATTTAACCTATCCAGTTCACCAGTCTCCTTCCTGGATGGACCCGATCATCAAATATCTCAAAAACAGAGAATTACCAAAGGATAGGAAAAAAGCAAGGAAGCTAAAATTCACCGCACCAAAGTACTTCAGGAAAGAACATGTGTTGTATCGCCGCGGATACTCATGTCCACATCTCAGGTGTGCCCATCCAAAAGAAGCCAAATACATTCTTTCAGAGATTCATGAAGGAGTATGCGGTAATCATTTAGCCGAGAGATCTATGGCTTATAAAGCAGTTCGACAAGGATATTACTGGCCAACCATGGTAGCTGATGCAGAAAAATTTTCAAAGCATTGTGACAAGTGTCAACGGTTCGCAAAGGTTCCTCAGAAGGCCCTAGAGAACCTCACACCTCTCACAAGTCCGTGGCCCTTTGCTCAATGGGGAATTGACCTTATTGGTCCTCTCCCAATGGGTAAGGGACAAGTCCGATATGCAATCGTCGCAGTCGACTACTTCACCAAGTGGGTTGAAGCCGAGCCATTGGCGTCCATCACCGAAAAACAAACCACCAAGTTCATCAAAAAAATATTATCTATCGATTTGGAATTCCGCACACCATCATCACAGATAATGGCCGCTAGTTTGATAACAAAAATCTAAAGGAACTATGCGAAGAATTAAAATTTCGACATCTGATGACTGCCCCCCATCATCCTCAGGCCAATGGGCAAGTGGAGGCAGTCAACAAAATCATCAAGCAGCATTTGAAGACAAAGTTGGAAGAACGAAAGGGCGCATGGCCAGAATACTTGCCATGAGTACTATGGGCTTACCGGACCTCTGCTCGAACGTCGATGTGGGAAACCCCATTTTCCTTGGCTTACGGAGCAGAAGCAGTGGTCCTAGTTGAAATCGAAGTACCCTCCTACCGAGTGCAACATTTTGATAAGGAGGAAAACAAAGCAGCGATGAGCTTCCAGTTGGACATACTCGAAGAACAGCGAAACAGGGCTCAACTACGCTTAGTGGTACATCAACATATGAGATCTCGTCCTCAAAAGAAAAATATTGAGCATTACTCAAGATCCGAGATCCAAGGTATTCATGCCCAACTGGGAAGAACCCTACAAAATGGTCAGCGTCTTCAGGCCCAAAATTTACTACATTGAAGACATGGAACAAAGAGTTCTTCAATGCCCCACGAACGCTACCAACCTCCTCAATTATTATCAATAAAGTTGTAATAAAGTCCCCGGGACTTATTATCAATCAAGGAGAATCTTCCATCTTACTAACTAAATTAAACCCGCCAGGATTCATAAGGGTACTCTGGTATCCTCCATTAACAAACTTCGTTACCCACATGAAGGATTTTAACCCCGTCAGGGTTCATACGAGTATTCTGGTATCCTCCATTGACAAAAATTTTTACCAACACGAAGGATTTTAAACCTGCCAGGGTTCATATGGGTACTCTGGTATCCTCCATTGACAAACTTCATTATCCACACGAAGGATTTTAAACCCACTAGGGTTCATATGGGTACTCTGGTTGTGGACCCTCGCCGATTTCTCCGCGCTCCCACACGACGTCGTTCTCCCTTTCCTTTCGGAAGAAGAAGAAGAAGAAGAGGTGCGTGAGTGCGAAATCGCCGTTTGTGCCACTGGCTTGCCTCGTTCTCGAGGGCTTTGTTTGGTTGTCGTATTGAGCTGGATGTGTTTAAGTGAATTTATATAAGACCAGAGTCGCCACTAGCCAATTACTTCGAATCTACAGTCGGCTAGACCCCGTAGAAACGTTAGAGAAGGGAATCCGAAGATTCCTTCCTCTAAAATGACTCCTGTTGATCTGCGGTCAGAGATTCAAGGTAAGGGATCACAGTTACAGGGTGGGAAGAGGTTAAGCACCCCACACACTGCCCGTACCGAAGTACGGTCTCTACTTCACAGAATCGATCGAATATTTGAAAGTCTAGTTTAATCCTCGTATATTCTCATAGATGCATATGATGCATGAATGCGGGTCTGAACAGTAAGAGTTTCTGATGGGCAGGTTCCAACAACGGGCAAGCCCAGAGCATACGCTCGAACTGACAGGTGCTTAATGTAAGACGTATGCAGTGTGCTTGAATGATCAAGGTGTTTTATGGTGAAGCATGAATGCAGGTCTGAACAGTAAGAGTTTCTGATGGGCAGGTTCCAACAACGGGCAAGCCCAGAGCATACGCTCGAACTGACAGGTGCTTAATGTAAGACGTATGCAGTGTGCTTGAATGATCAAGGTGTTTTATGGTGAAGCATGAATGCAGGTCTGAACAGTAAGAGTTTCTGATGGGCAGGTTCCAACAACGGGCAAGCCCAGAGCATACGCTCGAACTGACAGGTGCTTAATATAAAGACATATGCATGTGTGTTTGAGTAATCAAGGTGCTTGTAGTGAAGCAGGGGGGTTGGAAGAAAAGTAAATGTTGCACTTATGTTAGATGCAAATGAGATGATGCTGGATGAATGATAGCTGGGTGGACGGAGGTGTCGCAAGGGTTGGCTTCGAGTGGCTGGATCAAAACTTGGATGGCTTGGGAGGCTTGGACCAGTGGTCAGGCTAGGCTGGACCAGGGTTAGACTCTCCTCACTCGGGCTCTCCTTGGTGGAAAAATGGGCTAAAGGGTGGAGAGATGGACTCAGAGCTCTCGGACTGGCTGGACTTCGAATGGCTTTGAATCGATTGTTGAAATGAGAAGGGGAGGGGGGTATTTATAGCAGCGGAGAGTGGCAGATTGCGTAATTTTGTCCGGGCGGCCTGCCATGGGCCGCCCGTACGGCCGCTCCTCGGTTTCCAGCGAGTACGGCCGTTCCCTCGGGGCTGCTGTTGGACTCGCTGGTCGACTCAGTGAGTTGACTCAGCGGGTCGACTCGGTGGTTTGACTCGACGGGTTGACTCGACGGGTTGACTCGGTGTTTTGACTCGACGGGTTGACTCGACGGGTTGACTCAGCGGGTTAACTCAGCGAGTTGACTCAGCGGGTCGACTCAGTGAGTTTGACTTTTTTGGGATTTTTTGACTGGACTTTTTTATGGGGGGTTTTTCTGGGTGGTGTTTAGGACTGGGTTGACTGGGTTCAGACTTGAACTGGGCTATGGAATGGGGCTTACAAGGGTGAGTTTGGCTGAGTTTGGACTTGGGATTTGGGGGTATGGTCCTCCGTTCAACCAGCTATCTCTACCAACAGTGTAGCCGAAGGTGGGGTGTCTACAGATGCCCCTCTTTGGCAGAGGTTGCGTGCAACCGAATGCCAAAGCGAGTGGACACCCCACTTCTGACCCGGTCATTCATAGATCATGGTCTGAAATCTTTGCTTGCTTTTGCATCTGTGCCAGTTGATTGTTTGGAGATCGCTCACTTGCACATACCGCGAGAGTTTGGAGAAAACGTTGCGATTGTCCCTGCAGTTTGCTGCAACCTGGGTACCCAATCGCAACCCTTCCATTCCCGACCGGTACTAACATCGGAAAGGTACAGCAGAGCCTCTGCGTCGACAGTCTTACGAGGTTACTGACCCTGTGATTGATTGTATGTTTGATGTTTTCCCAGATCACTCCAGGAGTACTTGTTTCGCTTGACTGTCAAAGTGGTTAGACGCCCTGCGTCCGATAGTCTTACGGGATTCTACTACGCCGACTTGGACTCAGTCAAGGTACTTCAGGCATCCACGCCTAGGTATGTGCGGGTGGGCTTTTCCACCCGATCTGCTGGTTTTGATGCTTGGTTTGCAATTCATTCTTTCCTTGATTGTGGTCTGGAATCTTTGTTGTCCTTTGTATCTGAGTCAGTTGATTGTCTGGAAATTGATAACTCGCACATACCGCGAGAGTTTGGAGAAAACGTTGCGATTGTCCCTGCAGTTTGCTGCAACCTGGGTACCCAATCGCAACCCTTCCATTCCCGATCGGTACTAACATCGGAAAGGTACAGCAGAGCCTCTGCGTCCGTTAGTCTTACGAGGATGCTGACCCTGAGACTGATTGTGTGATGTTTGATGTTTTCCCAGATCACTCCAGGAGTACTTGTTTCGCTTGACTGTCAAAGTGGTTAGACGCCCTGCGTCCGATAGTCTTACGGGATTCTACTACGCCGACTTGGACTCAGTCAAGGTACTTTAGGCATCCACGCCTAGGTATGTGCGGGTGAATTCTTTCCACCCAATCTGCTGATTTGGATACTTGGGTTACAATTCATCGTTTCCACCTGTTCAAATGGTTTCTGTGACCGAGCCTTTTGGCTTTCATCTTTTTGTATCTTGGCATGTGGCACGATCGCACTGACACTGGAGTTCAGTTCGATCATACTTTGAGTGCATTGGATCCGATGGTCTCCGGGGAAACCGCGAGACATCGGATCTTATTTGATTTTTGCGTTGGCTCCTACCCAGAGATATGGAAGATCTCCTGTTGTTTTGGAGGCAGAACGCTCTACTGGGAAAATATTTTTGGATTTTTGAAAAGACACCCACTCTGGGGAGTGATACTCCGTGGGGTTTTTATTTGCAAATAGAAATATTTTTTGGTCTTTTTGAAATGGGAACCTGGTTTGCACGTGCCTCCACTAGGGATGCCTGTGGGGTCTTTGGCTAACCGACTTTTATTTTGAAAGCAGGTAAACATGATGATTGATGCGATGGATGCTGATGCATGGAGATGCATGATGAATGCATGGCTGGGCTCATTCTCTTCTGGTCTGATGATTTTGCTTTTGCTAGAGATGCAGAGAATTTTGAGCTTATTGCTTGCAGGGTTGTATTCCCTTGGGGATTTTTCTTTTTGATACGGAGATTTGGACAGCGGATTGGTCAAGATCCCGACCCGTGGTCGATCAGGTCCATCGTCCCAAGATGCTGTTTCTTTGCTAATGAGAATGTACGAGGATATCATCCGACTTCAAGATGTTCTTCTGGGCATACATGTGATTGAGATGGTGTTTGGTTGCCCGTTTTGGTCAAGATTCCAATTTGCGGGCGATTGGATCCGTCATCCCATACTGTGAAGTGAGCGGAGTTCAAGACTCCTGAATTGTAGTGCTGGGGATGCTAATTTTTTTGTGATTTTTGTAAATATGTGGTCCGAATCTTTACCTGAGTGATCAGGATAGAGATTGGTTATTGAAAACATAGGAAATATTTTTGTGATTTTGAAAGTTTTGGCTGCAAGCAAAGGAAATATTTTTGTGTTTTTCGAAGTATTTTCTTTGAAAGCGAGAGAAATATTTTTGTGATTTTTTTATAACATTTTATTCGAAAGTAAGGGAAATATTTTGTGATTTTTTTGAAATATTTGATTTGAAAGCAAGGGAAATATTTTTGTGATTTTTTGACAATATTCTGATTGAAAGCAAGGGAAATATTGTTGTGATTTTTGAAGAGGTGATTTTACAATGTTTTTGTATTTTGTGATTTTTCTGAAATGCAGGGAAAAGATATGGAATTTCCATCCACTTCCAGCTTCTACTGCTGGTAAGGCACCCGATCCATTTTACGTCAGCGAGCAAGACGAGTCTCACACAGTTAAGTGCCGTAGTTTTACATCTTCGGATGAGGGGATTTTGAGGGTTTTCAGTCAACACACCCACAAAGTTGCCTGTTCCTCATGTGCAATGCACATAGACCACGTATCGTCCGACGGACTCCTTCGGCCACAAAATGAGCCACATCCTCACATTTCCCTTAGTCAATCCAGTTTGGGGTCTTACGTTGCTCACAATTCCGTGAGGGTGAGCTTCACCTCCCAACAGCCTTAATCCCCTTCATGAGTTCTAGGAACAGGGAACATCCGTCAGCTTCAACAGCGACTTCCAACTCAAGGTTGTCTATCACGGTGCGTTCAACACGAACAGGATTGCGGAGTTCTGCCCGCCTCAGCCTTTACCTGTTTAAAAGATTCCAGACACCCGTACGATCAAGTGTCAGCCATGTCTGGAACAGGTTAGGAAAGAAAGCCCCCGAGAAGTTAATCCCAGTGTAGTTTTAGGTCTTCGGACCACTGGGGATAAATTGATGGATCAAAACTGGTGATGAAAACTTTTTTGTTTTATATTGTATATATTTTTTTTTTTTGAAAAAGTTCCAGACTTCAACTCGAGTAATCGAGATTGACACTGGTTTTTATGGAAAGCTTTAAAATATTTTGGTATTTTCGAAATGATCCGGGTTATCAGACCTTGATTTCAACGGTCGAGGCCGATGCCGGTTTTTAGTTGAAAGCGAGAAAGGTCCCCCGAGAAATTAATCCCAGTGTAGTTTAAGGTCTTCGGACCATGAAACTGTACAAAAGAGGGGCAAACATTGTATATATATATTTTTTTTTTGGAAAAATGTCCGGTGTCAGCGGATGGACAATCCAGACTGATGCCGGTTTTTATTGAAAATCTCTCGGGATGTCGATCCCGACGTAGTTTAAGGTCTTCGGACCAAAACTTTAAAAGCGGGGCTGGTAATATATTTTTATGATTTTTGAAAATGTCCGGAGTCATTGATTTTGAGCAAACAAGACCGACGCCGGCTTTTATTGAAAATCTCTCGGGATGTCGATCCCGACGTAGTTTAAGGTCTTCGGACCAGACTTAGTAAAAGGGGGGCAAACACATTTTTTTGTTTTTTTTTCGAAATGATCCAGATCATCAGATCTTGGCCTGAAAGGCTGGGATCGATGTTGGTTTTTATTAAAAATCTCTCGGGACGTTGATCCCGACGTAGTTTAAGGTCTTCGGACCCAAAACTTTAAAAGAGGAAAGACATTTTTTTGTTTTCTTTTTTTGGAAAAAATTCTGGGTCATCGATTCTGATTTTGATGGTCGAGATCGATACCCATTTTTATTAAAAATCCCTCGGGATCTTGATCCCGACGTAGTTTAAGGTCTTCGGACCAGACTTGTACAAGTGATGTATATATTTTTTTGGTTTTCTGAAAATGTCCGGAGCCACCAGATCTTGAAGAAGACTGATGCCGGTCTTATTGACAATCCCTCGGGATCTTGATCCCGACTTAGTTTAAGGTCTTCGGACCAGAAACTCATACATGTGAACAGTAATCAAGGGCGGAGATTCTTGGGATTCTTCTTGGAATGGTTTGGATCATCTGGTCATGCCTTTGGATGGTTGAGATCATTGTTTGACCAAGTCAAATTCTTCTTTCTTTTTCTTGGAAATTCCATGGAACTTTTCCACATCATCCACCCAATTTCTCACCCATTTCTCATGAGATGAGATTTTGGTGAGATTTTCTCTTTTTTCTCACCATTCTCTTCCATCACTTCATTCTTACATGAAGGTACAAGATTCACTTGCAACCACCCTTCCCAAGGAGGAGTTCTTCCCAAGGAGAGGGAGAGGGAGGTCGTTTCACCTAGGTAGAGGCTAGGACGGCCTCCCATGGGCCGCCCGCCCGGTCTCTGCCTCCTGGTCTCTTCAGGGGGCTGGGTAAAAGGGTGCCTTCCCCTTTTCTATATAACATGGGACACCCTCCCCCCCTCAAACGTGCAATCTCTCTCTTCTCTCTCTCATACTCTTTCTTTCTTCAAGTTTCCTCTCTCTTCTTTGGTGATCCTTTGCTCTTTTCAAGTGGTGGGCCTTAGAGAAATCTTGGGACAGCAAGGTGGTCCTTCTTTGGTGAGTGGTAAAGGTATGGACCACTTCCTTTCTCTTTCTTGTCCTTTTCCATCTTCATTGTCTCTTCTCATGATCCTTTTCCTTTTTCATGTAGCTATTCAAAGGGGTGTGAAGGTGGGCCCAAGCATTCTTGATCTTTTCTTAGATCTCAAGTCTTTCAAAGGTGGTGCTTGGAGAAGGACATTGCAAGCTCTCCACTTCATCATTTTTTCCTTTTTCACACTCCCTCCATGTGCATGTAAGGAGTAATTTTGCCATGTCATCAAGTGTGCATGGCAAAATACTCTATCTTTTTCATGGGAGTTGGGCCTCTTTTCATGTGTATCAAATGGGCTCAAAGTGAAGTCATGGCCCTTGGTGTATTTGATGGGCCCAATGCTTCATTTTGGGCTCCCTCATGCTTTCTTGCCTTTGTCATTTTTCCTTTGGAACTATCCTTTCTTTTCCCTCTTCTTTTCAAGATTTGGGCCCATGGGCATGGTAGGGCCCATCTCAAGTTTTGGGCTCATGGGGCTCACTTTGGGTGACCCCATCTTTCCTTACATGTGTATGGATCAAGGTGGCTAGCCCATTCTTCATTTTGGATCTCAAGTGGGCTAGTTTTCCTAGGTGGGCTTATATGGACAAGTAGCCCAAGTCTTCCACTATTTCTTGATTATGATGTACATCCTTGTACAAAGTGTGGTGGGTTCCTTGAAGTTTTTCATGTGGATGGGCTTTTGGGCCTTCATTGAAACTTGGGCACTTCTTTGAACCATGTGTGCCCCACTACACTTTGTCCATGTGGATTTTTTATTTTCATGCTCTTTTCTTTAATGGATGGAGGACTTGAGTTACTTGACCATCTACAAGTCCCATGAGTGAGTTGTTCCCACAATCTCACTAAGTTCAAATGGCTTTCCTTTGTGGTAGGAATGTGGTTTTCAAGAGTTTCCCTTAGATGTTATCAACCTCAAATGGATGATTCTCAAGTGAGCTACCCATACAACCATGGGTCCTTGATCTTTTCTTTGGGGACTTGGTGGGTCATCCACTATCATTCTCAAGTATGAGTGGTTTTTCTTTCCATTTGTGGGAAAGAATGATACCCATAGGTTGCCCATTTTTGTCCCATGCCTTGGGACATTTTGGATTTTGATATTCAAGTGGGCTATGTGTACCATTCTTATCCATTTTCATGATGGTTGGGTGACTCATCAAGCCATGCTCTTTTGTGCTCAAATGGTCTCCCTTTTGGTGAAAAAGTTGGTGCACATAAGTTGCCCAAACTTGCCTTTTCATGGGCATTTTCAACTTTGATTCTTCATGTGGGCTATGTGCATCGACTTTCTACCCTTAGCTTCTTTGATTCATATGTTTGTGGGTAGACCTCCTTGTTGCATTTTCGTGGTCAAAATTTTCATCAAGATGAGGCACATAAGGTTGCCCATGGTTAACCCATGAATGGGTCCTCATGTTCTTCAAGTGGGCTATGTGCTCTCTTCAATCCATTGAGATGAGGCATTTGGGTTGCTCTTGGGGACCCGTTTCCTTTCTATTCCCCACTTGTCCATGCATATGTGTAAAAAGATGGAGACATCCTAAGTGAGAATCATGACCTTGGCATAAAAGTGAGTCAATCCTTGGCCACATGTGGACTTTGAAGAGGAACTTCTCATGTGCAGTAGGACTCTCATCCTTAGTTGATTTCATGGCACTTGAGTGCATTTGTTGTCCAAAATGTGTCCTTGGATGATGGACTTTTCTTACCTGAGGCATGCCATGCCACCTTCTTTAAGGCAGGCCTTACTTTTTCCAATGGGTCCAACACATATCCTAAGTGACACATGGAGTTGGACTTTAGATTTTGCATTTGAATGTGAGTCCAATCCCATGGGTTTCTTGGATGAGAATTTGGATTTTAATGGGTAAAGGATAGGGACTTACCTTGCCAAGCTTGTAGGATTCCATGGCGGATGGTACTAGGGGCCACCAAGTGGTTGACGAGGATGATCCTGCTTTCATTGTCCGCCGAGGGGACCACATGTGTTCCCTAGCTATGGAGCATCAACCTCTTCCTGCCATCAAGGGTCGAGGTACCAGGGATCGCTGGGACAATTGGATGAAGGAGCCACAGCCCTTGCTTGAGCGAGTACTAGATGGTACTCCTTTTGCTGGCCTCCTCACCCTACGCTTCCATAACAACGACGCCAACCGCATGATGCTTGCGGCCCTTTGTGAGAGGTGGCGGGATGAGACCCACACCTTCCAGCTTCCTTGTGGAGAATGGGGGATAACCCCTTTGGACATTTACATGCAGATAGGTTTCCCATTTCATGGGGCAATTGTCCCTCAAGTTAGCTCTTTAGCTCCCCTCTCTTCCACTGATTGGCTACGGCTTGTTGGTGACGTCCCTCCTGAGGGTGAATTCCAAGGCCATCAAGTGAAGATGCGATGGTTTTATAACAATTTTGCTTCTGTCGTCCCTACCACCGAGCGAGAGGCCCTCCACAAGGCGCGGGCCATGATCACTTATGCTTTTGGATCCTTTCTTTTTTGCCATGCGAATGAGAGAGTTGATCCTAAATTTCTTCGTTTAGTCGAGGATCTTCATCACCCCTATAACTGGAATGGGGCCATCCTGACCCGTCTCTTTCAAGGTCTGGACAAGACCTGTCGGCATAGCCGGTCCTTCACAGGCTTCTGGCCTGTTGTTGAGGTACCTCTTCTTTCATCCTCTTTGGAGCCGTTTGCCTCCTTTCTCTCTCTGATCATTAAATGTACTTTCATCCAGACCTGCTTTTATGACCATTTTCCGCATCTTGCGCCGAGGATGCGAGATGACATTGAACCCGCTCAGTATCGCCACATGTACTGGCATCAGCAGAATCGTCAGCGGAACTCCCGAGTTCCCGGGGACAATTGGCGTGCTGATATAGACGGGCTGACCGTTGAGGACGTAAGTATCTTGCTTGTCTTTGTCCTTGTACTGTACTTGTAACTGATCGTGGTAACCTCTTCTGCTGCAGTTTGCCCGGATGCCGTACGCTAGTTTCCCTCTCTACTACACACCCCAGCGCGTGGAGGCATATGATGCTTCATGTCTCCGTATTATGCTTTCTGACGCTGAGTCCTTCCAATGGTACTTGGGAGAGAGATTGCTTCGGCAAGTCACTGGGGTAGCTCGGGTCCCCTGTTCTGCACCTCCTCCAGCTGCTCGGATGCCAGCTGATGAGAGAGTTGAGGCTCTGGTGGGCCAGCCTGGCTTCCGTTTCACGATCCCGGATCGTGATTATGACGAGTGGTATCTGCTATTTGGCCAGGGGCCTTTGCTTCCTTCGCTTTACGTTCCAGGTGGCCGTCGCAGGTATGCTGGAGGTTCAGTGACTGCTCCTTTGATGGATCTTTATCGTCGGGAGCGGGACGCGAGGAGGGGCGATGATGATTATGTTGGTGACTTGTAGCTGGCTCTGCTTTATATGGTCTTGTACTTTTGTTTTTGTCCCCTTTTGTATCAAGCTCTTTTGGATGAATATACAGGCTTTGATTTCTCCCAAATTCCTTGGTGATGTCTGGATGCTTTGACTCTTGACTCATTCCTTCATGATTTGTGATTCTCAACTGCATGGACAATGACTTGAACGGTTTAGATTGCTTGTTTAGGCCCTGCGGGGCCCACTTGATGATTGGATCTTGGATTTTAGCCCTTCTTTTGATGATTGGTCTTTTGATCTCGCCACTCCATGACTTGTGTAAGCTTTCCAATGGTTTGGATCTTGATGATTTGGCCCTTGAATGGTTCAGATTGATGGATTTGGCCCTGTGGGCCCACTTGAGACCTTAGCTTTACTTTGGGGCACTTCTTTTGATGATTTGTGAGGTTAGGAATGCTTCTCATGGTGTGGATGATGGCTTGAACGTCTCTGATCGCTTGATTTGGCTTTGTGGGCCCACTTGATGATTAGATCTTGGATTCTGGCCCTTCTTGTGATGATCAAACCTTTGATCTTGTTGTTTGACGGCTCATGTAGGTTCTTCAATGGTTTAGATCATGATGATCTAGTCTTTGAATGGCTTGGATTGCTTGTGGCCCCCACTTGATCACCTTTCCTTCTCTTTGGCTTGATCAGCCCTATTCCGGTCACATTGCTTCATGATTGGACCAGTGGGGCACCTTTTGTATGATCTTGATCATCTTCAGTCGAAATCTGGAGTGAACCGGAGCCTTGGGCGGCCCACGGAGCGCCATCTGCTGACGTGGACTGTCAGCCTCACCTACCAAAAGCCCTGGAGCCAATCCCGCGGAGAGAGGGGATCTGCGTCCGTACGGGCGGCCCAGGGCAGGCCGCCCAAGGCTCGCCTCTTGAGCGGCCTGGGCTGGCCCTGGTTCGGACATCCTCTGTTGTCCCTTTTTCCTGTCCCCCACATTCTCTGCATCCGATTCTTCGATTCATCCATGAATCACTTCCTTGTCTCTTCTTTCATTCTCCTTTTGTCTTTTTCTTGGTTTGTCCTTTCTTGGGCAATGGATGGTGGAGATTTATGGGCTGTGGGGGCTGTCCAAGATGGGTCCCACACTTCAGATCTTCAACTGAGCTTTGATAATGGGGAAATGCCTTTAATGGATGGGGTAGATGGGGCATTAAGAGGGGGCATTGATGAGGGGCTAGGGATGGTGGTTGGTGGAGCTTTGAATGGCTCCATTAATGGTGGGATGGCTGGATTTTCTGATTTGAATGGGTCCCTCATTATGGGAGGAATGGATGGTATGGATGAGATGATGGGATGGGACATAGGTGAGGCTATGCATCCCTTGAGTGTGGGCCCCATGGATGATGTGATGGACGGTGATGATGGGACTATGAGGGACATAGATGGGCTGATCTCATGTCTGGATGGTATGGATGGCTCAGATGGTACCTTTGACGGTTTGGATGCTCTGGATGAGGGCCAGGATGTGCGGTATACTTCTTTGGGTGGACTTGATGTGATCATTGATGATGTCCCCTTGATGATGGACGGTGTGGATGCCTCGATGATCCCTTTGATCGGCCAGGATGATGATTGGATTCATGATTTCCTACTGGAGAGGGCCGCAGGTCCGGATCTGGCCGTTGATTCTTCGATCGGGGTAGCCGGGACCCTTTTGGATGGTTCAGATGTATTCTTTGACGGTCAGATTAGCCAGGATGTCACGATGTGCGGTGTGATCTTCACTGATAGTCCTTTGATGGAGAGCATTGTCCTTCCCTTGGTCGTCGGTCTTTTGCGCACTCTGTTCATGAGGTGGGCGAGTCTTCTCATGCGGCTGAGGTTGTGACAGTTTCCGACAGTGATGCGGCTATATCAGACATAGCCGTTACTGGGGACAGGTCAGGGGCTGTCGAGTCTGCAGAGGTTCCAGCTTTTCCTTCTCCTTCGCCTGTTGACCTTCCGATCTTCGATGAGTTGTCCTCGATTTCTGGGCCTTTTGTGCTGGAGGGGATACCGGTGAGGACTTGTCAGCTGCTTCCTCGTTCTTCTTGCTCGCCACGACTGCTTGCTTGGCTTGACAGCTTGTCAGCTTATGAGATTCGAGATTTGGAGTCTTATGGCTTTGGCAGTCTGATTCATATGGCTAGAGTTGACATTGACTGGAGGATGCTCGGAGCTGCCTTGATTGACTGGGTCCCTTCGTTGAACTTGTTTGCGTTCAATGATATGGAGATGGGGCCTTCTTTGGAGGAGCTTGCACGCTTGACAGGCTTACCCTTGGATTATACTCAGTACTTCTCGCCGAAGACATCGCCGAAGACTGCTACACCGCAGAACTGGTTTGGGATCCCTTATCTTGTTCGACCTGCAGCTAGTGGCCAGGATGCTGTAGTGTTCTCTTTGGACTGCTGTATGATCTTTTTTCGGGTCCTCAGAGTACGGCCGGTTCTACCTTTGCTCGGAACGCACTGATGTTCTGTTTGATTGCTGAGGTGCTGTTCTCGGGATGGCGCAGGTCCCAGACTCCTTTGCTTTTTGAGGTGATGAGCCGAGCTGTCCGTCGGCAGGGGATCATTTCTCTCATCTTGGCCGAGCTATTTGATGGGCTGACCGACTGTGCCCTGGGCCGCACTCGTGTCCTTCGCGGCTGTTGTGCTTTCCTTCAGGTATCTTTTCTGCACCTTTTTTCTTCTTGCTTTGCTAGGAATTGTTTTGCTTTAGCTGAACTTCTTTTACTTTCTGTGATCAGGTATGGCTATGGGAGCGTCTTTCTCTGACCGTTCCTGTACCTCTTCCTGGCATCCCTAGCTCTGACATCATGCGTTATATCATGGAGTTCCTTCCGCATACGGCTAGGATGAGCGAGCCCTTGTATCGCAGGATGTTCGCTGAACTTCGTGACTGGAACGTTCGTTGGGAGTCATCTTGGCTTTCACTTCCTCCAGTGCTTTGCGATGCACACCGCCATCCTCTGATGTTGGTAGGCTTTCGATCCTACTTTTCTTACCATCCGATCCGGTTCCTGCGGCAGTTTGGGTATGAGCAGGATGTTCCTCATTTCGCTTTCACGGGTATCGGGCGTCGAGTACTTCCCTCTAGATCTTCTGACTTCAGGACCCGGATTGATTGTTCCTTGGGCGAGTTATTTGACAGCTGATTTGTTGGGATTTGAGCTACGGACTTTTCCGATGGCGACCGCCCCATATCAGTATTGGGTTGCTGAGCAGTCTTTGTATCGACGTATCCCTTGTTGGCACCAGACTGCTGATGAGGATGAGCAGGATATTCTTGGAGATGCTGGCTCTTCATCTGGTTCATATGAACCTTTTGAGGAGCGCCCGTTTATCGATCCTGGCTTCCTCTTGGCCACTCATGGTCATCTGCTGTCTGAGATCTCTGCACTTCGGTATCATTGTGAGATGATGTCGAGGAGATTGGCTGCCGATCGGAGGTTGTCTGATGAGGAGACAGCGATCCGTACCCTTGAGCGCGATGAGGTGCATTACCTGCGTATGGAGGTGAGCAGGTTGAGAGCGAGACTATCTTTTTATGAGTCAGAGGACTCACCTGATGTGGCCGAGGAGGAGGGTAGAGATTGATTGTGTTGGCCACCTGCACATTCTTTTTTGCATATATGATTGATGATGATGCATTTTTTTGTATTTTTGAAAAAGATGATATGTGTAAGAGAAATATAATGCATTTAATTGAAAAGAGAAAAAACTGTTTGAAAATCTACTGTGCCATGAGTTGTCTTGTGAGTGTGTCTGGATTTTGTGTCGGGATATAGGAATCAGAACTGGGGCTCGGTCAATGATTTGACCGATATCTCGAGATTTGACTTGCTTGATCCTTTGGTTCCCTAGAGATGTAGGCAACGGGAACTCTCGTTTCCTGAGATTGTCAGAGTCTGTAGAGTTCTTCGCTCCTGACTGCGCTTCTTCTTGTTCCTGAACTGTAACCGCTTGAACTGATCTGGACCGTCTACTTTCTTGGTACCTGCACTTTTATTTTTTCTTTTCTCTTTTTTTTTTTTTTTATTTTGAGCCATTTTTGCCTGTAGTGCTCTTTCGAGTTTTCACCACAGCCGGCTTTTTCCCGTCATTTTTGCCCGTGGCGCCCTTTCAGGTTTTCACCACGTCCCGGGTATTTGGTCTTGCCTGCCCCTTGGCAGCTGTGCTGTTTTTACCCTTGGCGCCCTTTCAGGTTTTCACCAAGTCCGCTGTATGCCCACTGTTTTTACTCGGAGCGCCCTTTCGGGTTTTCACTCCGCCCTCTTTGTTTAGGCACACATTTTCTTTTTTCTTCTTTTTTTTTCTTTTTCTTTTCTGGATCTCTGGATAACTGCGGCGGCTAGAGGTCGGGAATCCGTCGTTGCCGGCCGATGGCAGTCCTTCAGCCCTTATCCTGAGTTACGATAATGGAGCTGTCGGTCTTTGCTAAAGACCCCTCTGAGATGGATGGATGGATGACTGTGTTTCTTTTTGGGTTGATTTTTTCCTGGGTGCTTTGCTTTGGCTTCCCTTCTTTTCTCTTTTCTTCTTTTCTTTTCTTTTTCTTTTTCTTTTGCATTCTTTTTCTCTCTTTTTTTTTTCTTTTTGAATCCCCTTATTTGAAACACTTGTTGGTGGACGGAATGATTTCTCAGAGGTCTTAGCTTCGACCTCTTGACTTCAGCTCTATTAAAGTAACTCTTGATAAGGTCAGAATAACTTACCCGTGAAAGATCTTCACGTTGTCGGCGTTGGTTGGCTCAGGAAGATCCACCCCTCTCATGCTGGTGAGTCTGAGGGCGCCTCCAGGAAGTACTTCTCTGACGATCAGTGGCCCGTCCCACGAGGGTTTGAACTTTCCTCTGGGATCTGAAGGTGCGACGGTAGAATCTTCTTCATGACCATGTCGCCTACCTTGAAGCTCCTTTTTCGGACTCTCTTGTTGTAAGCCCGAGCGATCCTTTTCTGATAGCACTGTGAATGACTTAGTGCACGCATGCGTTTCTCATCTGCTAGCTGCAACTGATCGAATCTGGCCCGTTGCCATTCTCCTTCTTCAATTCCGCTTTCTAATAACACCCGAAGTGATGGTATTTCCACTTCGACTGGTAGAACTGCTTCCATTCCATAAGTAAGCTCGAAAGGAGTAACGCCCGTAGCAGACCGTACAGACGTTCGATAGGCCCAAAGTGCATATGGGAGCATATCTGACCAATCTCGATAGGTCACGACCATCTTCTCGAGTATCCTGACGATTGTCTTGTTTGCGGCTTCTACCCCACCATTCATCTGGGGACGGTAGGGGCTTGATCGATGACGTTGGATCTTGAACTTGCTGAGGAAGTCATCCATCTTCTTGTTGACGAACGGGGTCCCATTATCTGTGATGATGGCATTAGGGATTCCATACCGGCATATGATGTTGTTCTTCATGAATTTGATCACTTGAGATGCTGCAATCGTGGTGTAGGAGGCTGCCTCTACCCACTTGGTGAAGTAGTCGACTGCCACAAGTATGTACTCGTGACCATTTGATGCTTTGGGACTGATCTTGCCGATGATGTCGAGTCCCCACATGGAGAAGGGCCAGGGGGTGGTCAGGTTGTATAACTCTGATGATGGGGCATGGATTTGATTCGCATGCTCCTGACACTTGAAGCATTTTCTGACGTGCTGGCAACAGTCTGTCTCCATGGTGAGCCAGTAGTAGCCGAGTCGTAGAATCTTCTTTGCCATCATGTGCCCATTCATGTGTGGGCCACAGATTCCTTCGTGTATTTCTTTCATGATCTTTGCAGCTTCTGTTTCATCGACGCATCGGAGGAGGATGTGATTATAGGATCGCTTGTAGAGAACTTCGCCACTGATGGTGAACTGGCCGGCCAAACGTTGGATGGTTCGGCGATCTGTTGCTGTTGCTGATTCTGGATACTCCTGGGTTTCGAGATATTGCTTGATGTCGGCATACCAGGGTTTGTCAGGGACAGCTTCGGCTTCTTCTATTTGCAGGCAAAAAGCAGGTTCTTCTTGAATTTCGACTGTGAGCTCCCATTCTGAAGCTCCTTTTGGGATCTCGAGCATTGATGCGAGCGTGGCGAGAGCATCTGCAAACTGGTTCTTGGCTCTGGGCATGTATGAGAAGGTGATTTCCTTGAATTCTTCGATCAGATTGTCAAGATACACATGATATGGTATCAACTTCTCGTCTTGGTCTTCCATTCGCCATTGGTCTGATTGATGATAAGCTGTGAGTCTCCAAATACTCGTAGCTTCTTGACGCCCAAGATTATGGCTTCCCTTAAGCCAGCGATGCATGCTTCGTACTCTGCCATGTTGTTGGTGCACTCGAATGCGATGCGCCTCGAGATAGGAATAGGGACATCATCTGGAGAGTAGAGGATTGCTCCAATACCACTCCCTTTAGAATTTGCTGCGCCGTCGAAGAATAACGTCCATTCATCTTTTTTCTTCTTTTCTTCCTCTTCAATGAGCAAGAGATCTTCATCAGGGAAGAATGTCTTGAGCGGCTGATAGTCCAGGAGAGAGTGAGCCGCAAGATGATCGGCGAGGGCCTGTCCCTTGATTGCCTTTTGAGTGACATAGGTGATGTCAAACTCAGACAAGAGTAGCTGCCATTTAGCTATCCTTCCAGTGAGTGCCGGTTTCTCGAACAGGTACTTGAGCGGATCCATGTGAGCGAGGAGGAGAATAGGGAATGCAATCATGTATTGACGGAGTCGCTGAGTTGCCCAGACTAGGGCGAGGCAAGTCTTCTCGATCGGGGAATACCTGGTCTCGTAGTCGGTGAACTTTCGACTCAAATAGTATATTGCTTGTTCCTTCTTCCCGGTTTCGTCGTGTTGGCCGAGGACACAGCCAATGGCTTCTGCTGCTACCGAGATGTATAACAATAGTGGTCGTCCAGGAGTGGGAGGCACTAGGACTGGAGGATTCATGAGATATTTCTTGATGCGGTTGAAGGCGACTTGGCAATCGTCATTCCATTCTTTTGGGACGTTCTTCCGAAGGAGCTTGAATATGGGCTCACAGATAGGTGTGAGCTGTGCGATGAAGCGACTGATGTATTGAATTCTGCCGAGGAAGCCACGAATTTCTTTCTCTGTTCTAGGAGGGGGCATCTCGATGATTGCTCTGGTTTTGGTCTCGTCGACCCTGATGCCATCCTTCGCTCACCATAAAGCCGAGGAGCTTACCTCCCATTGCACCGAAGACACATTTCTGAGGGTTGAGGCGAAGCTTGTACTTTTCTAATCTGTTGAATAACTTCTTCAGATCTTCAAAGTGTCCTTCAATTGTGCGAGATTTGACGATCATGTCGTCCACATATACTTCGAGCTCTTTGTTCATCATGTCGTGGAATAGTGCTGTCATTGCTCGCTGATATGTTGCTCCTGCGTTCTTCAGACCGAACGGCATTACCCTGTAACAGAAGGTTCCCCAGGGAGTGATAAATGCTGTCTTCTCACGATCTTCGACGGCCATCTTGATCTGATTGTAACCTGAGAACCCGTCCATGAATGAGAAGATCTTGTATCCAGCGGTGTTGTCGACCAGAGTGTCGATATGTGGCAAAGGGAAGTCATCTTTTGGACTGGCTTTGTTGAGATCTCGGAAGTCGATGCACATTCGAACCTTGCCGTCCTTCTTTGGTACTGGCACGATGTTGGCGAGCCATTCAGGGTAGTTGGAGACTACCAAGAATCCCGCGTTGTACTGCTTGATGACTTCATCTCGGACTTTCAGAGCCCATTCTGGCTTCATTCTTCGGAGTTTTTGCTTCACGGGCTTCATATCTGCCTTGGTTGGCAGATGGTGTACAACGAGCTCTTCATCGAGCCCCGGCATGTCTTCATATGAGAACGCGAAGTTGGACAATCTTGGAGCTAGGAACTCTATCATTTTCTGTTTCATCTCAGGTGGCAACGATTTTCCAATGCGTACTTCCCTAGGGATCTCAGGCGTCCCCAAGTTTACTATCTCGAAATCATCGGCTACAACATTGGCTTTAGATTCGAACTTTTTGAGGAGATCCTCTAGTTCGGGAGCTGGATCATCATCTTCCTCGTCCCGAGCTTCGTCCAGACCCATGAGTTCGAAGTCTAATTCGATGTCGAAATCATATGATTCGACTTCAAACTCATGCGACTCTTTAGACGAACTTGGCACACTATTGAATGCAGGAAAAGAAATATTTTTTGGTTTTTGAGATTTTTCTGAAATTGAAATGACTAGATGTTTTTGGTTTTTGAAAGTTTTTGATTTTTTTGGATTTTCGAAATTCACGGGACTTTGAACAAGCGGGCATTGCAGACCATGATTGATCCCAACTTGTTCCAAAGTTCCGGTCGCTGCTTAAACAGGCGTTTTTTTTTGGAAGCCAGAGCCCTCAGATGGCTCTTTGGCTGATTCAAAAGTTAGGGGAACAGATGACCATTCAGGACCCCACACTTCCTCCCCTGAAGAGGTGGGGGTTGATGATTTGGGCGAAGAGTCACGGTCTGGCCCAATGACCATGACTTCTTGCTGGTCAGGGTTCGAGATCTGAGTCGTACTCAGTCCCTCCCGGATCACTTACCTCGCATTGCAGTTCGTCTGGTTCCACAGCTGAGACACAAGTTTGGAACCTGGACATCAGACCAATCTAGGGCTGGCCACTTCCCTTTCTTGGTCCAATGGATGGGCTGCTTCTGCCCCTGGCTGATGATTGATGATGTTGACTTTGCAGAGATGGGCAAGTCGTGCCCCTTGCTAATTGGTGATGAGATGGGCGAGTCGTGCCCCTTGCTGATTGAAGTGGGCAGGTTGTGCCCCTGGCTGTTTGAAGTGGGCAGGTTGTGCCCCTGGTTGATTGAAGTGGGCAGGTTGTGCCCCTGGTTGAGAGAAGTGGGCAAGTTGTGCCCCTGGTTGGGAGCAGGTGTCAGAGTAACCTGGTCCTGAAGCTGCTGTATTTGTCTTCCTTCTTCGTCTTCATCATTTCCTCCTTCTTCTGGAGGCTTAGAGGGTTCGAGAATCTGATCCCATCGAATGGGGGGCCACGTAGCCCAAACTAGGCTCATCGGGAGGCCTTTGTGTAGTGCAGTCGGTTGATTCCCTCCTGGATCTTTGCAAGGTTCTCCTGGCTTGACGAATTGGATGGGTGAGCACCGAAATTTCTTCCTTCTCTTGTCCATGAAGGTTGCCCTGTATCCGAGTCCCCACTTGCGTTGGTTATATACCTAGCGATACCTTTCTGGACTTGAAGTGATTCTTCATTCGGTATTTGAGGCTCAGACGCTCTGCCGGTGAAAAGACACGGTCCACCCTTATCGGTTCTGGATTGGCGATAGAGTTCACAGTCTCGAATTCGAAACTGTGAAACGGGATGTCTTCTTCAGAGTGCTGGATATCGATGACCGGGATGTCTGGTTCAGTGGCAGTAGCATTGGAAGGAATGATGAGCTCCTTCTCTGCATGGATAGAGATCACTTGATTTCCACAGATATACTTCACTCGTTGATGCAGGGTTGATGGCACAGCTCCAACCTTGTGCAGCCACGGTCGTCCGAGCAGCATGTTGAAAGAGGCTGATATATCCAGGATTTGGAATGTGATGGTAGAAACTTCTGGACCTATCTGTACCTCTATGTCGACCTCCCCTTCCACTGATCGGCGGGTGTTGTCAAATGCTCTGACGCATATGGTGCTGGGTCGGAATGAAGAAGGACTGATTCCCAGGCGTTCCGCGGTCTTGAGTGGGCAGACATTTAAGCTTGAGCCATTATCGATAAGGACCAGCGGAACACAGAGGTCTTTGTATCGTAAGGCTATGTTGAGGGATCGCCCATGATCTCGTCCCTCTGGTGGCAACTCATTATCGGTGAAGGTGATGGCGCGCGGAGCCAGTAGCTGTCCAATCATCAATGCAATCATCTCTGGTGCCGTATCGGAGGAGACATGAGCATCATTCAAGGTCTTGGCAAACATTTCTCGGTGTATGCGAGATGTGCAGAGTAGCTCCCATACTGAGATTTGTGCAGGGATTGACTTGAGCTGAGTTGCTACATCGTATGCGGCTTCATTTTTGCTGCCGAGGCCTGAGAGGACGCCTTTGGGATCTCCTCTGTTTTGATTATCTCTTCGGATGCAACGCCCGTTGGGATTCATGTTTCCCACTTCCGCACATTCTGGATAGTGCCATGGAACCTCTTTGTAGTTTTCCTCCCTTTTGCCTTCTAGGACCACTGGTTCTTGCAACGGTGCTGGTGTGGGTACCAGATCTTCCTCGTATAGAGCTTTTGCCTTGAGAACTACATTGTTGCCTGTGCTGAAGGGGTAGTATCGAGGCTTGTCTTCATAGACCACATAAGGTCGTGGTCCTGGCTTGACTGTTCCTGGGGCAGGAGGCTCCCATGGAATGAATACTGGTCCTCTTGATATGGCAGGAGGTTTCTCTGTTCGTCCGAGCTGCCGTAGCGTGATTGATATGCCTCCGGGACTTGCCCCTTGCAATATGACAGGCTTGACTGGAAGAGATCCTTCCAAGACAACGGGCTCTTGCTGCTGATGAGTGTAATCCTTCCATTGCGGATTGGATTGTTCTGGAGTTGCCCCTTGCAAGATGACAGGTTCGTATGTGGGCTCAATGTATGATTGTGCTCCTTCCAGGACGACTGGTTCCCAGCTTGAATGGTTGTAAGGTGCCCCTTGAACAACTGGTATATCAGTATGGAGGTGCTCCTTCAAGCACTACTGGCTCGGAGATTGAAGGAAGAAAGGGACTTGCCCCTTGCAAGACTGGAGGAGGATTTGTTGGCTCATAGGTGTAGGCATGAATGGACTGAATAGGGGAGAAGAAGCGATCGATATGGTCCCCTTCTTCTATACTATTGACGGCAGGGCCACGAGACGAACTGGGGTCCGTTGGATGCTGAGGCAGAGGATTCTGAAGGATGTTGGTGGAAGCTGCTGGAGAAGTTCCAGGGACCGAGATGACGATCTTGCGGTCATCAATCAGGTCTTGTATGGCATTTTTCAAAGTATAGCATCGATCAGTGGCGTGGCCACGTCCTTGATGGTAGGCACAGTACTCATTTTCTCGGTAATTTGGAGGCAGAGGATGAGGCGGAGGCCTAGGTGTCATCAGAGTGAGTAACTGCTTTTGTACCAGCGTAGTCATGATTTGACTAAGTGGTTGACTGAGTGGAGTGAACTTCCTGAACTCCCTGTAATTCTGCCTGTTCTGGTATGAGTATTGGCCATTTCCCCTGAACTGCTGCTGTTGTCGAGGTGGCTGTGGCTGAGGATTCGGTTGTGGCTGATATCGCTGAGGCTGATGCTGAACTTGATTCTGCTGATACTGTTGACGTCCTTGTGGGGGAGCACGTTGATTTCCTTGAGCAGCGGTGTTGATGTTGTTTACCTCTGTTGGGCGGGGAGGAGAACCATTGCGGTTTCCATTCCCGTGCCCGATAGGTCTTCCTTCCACTCTGTTCCTCTTGACTGGAGTGGCTTGATGAGGCCATGGGGAGATCGTCCCGGCCCGGATTCCTGCTTCAACTTGCTCTCCAGCACGGATCAATTGTGAGAAATTCGCATATGGATGCGAGATGAGATACCCAGATATGCCTGGGTATGTTGAATGAACAATCATGGAGATTTGTTCTTCATCGTCGATGGGTGTCCGCATTCTGGCTGCCATAGCTCGCCAACGTCCCACATAAGCTGATAGTGTTTCATCACTCCTTTGCCTGAGTGCTGCAAGGTCGGCTCTTCTGGGTGCCATGTTGAGATTATATGCGAATCTGTCGACGAAAGCCTGGGAGAGCTGTTCCCATGTTCTGATGCGGTGGCAGTCCAATGAAGTGTACCAATCTAGGGCATCGCCCTTCAGAGATTTTTGGAACAATCGAATGAGGGCCCCTTCGTTTCCTGAGATTGCACTCAGCTCTCCACAGAAGGCCTTGAGATGTGCTGTGGGACAACCGCTGCCGTCGTATCTTTTGAACTTTGGAACCTCAAAGTTTTGAGGTACCCTGAGCATCTGGGAAAGGACACAAGTCTCTGAACTTGGTCGAAGGTAAGTCGATTCCTTGCTGTCGCTGAAGCTGATTTTGCAAGATCTGGAACTGCTCCCGCAACTCGTCCAGTCCTGAGTGATCTGTTCGAGCGACTGGTGCCTCCTGGAATAAGGCACGTTCTTCTTCGGCATAGTGGTCGATGTCTTCGACCCTATGGGCTTGCTGAAAAGCAACCGCGGGTTGCTGAAATTGGTTTGATGATTGAACTGGATTCTGATGAACTTGAGCTTGAAATGATGGTAACTGAACTGGAGACTGTACTGAAGGTTGAACTGGAACTTGCTGGAAATTAACTGGATTTTGCTGAATTGAAGATTGCTGGAAATTAACTGGATTTTGCTGAATTGAAGATTGCTGGAAATTAACTGGAATCCCATCGGCGGGGATGTGCTGGAATTGAAAAGTGCTCCTGTTTGCAGGAGGCTGAGATGCTGGGAAGTGACCCCCTTGTTGGGTATTCGCCACTGTCCGCTGATTGATGTGGGCTTGACACTGACCCCCATTGTGGGCATTCGCCAGTGCTGTCCCTGTTGCTGGAAATTGAATTGAAATCCCATCGGCGGGGATGTGCTGGAATTGAAAAGGTGTCCCATCGGCGGGGACATGCTGAGATCTACTGAGATTGTTGTTTGCAAGATTGACTGGAAGCTGACTGGATGTTCCTGCAACGGAGGTGCTCTGAGATGGCCTTGTCGTCGCAGGAAGATATTGAGAAGGATGCCCCACAGCGAAGGGCTGAGATGGCTGCTGTCGGTAGTCTTGGGCAGACTCCGATGGTTGTGCTTGATTTGAACTGGAGGCCGGGAGGACCCGGCATGGCTGCTGAGCTTGCTGAACTGGGCCAACCTGATTGTTGGCTGCTGCGGTGGTTTGTGCTTGCATGAATTGCAAGAGCATTTCTTGCATTGCTCTCATTCCTTGTGCCAATTCTTGTATGATTGGCGTATTGTCAACGGGCTGTTGCGCTGGAGGTTGCGCTTCGGTCATTTCGAGAGCAGGGAAGTGATGAGTTTCTTCTTCGTGGTCGGACATGGCTTGCTGAGCCCGAGTGCGGATTATGCTGCGGAAGGGAAGTTGTCTCCGCGTACGTTGAGCCCGAGGAGGCGCAATGGTGAGGACTGTACTCTACTCTTTTTGGGTTTTGGGATTTTCTATTTTTTTTTGTTTTGGAATTTTCTATTTTTTTTGTGTTTGGGTTTGGGTAGAATGCTATGCAGATGAGATTGTATGAGGATTAATGACTTTCAAGTACGGGAAGGATTCTGTTTTCAAGTCGGATCACGACTAGTGGGACTAGCTTATCCCCAGCGGAGTCGCCATTCTGTGGACCCTCGCCGATTTCTCCGCGCTCCCACACGACGTCGTTCTCCCTTTCCTTTCGGAAGAAGAAGAAGAAGAGGTGCGTGAGTGCGAAATCGCCGTTTGTGCCACTGGCTTGCCTCGTTCTCGAGGGCTTTGTTTGGTTGTCGTGTTGAGCTGGATATGTTTAAGTGAATTTATATAAGACCAGAGTCGCCACTAGCCAGTTACTTCGAATCTACAGTCGGCTAGACCCCGTAGAAACGTTAGAGAAGGGAATCCGAAGATTCCTTCCTCTAAAATGACTCCTGTTGATCTGCGGTCAGAGATTCAAGGTAAGGGATCACGGTTACAGGGTGGGAAGAGGTTAAGCACCCCACACACTGCCCGTACCGAAGTACGGTCTCTACTTCACAGAATCGATCGAATACTTGAAAGTCTAATTTAATCCTCGTATATTCTCACTGGATGATATGATGCATGAATGCGGGTCTGAACAGTAAGAGTTTCTGATGGGCAGGTTCCAACAACGGGCAAGCCCAGAGCAGTACGCTCGAACTGACAGGTGCTTAATATAAGACAGTATGCAGTGTGCTTGAATGATCAAGGTGTTTTATGGTGAAGCATGAATGCAGGTCTGAACAGTAAGAGTTTCTGATGGGCAGGTTCCAACAACGGGCAAGCCCAGAGCATACGCTCGAACTGACAGGTGCTTTAATATAAAGACATATGCAAGTGTGCTTGAGTAATCAAGGTGCTTGTAGTGAAGCAGGGGGGTTGGAAGGAAAGTAAATGTTGCACTTATGCTAGATGCAAATGAGATGATGCTGGAAAAAGAGTAGCTGGATGGACGGAGGTATTGCAAGGGTTGGCTTCGAGTGGCTGGATCAAGACTTGGGTGGCCTGGGAGGCTTGGACCAGTGGTCAGGCTGGGCTGGACCAGGGTTAGACTTTCCTCACTCGGGCTCTCCTTGGTGGAAAAATGGGCTAAAGGGTGGAGAGATGGACTCAGAGCTCTCGGGCTGAAATGGACTCGAATGGCTTGTTGAAATGAGAAGGGGAGGGGGGTATTTATAGCAGCAGAGAGTGGCAGAAGTCGTAATTTCGTCCGGGCGGCCTGCCATGGGCCGCCCGTACGGCCGCTCCTCGGTTTCCAGCGAGTACGGCCGTTCCCTCGGGGCTGCTGTTGGACTCGCTGGTCGACTCAGTGAGTTGACTCAGCGGGTCGACTCGGTGGTTTGACTCGACGGGTTGACTCGACGGGTTGACTCGGTGTTTTGACTCGACGGGTTGACTCGACGGGTTGACTCAGCGGGTTAACTCAGCGAGTTGACCCAGTGAGTTTGACTTTTTTTGGGATTTTTTGACTGGCCTTTTTTATGGGGGGTTTTTCAGGGTGGTTTTTAGGACTGGGTTGACTGGGTTCAGGCTTGAACTGGGCTATGGAATGGGGCTTACAAGGGTGAGTTTGGCTGAGTTTGGACTTGGGATTTGGGGGTATGGTCCTCCGTTCAACCAGCTATCTCTACCAACAGTGTAGCCGAAGGTGGGGTGTCTACAGATGTATTTGACTTCAAAAGACAAAAACAGGTATGTACGTTTTCATCCAACTGATGCCACTCTGTGAATTCAATGTTCACAAAATTAGAAATTTGACTAATCCCATCGGTTAAAATAGAAAAAGGAGCAATGGCCACATGTTATTCTCTGGTCATAGTTGGAATTTAGGAGCTGAAAATTCATTAAGGTTAGATGAACTGTCCGTATCAATGGATATATTGGACTAACTATTCCTATGTACTCTAATGAAAATATGGACCATGTGCAGCTGCCGCTTGCCTCAAAGCAATCCAGTTAAGAATGAGGTACTTATGATGGTTTGTTTTTTGTTTGTATTTTTCTAAGATGCCCTTTTGTTTGTGTAAATCTCCAAGAGTATCTCTCCTCCTTTTCATTTACTAGCTAGCTATATTATATATGATGGCTAGTATTTTATGTTTTCATAATGACAAATTTGTTTGGAGATTCCTAGGTTGTGCAGATGAGACAAGCTTTGCTAAGATACAATCACATTTTATGTGCAGATGACAGTTATAGTAGCTGGCAAGAGGTCATAACTCTTTTTCTTAAATCAAATTAAAACACTGACTTCTCATGTTCCTTACTAGTTGGATGCAACTGTGATCAATCTAGAGATCATTGCTTCTTCTTCTTCTTCTTTTTTTTTTTTTTTTTGGTATCCTGTTTTATTTTGTCAGGTTGAAGCTGAATGCAAGGAAGACCCTGAAGGTCTGGCCCTTGATTAGCTACGAAAGGAGTTGTTTGTGCTACTTCAGAAGTGCAAGGGCGACAACTTGTAAAGCTGCTTAATACAGACCCTCTTAGTGGTGTAGGACAGACAGAAGCCTCACATTTTCTTTCTTCATTGGAAATGAGGTTCTTCCTAATTTATGTGGCGTGACTCTACATGTATCCCTTATTATTTTCCCTTTTTTTCTGATAGGTCAGTTGAGCTTGAACCCGTGACCTCAATATTTAAACTCACTCAATACCATTGAGCCATTCTTCTCTTTATTTCTGAATCTGTTGCTAGTGGTCTTTTGCCATTGGATGTTGATGTTGAGTCTAATCCGTTGGAATACGATTTGCAACTGCAAATTTGACTGGAAAACTAGAGATCAGATCTGATCCTTCATCTATGCCATTCTACTCTTCAATTCACAGAAATTTAATCAGAATTTCAAGTTTCAGATCAATGCTCTATCACTGTAGGGGCCAATGCACTTCAAAATACAGCCAGAACATGTATCCTTGTGAAAAGAAGAATTTCCCAACAAAACAACCAAACAAATGTTAGAATAGTGCTCGCTGACACATATAATGCTGAGGTCAATTTCCTTTCTCCTAATGATTATTTTGTATATGGACAAGGACAAAGATGTAGATGTAGGTATGGGGCAGATGGGGAATTGTATGTCGATCAACTTCATTTGGCAGTTGATTGAGGTAACAAGTTTGTTTAGAAGATCGGATTTTGGACTTGTTATTAGTTAATTATATTTTCTTTGCATTTGAATAAGATTGATGCTATTGATGATCCAGGGCTACTAGAACTTGTAGAGATGGAACTGTGGTATATGCTACGTCCATTGTCATTCATTAATTTATTTATTAATGGAACTTCTTTTGTTTGGCTCAAAAGTGCCACCCGGAATTTCTGCCCTAAGAGGAAGGTGGCTTTGGTTCGGTCTTCAAGGGTTGGATTGATGAGCATGCATGTGGTGAGTGTCATCCATCATTTCTTGCCATTCTATATAGGTAGTTCAGTTGAAGAATTATAGGGTCCTGATGCATCAGAACCTGAATAGTGTCCGGAAAAAAAGGGTTAAAGATTGGATGCCTATGATCTTACAATCATGAAGAATTTTGGGGATCCCTAGAGTGCTGACGAGGGCATGAGAACTTTTTTTTAAGGGTTTCATTAAACTTTTTACATTTAATTTTCTACAGTAAAACAACATTTTACATTTAATTTTCTTGCAAAGTTAACATTGTAAGGGTGACTTATCTTTCAGTTTCGGTTGGAATTGTAATTCATTTGCTGCCATCTCCTGCTGCTGACAGTTTCTCATTGTATATCTTTGTTCATGATAATGTGATGCTAAAAGCTACAGATCATGCTACATTGTTTGTTGATTTGAAAGTCAAAAGGAATCCTCACTACAAGAAAAAAGGCTTTTAACCTCAGTTTAAAACAGTGGGTAAAAAGTTGAAAAAATGAGGCTAAAGGTTTTAGCCTCAGTTTTGCTTGAATTAGCCTCCATTACTATAACCGGGGCTGTAAGCCCCGTGGTTAAAGGCTTTAGCCTCGGTTTTGACAACCGAGGCAAAAAAAACTTTTTATAGCCTCAATTCTTCAACTGAGGCTAAAAGAAACTTTTTACTACCATTGCCTCAAACTGAGGCTAATCAAGTTGTCAGCCTCCATTGTTTCCAACTGAGACTAAATCCAAATTTTAGCCTCGGTTGCCTCCAACTAATCTATTTTTAGATTCAGTTCTTAATAACTGAGGCTAAAGCATTTAGCCACATGAGTTGTAACCTCGGTTTTGGTAACTAAGGCAAAACCAAGGCTAAAGATGGATTTACCCTCCGTTGGCATCAACCGAGGCTAAATTCATTTTTTAACCTCATTTCTCAACAACTGAGGCTAAATATAGTTTTTCGCCTCAATTGATGCTAACAAAGACTAAATCCATCTTTAGCCTCATTTTCTTTCAACCGAGACTAACAATATATTTTAGCCTCAATTATAAACTATGGCTAAAAATGTTTAATTTTTTTTTTTAATATTTGCTTAAATAAACCTGTGCATGCTTAAATAAACCTATGCATGTTTCACCTAATTAAAAATTTGCTTCAATAAACCTGTGCATGCTTAAATATTTGCATATCCTATAAGAAATTCAGCTGGCAAGGTGTCACATGCAGTGGTCTTCGGCATCCTCAAAGGATCACCGCCTTGAACCTCACAAACTAGAACCTTGTGGGCCCGATATCTCCCTTCATAGGGAACCTCACCTTCCTCAAGAGAATCGATCTCTCAAACAACAACTTCAACGGACCGATTCCTGAAGAGATTGGCCGTTTGTTCCGCTTGCGGTTTCTCAATCTGGACAATAATACATTCACTGGAGAAATTCCAGCAAATCTGACCCACTGTTCGGAACTCCAACTCCTCTATCTGCGCCTGAACTGGCTTGTAGGGAGGGTTCCAACTGAGCTTGGCTCTCTATTGAAACTCACCTATTTGAGCCTTGGTTACAACAATCTTACAGCAAGCATCCCACCTTTACTTGGAAACCTTTCGTCTCTCACACTCCTTTATCTCTCAATAAACAGTCTGGAGGGCAGCATCCCAAACAACCTTGGTCGGTTGTCAAGCTTAGAGTTTTAGAGTTGCTTGCCATTCGTGAAAATTAACTGTCAGGTAGGACTCCGCCCCAGCTATACATTGATGTACCAACTGTTTAACAGAAAAAAGGCGTCAAGAAACAGTTCACTCATTAACAGTTCACGCATTCAAATTCCTATATTTCAGTTGAAATGTTAGCAATTCAAACCAAATCCAAACGGCAAAGTTCAAAATTTGAGATGAAAATGTTAATTTGTAATGTTTCTTGTTGTTGTAAGTAGATGATTTTTTTACCTTTTTTCTATTGGGTGAATATATCTGGTTAGGTGAAGACGGCTTTGAACTATCATTGTCTTGGACAGATCTTCTGCGTCCAACCTACAAACACTACAAGATTCAGCCCAAGAATGAAAAAAGAAGAAGTAGGATTATTTTACAAACATTCAAAACCATATCAATAAGCCTACCTTCTTAATGCATAAGGATATAAGTTGTTGTGTAGATTCTCCCAAGCCAACCGAAAGACATCAATGGAGTGGCCGCTGAAACATTTCTCGTCTAAAGTCGATTTGCATTTCACGCTCACGAACTTGGGATTTGTATTTTAGCATAAATGCCAACCTGGCAATTGTATGGGACATCTTAGCAGCGTATAAGGTGGCTGCCAATGTGAAGATGAACATATGCCAAAACAAGGCTGATCCACATACATCAGGTGGGCCACCTCCATACAAAAAGAATTGCACTGTTTAAACAAACTCACCAATTGTCCATGTTCAAAGTTCACAGATGGTCCTCCTCATGAGTGGACCATCTTTTGGTGAGTTCCAACTTCAAAGCAAGGGGAAGTTATGCACCAGTCAGATGTCCCACAAATGTTCGGTCTGGTTTTAAAACATTGCTAGAAGAGACTCATGGATTGATCAAACCAAAGAATGTGGCACCATCACTGTGCAACCAACAATAGACGACCATTTGCTATGTCCCAGATTATGTGTTACTGTTATGAGGTTTATTACCATTTTCTATGTCCCAGATTATATGTTACAGTCTTGAGGTTTATCCATTTGGGTCTCATGTACTGGTTATGTGATAGATTGTGTTTAGTGTTATGAGGTTATGTGTTAGTGCTATGTCTCGAAGGAAAACTTCCAGATTACCGCAGCAAGCCTATAAAATGGAATCCAAATTCTTCTTCTATAAAAAGTATTAATTGAAGATTTAAATTGCAAGGACTTTTCCATCAGCTGAAACATTGAAGGCAGATATAGGGTCATGGACTATTTTCTTTGATCCAACTCTCCTCCATGATATGGTGTTCCAAGAGAGAATGCTTCCATGCTGGCCTGTGAAACAGTTTCAAACTCAGCAACACATGAAACAATAGCACTCAAGGAGAACCTGTTATCCGAATCAGGAATTTCACCTTGCATTGCAGTCACATACAGGGTTTGATTATCATCACTGCTATAAGAAAAACGGCAGAACCTGAAAATCTCACCCTGAATTTGACAGAAGTATCCAGATTAGATTCACAGAGGCATGGGCATCAGGCTGATCAAGGAGGACTTCCATACTAGGCCACTTGAAAACTCTCAAATGGCCATCCTGCACTCATCAAAGCTGAAGTGTTAAATACCACTTTGAAGATCAATCTCATTCAACTTAATTTATGCATTCAGACTAAAACCAATGGCATGATGATTTTGCATACACATACAATCGAGTAGACCGTCGGATCCTGGAGGCTCACACTTCCGCAATTACTCACAGTGGTATCAAAGCAATAATCGGCGGTTCTCCGATTAATTGAAGAAAATCGCATTGAGGTAAGTACCTTTTCATAATTAAATCTAAAATTTTATTTTAATAATATGTTGATCATCATATACTTATCATACTTAATTATTCCTTTTTGTAAAAACCTCATTTTCTTTTGTCTCTGAGGTATGGAGATTAATATAAATGAAATTATTAAATGAATCATTTGGAATTTTGAGAAAGAGAAAGACAGAGGTTTATGGGCCAGGACCACCACCGCGAGCATTCACGTCAACCATAGCCGCGGCGGTGGAAGCCGAGCTTGGTAGCGTGAGCTTGTAACCTGAGTAGGGGCAATGGGTGGTGATGGGCGGCTGACTGAGTCTTGAAGAAGTCAGGCCCATGGGCTGTGAAACTGGCCCGCCCATACCAAGTTGGGCCATAGCTGAAAAAGAACAACTATAATGGCTGCCACAATTTGCAATAATGGTGCTGCCGCAGGCCATTACCAAAATTCCGTTTTCAGACGGCCGCCCATCTCAAGCCGCGGCAGCAGCAGCCATAGCCGCTGCCACCAACGCTTGCTGCGACAGCTGCAATAGTTACTGCCACCGCCAGCAGCAGCAGCGGCAATTAGCAGCCATTGCCGCCGCCGCCGCACGCAGCATCTGCCCCGTCGCAGATCATCTCTCTCTCTCTCTCTCTCTCTCTCTCTCTCTCTCCCCCAGGCCGACCACCACACCAACGACAGCGGCAGCGGTTACCATGGTCACGATCCTCGTAATTTTGGCCTGAAATTGCAGCGGCAGCGGTTACCATGGTCACCGCCGCAAACCACGACCACTGCTGTGGAAACTATGGTGACCGTCGCCACCGCCGCCACCACTGATAGCCGCAAGAAACAAAAGCCCCTTTTTCACGCCAGATGGATTTACTGAAACCCTAAACCATGCGTGATAAAGCTCCCTTTTGATTAGTCTTGCCAATTTTTTTAAGACAGTCCTTGGTATGTACAGTGGTTACAAGTTAACACCATATTCACGAGGTTTGGATTTTTACATGTACACCAACATGGATGGGCCCACACAGCTCGGACGAAGGCTAATAGCCATTAATTGGGTTACCAGGATTGTTTATGAACATCATGGCCCATCTTCAATGAGATAAACCAGATGGACAGTGAAGATCATGTACATCATGTAGATCATGTACATCATAAACATATGTATTACATAACATCAAAATGAAGGGCTATTATGAACAGTTTACCATTGCTTTTGTCATGAAGCCTAACAATACATTGGCTCACCAGATCAATAGTTGGGAACACCACACATGGTGTCACGTGTACTACGGGAATCAGCATTGATACTAGACCCAATGATACAGAGACAATCCTATGTTTTTCAAAGATCTTAATCGTTGATATGATGAGCCTATTATGGATGGAAGAGTATGAACCATCCAACATATCAATTTTATTTATTTAATTTGGAGATTAAAACTGTTAATTAGGTTGGCTAAATGTTCAAATTTTGGACTGAATTAAAACCACGTGCCTTCAAGATTAAGTGTATCTTGTAAAGGACCATTAATTGGTCATCATGTGGACTGATTTAAACCAAATTTTAGTAAATAACTTGGGGTTTTCCACCAATAACTAACCGATGGTGTGGTCCAATTTTATAATTAACAGTCCAGATCTCCTCAAATAATGGTGATCGATGTATGAGTTAAATAAAATTTTTAGATTTTATTCATTATGAATGATTTATACTATAATGATGCACATATTACTGATCATATTAGATGGGAAAATGTGTAACTCCAAATATCTTTTGATTACTTAATGTATATGTGCATGCATTATTAAATATGTATAAATGTGAATGAAGATCATGATAAAAATCCATACGATCACTATTGATCACGGGTCCACAAATGAACGGAACCATCATCAACTATGATGATCAACATTGATGAGAGGATCCATCATCAATGGTGAACATTAATAGTAATGATCGGATCCATCATGAATGGACACGATCAATGGGGTGATTATATTGTCCTTTAATCATAGAACTTCTCTTATTCGTTCAAAGGACATGATTGTTTTCTTTAATCTAATGATTTATTCAATTTGACTTTAATTTTTATATGATTAAAATTTAAGTCATCATTTCATTAGAATATAGATCTTATAATCAAGGTTGTGCATAACCTAAGTGGGAGTTTTATTCATTCCTTAAATGATGCATACACCCATAATGGTGGGTTGTAGGTTATACAAATAGATAGTCATAAAAGCATCAATTTCATTTTATTTAGAGAACTTGATTGATCTGCACCACCCATACAGGTATGTAGGCTTTCAGATCCCTTATAAAATGGATTGTATACTTTTATAAACTTAAAAGTTTGAATAACCAGTAGAAATTCTGATGATTAGTGCCAATACTTTAGATCATAGCTAAGTAGTGATACGTGATGCGATGTAGAGATGGCCTCTAAAGCATTGATCGCCGATCAACTAAAAGGACAACATTTCGACGGCAACAACTACGAAGACTGGTCCCGTGCAGTGCGAAGCCTTCTAGATGAAGATGACATTTCACACACTCTGGATGGGGTTCAAGAGGAACCCATATTGGCTGAAAATGGAAATCTAGGTGAACATAGGGCCGCGATGAATCGCTATAACAAGTGGCGTAAACAAAATCGCTCCGCCCGTAATGTTATAATTAGCACAATGCACAAAGAACTCATACCCACGTATGAAGTACATGAAACCGCTAAGGGGATCTGGGATGCACTTGCTAATGCCTATAAGCAGAAGTCCGATGCAAAGGTTCGGGCTATGGAATTAGAGTTCCAAGAATACAGGATGCCTGTAGGTTGCCCCATCAAGGATCATATCCGTAAGATGGAGCAGATGATAGGCGCCCTGAGGAATGTAGGGTGCAAACTAACTGAAAATTAAAAGATTATAGCTATGCACCGTTCCTTACCCGAATCATGGGCCCAAATCAAAACGATTCTGAACCATACTGATTCAATCACAACGTTCAGAGACTTTTGTGGCCATCTGGTACGAGAGGTTGAAATGAATGCGATTCAGCCAGGTTCGGCCAAGGCTTTTGCAACAGAAACCCATAAGCGGAAAGCTAACAAGAGAAAGTTCAAAGCTCGCAAGAAGGCGAAGAAGAACAGTCAGGAACAGAAGACCGCAACGCCTCCTCCAAATCCCAAGAAGGGAAAAGGAAAGAGAAAACCTAAAAAGACAAACATTACCTGTTTCGTCTGCGGAAATCCCGGCCATTATGCCCGACAGTGTGCCCAGAAAAAGACGGTAATTCCTCAGTCACAAGATACTTTGTTTGTAGGCGTTTGTTCTGAGATCCTTTCCGTTGATATCCTATCTAACGAGTGGATTTTGGATTCAGGCGCAACAAAGCACGTGACACGAGATCGTCAAGGACTCGAGGAATTTCGACCTATAGCTACAGGGAGCTACAGGGTGTACATGGGGAATAACGCTGCTGAAGACGTGCTAGGGATTGGTGTTTATCATCTCCGTACGCGCGTAGGGCACACAATAACCCTCCATGATACTCTTTATGCACCGGGCATGCGCCGGAATTTAATTTCTGTTTCTAGATTGTTAGTTAATGGTTTTGACATTCGTTTTTCCGAGACAAGAGTTTCTTTAAGACTAAATAACCTCATCTTTGCATGGGGTAATTTAATTTCAGATTTATTTATTCTAGATGTAGAACATGATAATGCGCATCTTGCTTTGTCTGCTACATCGAATGAACATGTAGTATCTGAATCTTTAAAATGGCACGCGAGGTTAGGTCACATTGGAAATGACCGTATGACAAGACTAGCTAGATCTGGTCTGTTAGGTTCATTATCCAAGGTTGATTTGCCATTTTGTGAACATTGTGTGTCCGGGAAGACTTCTAAGAAACCATTCCCTAAAGCGACTAGGTCAAAGGGTTTACTAGAGATAATCCATACGGATATCTGTGGACCCTTAAATGTACATGCTAGAAATAGATGCCAATACTTCGTCACATTTATTGACGATTACTCGCGCTATGGATATGTGTATCTCATCTCACATAAATCCGAGGCTTTTGATTGTTTTCTCAAATTCAAAGCTGAAGTTGAAAATCAGCTTGAGAAAAAGATTAAAATTCTTAGATCTGATAGAGGTGGCGAGTATACATCTGAAACGTTTAAATCATACTGTGCAAACGTTGGCATCATCAGGCAATACACTATGGCATATACTCCACAACAAAATGGAGTTGCAGAGAGAAGGAACAGGACACTATTGGACATGGTCAGATCGATGATGGCACATGCCAATCTCTCTACCACATTCTGGGGAGACGCGCTTCTTACAGCCGTCTACGTCCTAAATAGAGTCCCAACTAAATCCGTTCCTAAGACCCCATATGAGATGTGGACTGGGAGGATTCCTTCTCTAGCCGACCTACGTCCTTGGGGATCTTTAGCATATGTTTTATTGCCTACTCAGCATAGAAGTAAACTTGATAATAAAACTATTGAGTGCGTATTCATCAGGTACCCAATGCACTCAAAGGGATACGTTCTAGTTTATGAGGATCGTGGAGGATGGACTGAGATTGAATCTCGGGACGTAACCTTCGTCGAAGACAGATACCCCAGCCGAAAGAAACAAAAGGTTTCCACCGAACTTTTTGAAATTCCCGATGTATCTCAGGAGAGTGGGAGTTCTGCTTCTGCAAATGGAGATACTCCTATAGTTCATCAGGATAGTGGGAGTACATCTCAGCAGGCTCCTGAGTTACGTCGAAGTGAAAGAGGTTTGATTCCCAGAAGATATTTCGATATCGATGGTCAATCTTTCTCTTGTGTTGCGGTTGACGATGATGAACCTGATTCTTATCAGGATGCGTTATTATCTCCGAATTCGGCTAATTGGGTAACTGCCATGGACGAGGAGATTGCCTCCATGGAGAAGAACAAAGTCTGGGAACTTGTAGATCTGCCTTCCAATCGCAAAGCAATTGGTAACAAGTGGGTACTTAAGATCAAAAGAAAGGCAGATGGTACAGTGGACAAGTACAAAGCAAGATTAGTTGCAAAAGGTTTTACACAAAAAAAAGGTGTTGATTATGAGGAAACTTTTTCACCTGTTGCAAAATTTTCCTCAATCCGCATGATCTTGTCCATTGTCGCAAATTTAGACTTAGAGTTATATCAGATGGATGTCAAGACTGCTTTCTTAAATGGTGATTTGGATGAAGATATTTACATGCAACAACCCATAGGTTATGTGGACAAAAAGTATCCAAAGAAAGTCTGCAAGTTATTACGATCTATTTATGGGCTGAAGCAATCTTCAAGGCAGTGGTACATGAGGTTCCACTTAGCCATCACCACTTTTGGATTCACAATGAGTGAAGAAGATCATTGTGTATACGTGAAACGGTCTGGAAAATCTTTTCTGATACTATCTCTATATGTAGACGATATCCTATTAGCTGGTAATGACATGCATCTATTGATGATGTCTAAAGATTGGCTTTTCTCGAACTTTGAGATGAAAGATCTTGGTGAAGCCAACTTTATTCTAGGGGTTAAAATCATCAGGAACCGTTCTAGGAGATTCTTAGGCTTGTCACAAGCCACTTACATACAGAAGATCTTAGAGCGGTTTAGGATGAAAAATTCAAAAGCTGTTGAAACCCCTATGGATAAAGCTACCGAGTTAGACAGGAAATCGTGTCCCCAGACTGAAGCTGAGAAATCGGCAATGTCCTCAGTACCTTATGCGAGCGCAGTAGGCAGCTTAATGTATGCTATGCTTTGCACCAGACCGGATATTAGCTATGCAGTTGGCATAGTCAGCCGTTACCAGAGTAACCCGGGACAGTCTCATTGGCAAGCCGTGAAACGTATATTCCGCTATCTCAGAGGAACCAAGGACTTGATGCTGTGTTATGAAGGCACGAATCTTGAGCTCAAAGGATATTCAGATGCCGCCTGGGGTAATGACGCCGACGAGGGAAAGTCTACTTCAGGATATGTCTTCTTGCTCGGAGGGGGAGCTATCTCTTGGTCGAGCAAGAAACAAACATCCACGGCACTTTCATCTATGGAGGCCGAATACATTGCATGTTGTGCTGCAGTTCAAGAGTGTGTATGGGTTCGCAGATTCCTACAAGGATTGGGTGTTGTTCCAGGCTTACATGAGCCTATATCATTGAGGATAGACAACACCTCAGCCATTGACTTGGCAAAGGATCCCAAACACCACCAGAAATCGAAGCACATTGAGATAAAGTATCATTACGTTCGTGATCAAGTGAAAGATAAGAAGGTTATCCTTAGCTACATTCCTACCAAGGAAATGATGGCTGATCCTATGACGAAACCTATAGCTAGAGATCTATTTCAGGTTCACGTCAGGCAGATGGGATTGAGGAAAGCTTGATTGATATGCTTGTATCATGTATCTTTGATCTTTCATGAATAATAAATTCCATTTTATTCAGTATTGAGCACTTGTTAAACTAGGTATGTAGATCATCAGCATTTTCTTTGAGATCAAGTAGGATTTCAACTATTATCGGCAGGCCGGTTACCCACTCGCACGGGTTGACCAACCCTAAATGTACAAGAGAGGTACACTTGGGGTGATGTTCATACACTGAGGTATGAACCACCCTTTATTGAAAATAATAAAGGATGAGGATGCAAATGAGTTGTATCCGCCTTCAGTCCTATAAGATTGAAGATGAGACTGACAAAGTCGAATAACATAGTCGCACCATTACTCATAATGCGAATAATGTTATGGCCTGAAACACAGCCAAGTCGTGAGGTTATGAGATGAGTCATACCTCATGTGAGATGACTTGCGTACTGTAGACCCGACAGATACCTAGTATTGTCTACTTTACGGTGTGGATTGTAGCCACGTGCCTGGACCTATTACCTACAGATTGCTTTGATTCGATCTAATCATTGCAACGTGCGAGTAGCCAGTCCCGTAGGTGACTCTTTGTGTCCTCAGCTACCCTCCTCTTGTGTACAGGAGGATGAGATTGAGTGTCGCTACTTTAGTATACGATGACGAAAGGCCCTTGATTGGCCAGACTCGGTTATGCTAGGAAAGCGGCTTGATCAATTCCAAATTACACACCTGCGTGGGGAAGATCCCGTGACAGCTACACCAAGTTTCTAGAACTATAAATACGCACTTGAAGACTTATCCGCCGGCAGTATCGAGTTTTCTTAGACTTTTAGCAAACGATATTCTCTTTCAAAATATATATGTATATATATTACTTTAAAAAGAATTCAAATTGATGTTTGTAGATAACCAAGTTTTTTTTCAGAATAAACTCGATAAGTTAGATAAGTGCGTATGTTGGCCGAGTACTCCAGATTGGGAGTTAACTCTATCCGGTGTAGTCATGCGGACTAGGACAGGCAATGCAAAGCTTGGGTTATTGAGTGCTAGATAGGTGGTCTCTTAGTACTCAAACACCTGTGAGAAGATAACGGTGTTCCAGCTGGTCCCACGCTTCTGATTCTTTTGATCGTGATTCTTTGGTTTTGATTATTATATGATGAGCTAGATGAACTCTCATGATGTGTCTACCCCACAATGTGATTGAGTGGGAGATGTTGGTTGTGGACCTTTGGGGGCCCACTTGTGGGCAACCACTTGTGGATTGGGACCCATAAGGAGTGGATCGGGAACCATAGGAAGTTACCGCATCCTTTTCCTTCCGGGAATTTGATTTTCAAATTCCGGAGGTGGTTAGATGAGATAAGGATAAACCTTATCTCATCTCACCGTCTTATCCCTTTTATCTCTCGTATGAGTATTATAAAAGGGATAGTTCTCTTCCGATACGAATACGAAAAAGAAAAGGATAAGTGATATACGGAGAGAAAAGAGAGGAATAGCCTTTGAGAGTTCATCTGGTCCATATATCAGATCTGAGCCATAGATCTGATCCGGTGACCATCTTCACCGTAGGATCAGAGGGGTGAACAGACCCATTTGTTCCCGTAGCAGATAGGCGAACAGCTGGATCTCACCGTAAATCCTCGGCTTTGCGAAGGTTCTCATCGAGTAGACCGTCGGATCCTGGAGGCTCACACTTCCGCAATTACTCACACCAGCTTGGTACATGCTTAAATGTGAGATTGGACACAAAAGTAAACTGGCCAAAGAATTGACCTTGTGTTCAAAAGAATGGCATGGTAAACTGTTATCTCTTTTCAAAAGATGAGTCATACCTCATGTGAGATGACTTGCGTACTGTAGACCCGACAGATACCTAGTATTGTCTACTTTACGGTGTGGATTGTAGCCACGTGCCTGGACCTATTACCTACAGATTGCTTTGATTCGATCTAATCATTGCAACGTGCGAGTAGCCAGTCCCGTAGGTGACTCTTTGTGTCCTCAGCTACCCTCCTCTTGTGTACAGGAGGATGAGATTGAGTGTCGCTACTTTAGTATACGATGACGAAAGGCCCTTGATTGGCCAGACTCGGTTATGCTAGGAAAGCGGCTTGATCAATTCCAAATTACACACCTGCGTGGGGAAGATCCCGTGACAGCTACACCAAGTTTCTAGAACTATAAATACGCACTTGAAGACTTATCCGCCGGCAGTATCGAGTTTTCTTAGACTTTTAGCAAACGATATTCTCTTTCAAAATATATATATGTATATATATTACTTTAAAAAGAATTCAAATTGATGTTTGTAGATAACCAAGTTTTTTTTCAGAATAAACTCGATAAGTTAGATAAGTGCGTATGTTGGCCGAGTACTCCAGATTGGGAGTTAACTCTATCCGGTGTAGTCATGCGGACTAGGACAGGCAATGCAAAGCTTGGGTTATTGAGTGCTAGATAGGTGGTCTCTTAGTACTCAAACACCTGTGAGAAGATAACGGTGTTCCAGCTGGTCCCACGCTTCTGATTCTTTTGATCGTGATTCTTTGGTTTTGATTATTATATGATGAGCTAGATGAACTCTCATGATGTGTCTACCCCACAATGTGATTGAGTGGGAGATGTTGGTTGTGGACCTTTGGGGGCCCACTTGTGGGCAACCACTTGTGGATTGGGACCCATAAGGAGTGGATCGGGAACCATAGGAAGTTACCGCATCCTTTTCCTTCCGGGAATTTGATTTTCAAATTCCGGAGGTGGTTAGATGAGATAAGGATAAACCTTATCTCATCTCACCGTCTTATCCCTTTTATCTCTCGTATGAGTATTATAAAAGGGATAGTTCTCTTCCGATACGAATACGAAAAAGAAAAGGATAAGTGATATACGGAGAGAAAAGAGAGGAATAGCCTTTGAGAGTTCATCTGGTCCATATATCAGATCTGAGCCATAGATCTGATCCGGTGACCATCTTCACCGTAGGATCAGAGGGGTGAACAGACCCATTTGTTCCCGTAGCAGATAGGCGAACAGCTGGATCTCACCGTAAATCCTCGGCTTTGCGAAGGTTCTCATCGAGTAGACCGTCGGATCCTGGAGGCTCACACTTCCGCAATTACTCACACCAGCTTGGTACATGCTTAAATGTGAGATTGGACACAAAAGTAAACTGGCCAAAGAATTGACCTTGTGTTCAAAAGAATGGCATGGTAAACTGTTATCTCTTTTTTCCTAAATGAAATCCACTTTGATTGCTGATCCCCCCCCCCCCCCCCCCCCCCCCCCCCCCCCCCAAAAAAAAAAAAAAGAAAAAAGAAAAAGGAAAAAAACCCAACATGGTATAAATATTATAGTCCAATACAGCTTCCAAGAATATAAAGCATGAGAACTGATTACCTACGGCCACCAGTATCCACCTTGTGGTACTGTACCATCTTTCCGCCAATATGCTAATTGGTGGATGGATACCATGAAAACAGTGGATACCATGAAAACAGTAGATCCCACCATGAACACTGTCGTTGTCGAAAATCAGGGTGATCCACTCACTATGTCGGCCCACCTGTATGTCAAGTTGTTTTCCAATTGATTCAAATGTTGTGGCCCACTTGATGATTGGATTGGCCTGATTTTTGTGCCAGATGATCTTCATGAGGGATCGTATTGATGGTGTTGATGTCCTACACAAGTCGCATGTTGGCAGGAAAGATGGTATGGTACCACAAGTTGTGGTACCTTATTGGTAGGTGGTTCCCATAAAGCACAATCTCCATTCAGTCATTTACTTAATCGTCCATAAATAAATTAAAAAAAAAAAAAAAAAATCATGAGGGGAATTGGCAAAAACTTCCTCACCAGTTCCTGACTAAGTTTATTACTCAGTCGAATGGCAGAATTTTTCTCCTCTGTAAGGCTTGAAATTACAGCCTTTACCTGGAAAGGAACTTCAAATATTATATTTGTTTACAATATAAAATCTACTGGATATGCATAAAAAATTCATTTTAAAACAGAATGCTCACATATAACCCTCCCGAGTGAACCATATATGCAGAAAAGTGTATCAAGAAGTTCATGTGCACCAACACAGAGAATCTGGTCACATATTAATTCAAATTAAACAGACATTGATGCCATTGTTTCTCAAGTCATTTTCCAAAAAAAAACGGATCGGATGAAGAATATTAATGTCTAATTCTTAGAGTATTGTTTTTAGAAGTAGAACCACAGTTTAAGCTTCCAGAATTACCCTCCTAGATGAGCTGGCACACCTTACAGCACATACACAGTGGGATATGATAGCCCTGACCCGACACACGTGTACTGTGTTGGACACATGCCCATCAGTAGGTTGTGCAGGGAGAGATTTGGAAGTAATCTTGGGAAGCTTGTTTCATGAAAAATAAGTAATGCTGTTCACTTCCCCCAAAAAAGGTCCTCCCTGACCACAACACTCAGTGGGGAAAGAAGCCTCAGGTGACCTCAAAGAAAAAAAGGAAAACAAAAAAAGGTCAAAGGTCCTCAGCCATGTTAATTGATGTGGTAGGGCACTCTTATATTTCCCAAGAATCTACTCTTTCATTTGCACAAGTTACAGTGGAGAAACAAGAGCATAATTAACGGTTACTCCAGTAGATTCTTGCCATCTCACCATTGCTTTTATCTTTATGGCCTACTAGGATGGCAACTAATCTTAGCCTACTGTGAGCTGGACTTTGAGGTGAGCCTCGAGGCTAACAGTGTACACCGACCAGGTTGGTCCGATCCAAACAGTCATATGGGAAATGAATTCCATTAGTGAGGGGCTCAACTTGCATTTGGGTCCTAGGAAAGGGTGGGAAATGAATTCCCATGGGAATCCAATTTCCAAAATTTGCCCCTTTCAGTATTCCCATCATTAAGATGAATTTCAAAATTTTGGTAAAGGGCTTTGCATCCAACAGTCATAGTTCTGAAAAGAAGTAAAAGGCCTCTTCACTTTTAACAACTTTTTCCCAATGTCCAAACACAGCCGAGTCCTGAGAACAGCTTTCCCAGCACCCAAAGACTATGACAGAATCCCTTTCATTGGGAATATGTTTGCCAGAAAGAAATTCCCCTTTTAAGATTCATGGGAGCCAAATGACCCCTAAGATAACATCATGTCTCATGCTTAAAACCCAATATCTGAGAAATAAACAGAAATCATAAACCTAAGGCAGAGTTTATGGAGGTATATTTTCAAATTTTAAAAATGCTACTTCTTCCTCCTCACTTTTCTTTTCTTGGCTAAACATTGACTTTGATGTTTACAATTCAAAAAAGGCATGACAAAACAGTTACTTTGTGATTCATTGAATTCCCACCCATCAAAGCAACCAGAAAACACAAATACGATAATGAAGTATTTTTCAGGAATTTCATCAAACATGTGCCATGCTTGTTGCTCACTAGATAATGTAATACACATTTGTTTCAGGAATTTCATCAAACATGAGACATGCTTGTTGTTCACGGGATAATGAAATTACACACATTTGTTTCAGAAATTTCATCAAACACGTGACCTGCTTGTTGCTCATTGGAATTTCATTAAACACATTTGAACCAGTCCGTAGTCATTTAAAGAAAAGTAAAATCCTCTACCCGAAGCAACCTTAAGAAAATTTCAACAACCCAATTAGAAAATGGAACATGGACTTACCAAAGTGACAGAGTGCATGCACCTTGCTTACCTGCAAACACAAATACTGAACATATAACACAACAATGAAGGATATCCATACCAAAAACCTAATCAAAAGCCTGAACTAAATGCCAATCCATCAAGAAAAGTCAAAGCAGAAAACCTAAATTAAAATCCTAATAAAAAAAACCCTACAAATCAAAACCCTACCACATGTGGGGTCCATAGATCTGATGAAACATAATACCTACTGAATATTGGATGGCTGATTGCGGTCATATGCATGGGACGAGCTGATTTCTGGATTACCTTTCCATGATCATCCAAATCATTGTAAATCCCTTTCAATTATCGGATTAGAACACGAACAAAAGCAAAATTCGACGGAATCGAAACGTGTTTTCGTACCGATTGAGAGGCGGTGGCAGAGAAACCGAGCATTGAGAGAGGGGCCGTGGGAAGATCAATGGACGGGATCACAATCCTCCTCATGACGGTGGCAGTTGGCAGTGTGTTTGGAATGAAGGAGACCGGGATCGGTAGGTAGGCTGGACGAAATGGAGAGGGTGTGGCCCAACACGTGCCTTGGTTGTGTTTTTTCAGATTGTGGGGAAGAGCGGAGAGGCTCATACGCATGCACTGAATTGCACACGTAGCACACCTGTAACTTAATCAAACCGCCTAAATAAATTGGACCCACTTTCTATGCTTCATGATTCAATAACTACACTGAACTGATCCACCTTATTTTGACGATTTTGATTGACACGCAATCAACCGTCAAATAAAAAACATTCAACGGTCAGTATTTATGTATCAATTAATCAGTGGTCACGATTAGTATTTTGATCGAATCTAATGGTTTTAACTATATATAGTGTCTTTCATGATTAGGATGGTTTATTTATATATTTGTGCTTGCCACGTGTACCATTTCTAAGTGCAAGTGTATGAACCATTGCATCATGCTAGTATACAAAGCTTTGGTAAGCCTACTCGCATAGGAAGCGTGTTGCGTACTGAGTAAACTCTCTGAGTTCCTGTGGACCCTCGCCGATTTCTCCGCGCTCCCACACGACGTCGTTCTCCCTTTCCTTTCGGAAGAAGAAGAGGAAGAGGTGCGTGAGTGCGAAATCGCCGTTTGTGCCACTGGCTTGCCTCGTTCTCGAGGGCTTCGTTTGGTTGTCGTGTTAAGCTGGATATGTTAAGTGAGTTTATATAAGACCAGAGTCGCCACTAGCCAGTTACTTCGAATCTACAGTCGGCTAGACCCCGTAGAAACGTTAGAGAAGGGGATCTGAAGATTCCTTCCTCTAAAATGACTCCTGTTGATCTGCGGTCAGAGATTCAAGGTAAGGGATCACGGTTACAGGGTGGGAAGAGGTTAAGCACCCCACACACTGCCCGTACCGAAGTACGGTCTCTACTTCACAGAATCGATCGAATACTTGAAAGTCTAATTTAATCCTCGTATATTCTCATGAATGACATGATGCATGGATGCGGGTCTGAACAGTAAGAGTTTTTGATGGGCAGGTTCCAACAACGGGCAAGCCCAGAGCGTACGCTCGAACTGACAGGTGCTTAATATAAGACGTATGCAGTGTGCTTGAATGATCAAGGTGTTTTATGGTGAAGCATGAATGTAGGTCTAAACAGTAAGAGTTTCTGATGGGCAGGTTCCAACAACGGGCAAGCCCAGAGTATACGCTCGAACTGACAGGTGCTTAATATAAAGACATATGCGGTGTACTTGACGAATCAAAGTGCTTGTAGTGAAGCAGGGGGGTTGGAAGAAAAGTAAATGTTGCACTTATGCTAGATGCAAATGAGATGATGCTGGAAAAAGAGTAGCTGGATGGACGGAAGTGTCGCAAGGATTGGCTTCGAGTGGCTGGATCAAGACTTGGGTGACTTGAGAGGCTTGGACCAGTGGTCAGGCTGGGCTGGACCAGGGCTAGACTCTCCTCACTCGGGCTTTCCTTGGTGGAAAAATGGGCTAAAGGGTGGAGAGATAGACTCAGAGCTCTCCGGCTGAAATGGACTCGAATGGCCTTGAATTCATTTTTGAAATGAGAAGGGGAGGGGGTATTTATAGCAGCAGAGAGTGGCAGCTCTCGTAATTTTGTCCGGGCGGCCTGCCATGGGCCGCCCGTACGGCCGCTCCTCGGTTTCCAGCGAGTACGGCCGTTCCCTCGGGGCTGCTGTTGGACTCGCTGGTCGACTCGGTGGTTTGACTCGACGGGTTGACTCGACGGGTTGACTCGGTGTTTTGACTCGACGGGTTGACTCGACGGGTTGACTCAGCGGGTTGACTCAGCGGGTTGACTTAGTGAGTTTGACTTTTTTTGGGATTTTTTGACTGGCCTTTTTTATGGGGGGTTTTTCAGGGTGGTGTTTAGGACTGGGTTGACTGGGTTCAGGCTTGAACTGGGCTATGGAATGGGGCTTACAAGGGTGAGTTTGGCTGAGTTTGGACTTGGGATTTGGGGGTATGGTCCTCCGTTCAACCAGCTATCTCTACCAACAGTGTAGCCGAAGGTGGGGTGTCTACAGATGCCCCTCTTTGGCAGAGGTTGCGTGCAACCGAATGCCAAAGCGAGTGGACACCCCACTTCTGACCCGGTCATTCATAGATCATGTTCTGAAATCTTTGCTTGCCTTTGCATCTGTGCCAGTTGATCGTTTAGAGATCGCTCACTCGCACATACCGCGAGAGTTTGGAGAAAACGTTGCGATTGTCCCTGCAGTTTGCTGCAACCTGGGTACCCAATCGCAACCCTTCCATTCCCGATCGGTACTAACATTGGAAAGGTACAGCAGAGCCTCTGCGTCGACAGTCTTACGAGGTTACTGACCCTGTGATTGATTGTATGTTTGATGTTTTCCCAGATCACTCCAGGAGTACTTGGTTCGCTTGACTGTCAAAGTGGTTAGACGCCCTGCGTCAGATAGTCTTACGGGATTCTACTACGCCGACTTGGACTCAGTCAAGGTACTTCAGGCATCCACGCCTAGGTATGTGCGGGTGGGCTTTTCCACCCGATCTGCTGGTTTCGATGCTTGGTTTGCAATTCATTCTTTCCTTGATTGTGGTCTGGAGTCTTTGTTGTCCTTTGTATCTGAGTCAGTTGATTGTCTGGAAATTGATAACTCGCACATACCGCGAGAGTTTGGAGAAAACGTTGCGATTGTCCCTGCAGTTTGCTGCAACCTGGGTACCCAATCGCAACCCTTCCATTCCCGATCGGTACTAACATCGGAAAGGTACAGCAGAGCCTCTGCGTCCGTTAGTCTTACGAGGATGCTGACCCTGAGACAGTTTGTGTGATGTTTGATGTTTTCCCAGATCACTCCAGGAGTACTTGTTTCGCTTGACTGTCAAAGTGGTTAGACGCCCTGCGTCCGATAGTCTTACGGGATTCTACTACGCCGACTTGGACTCAGTCAAGGTACTTCAGGCATCCACACCTAGGTATGTGCGGGTGAACTCTTTCCACCCAATCTGCTGATTTTGATACTTGGGTTACAATTCATCGTTTCCACCTGTTCAAATGGTTTCTTTGACCGAGCCTTTTGGCTTTCACCTTTTTGTATCTTGGCATGTGGCACGACCGCACTGACACTGGAGTTCAGTACGACCGCACTTTGAGTGCATTGGATCCAATGGTCTCCGGGGAAACCGCGAGACATCGGATCTTATTTGATTTTTGCGTCGGCTCCTACCCAGAGATATGGAAGATCTCCTGGTGTTTTGGGGGCAGAACGCTCTACTGGGAAAATATTTTTGGATTTTTGAAAAGACACCCACTCTGGGGAGTGATACTCCGTGGGGTTTTTATTTGCAAATAGAAATATTTTTTTGTCTTTTTGAAATGGGAACCTAGTTTGCACATGCCTCCACTAGGGATGCCTGTGGGGTCTTTGGCTAACCGGCTTTTATTTTGAAAGCAGGTAAACATGATGATTGATGCGATGGATGCTGATGCATGGAGATGCATGATGAATGCATGGCTTGGCTCATTCTCTTCTCGTTTGATGGTTTTGCTTTTGCTGTGGGTGCAGAGAACTTTGAGCTTATTGCTTGCAAGGTTGTATTCCCTTGGGAATTTTCTTTTTGATACGGCGGTTTGGACAGCGGGTTGGTCAAGATCCCGACCCGTGGTCGATCAGGTCCATCGTCCCAAGATGCTGTTTCTTTGCTAATGAGAATGTACGAGGATATCATCCAACTTCAAGATGTTCTTCTGGGCATACATGTGATTGAGATGGTGTTTGGTTGCCCGTTTTGGTCAAGATTCCAATTTGCGGGCGATTGGATCCGTCATCCCATACTGTGAAGTGAGCGGAGTTCAAGACTCCTGAATTGTAGTGCTGGGGATGCTAATTTTTGTGATTTTTTTGTAGATATGTGGTCCGAATCTTTACCTGAGCGATCAGGATAGAGATTGGTTATTGAAAACACAGTAAATATTTTTGTATTTTTTAGAATATTTTCTTTGAAAGCAAGAGAAATATTTTGTGATTTTTGACAATATTTTGATTGAAAGCAAGGAAAATATTTTTTGTGATTTTTGAAGAGGTGATTTTGCAATGTTTTTTGTATTTTGTGATTTTTCTGAAATGCAGGGAAAAGATGTGGAATTTCCATCCACTTCCAGCTTCTACTGCTGGTAAGGCACCCGATCCATTTTACGTCAGTGAGCAAGACGGGTCTCACACAGTTAAGTGCCGTAGTTTTACATCTTCGGATGAGGAGATTTTGAGGGTTTTTAGTCAACACACCCACAAAGTTGCCTGTTCCTCATGTGCAATGCACATAGACCACGTATCGTCCGACGGACTCCTTCGGCCACAAAATGAGCCACATCCTCACATTTCCCTTAGTCAATCCAGTTTGGGGTCTTACGTTGCTCACAATTCCGTGAGGGTGAGCTCCACCTCCCAACAGCCTTAATCCCCTTCATGAGTTCTAGGAACAGGGAACATCCGTCAGATTCAACAGCGACTTCCAAATCAAGGTTGTCTATCACGGTGCGTTCAACACGAACAGGATTGCGGAGTTCTGCCCACCTCGGCCCTTACCTGTTTAAAAGATTCCAGACACCCGTACGATCAAGTGTCAGCCATGTCTGGAACAGGTTAGGAAAGAAAGCCCCCGAGAAGTTAATCCCAGTGTAGTTTTAGGTCTTCGGACCGCTGGGGATGAATTTGTGCAGTTTGAAATTTTTGGTGAATCATTTTTTCTTTGTTTTATATTGTATCTATATTTTTTTTGTTTTGAAAAGGTTCCAGACTTCAACTCGGGTGATCAAGGTTGATACTGGTTTTTATGGAAAGCTTTAAAATATTTTTGGTATTTTTGAAATGATCCGGGTTATCGAACCATGATCCCCACGGTCGAGGCCGATGCCGGTTTTTAGTTGAAAGCGAGAAAGGTCCCCCGAGAAATTAATCCCAGTGTAGTTTAAGGTCTTCGGACCATGAAACTGTACAAAAGAAGGGCAAACATGTTTTTTTTTGTTTTTGGAAAAATGTCCGGTGTCAGCGGATGGACAATCCAGACTGATACCGGTTTTTATTGAAAATCTCTCTGGATGTCAATCCCGACGTAGTTTAAGGTCTTCGGACCAAAACTTTAAAAGTGGGGCTGGTAATATATTTTTATGATTTTTTGAAAATGTCCGGAGTCATTGATCTTGATGTGAGCAAACAAGACCGACGCCGGCTTTTATTGAAAATCTCTCGGGATGTTGATCCCGACGTAGTTTAAGGTCTTCGGACCCAAAACATGTACAAGAGGGGGCAAACATATATTTTTTTTTTTGTTTTTTGAAATGATCCAGATCATCAGATCTTGGCCCGAAAGGCTGGGATCGATGCTGGTTTTTATTAAAAATCTCTCGGGACGTTGATCCCGACGTAGTTTAAGGTCTTCGGACCCAAAACATGTACAAGAGGGGGGCAAACATATTTTTTGTTTTTTCGAAATGATCCAGATCATCAGATCTTGGCCTGAAAGGCTGGGATCGATGTTGGTTTTTATTAAAAATCTCTCGGGACGTTGATCCCGACGTAGTTTAAGGTCTTCGGACCCAAAACTTTAAAAGAGGAAAGACATTTTTTTGTTTTCTTTTTTTGGAAAAAATTCTGGGTCATCGATTCTGATTTTGATGGTCGGGATAGATACCCATTTTTATTAAAAATCCCTCGGGATCTTGATCCCGACGTAGTTTAAGGTCTTCGGACCAGGAACTGTACAAGTGATGTATATATTTTTTGGTTTTCTGAAAATGTCCGGAGCCACCAGATCTTGAAGAAGACTGATGCCGGTTTTATTGACAATCCCTCGGGCTCTTGATCCCGACGTAGTTTAAGGTCTTCGGACCAATTTTTGGGGTTGGGCATACTTACCTTGCTTTTTTTTGCTTCTGACGGGGCTGACTGTGATTTGAGTGGTCCGGATTGCTTGATTTGGCCCTGCGGGCCACTTGATGATCGGATCTTGGATTCCGGCCTTCTCTCTTGATGATCATGCTTTTGATCTTGCTGCTTTCTGACTTGTGTAAGCCTTCCAATGGTTTGGATCCTGATGATCTAGTCCCTGAATGGTTCAGATTGATAGATTCGGCCCTGTGGGCCCACTTGAGACCTTAGCTTTACTTTGGGGCACCTCTTTTGATGATTTGTGAGACTAAGAAGGCTTCTCATGGTGTGGATGATGGCTTGAACGCTTCTGATCGCTTGATTTGGCTTTGTGGGCCCACTTGATGATTAGATCTTGGATTCTGGCCCTTCTTGTGATGATCAAACCTTTGATCTTGTTGTTTGACGGCTCATATAGGTTATTCAATGGTTTAGATCATGATGATCTAGTCTTTGAATGGCTTGGATTGCTTGTGGCCCCCACTTGATCACTTTCCCCCTTCTTTGGCTTGATCAGCCATATTCCGGCCACATTGCTTCGTGATTGGACCAGTGGGGCACCTTTTGTATGATCTTGATCATCTTCAGTTGAAATTTGGAGTGGACCGGAGCCTTGGGCGGCCCACGGAGCGCCATCTGCTGACGTGGACTGTCAGCCTCACCTACCAAGAACCCTGGAGCCAATCCCGCGGAGAGAGGGAATCTTTGTCCGTACGGGCGGCCCAGGGCAGGCCGCCCAAGGCTCGCCTCTTGAGCGGCCTGGGCTGGCCCTGGTTCGGACATTCTTCACTGTCCACTGTCTTTGTCCCCTCATTCCGTGCACGTCCGGGTTCGATTGCAGCCATGAATATTCTTTTTGTCTCTTCTTTCCTCATCATCTTGTCTTCATCTTGGTTTGTCCTTTCTTGGGCAATGGATGGTGGAGATTTGGGGGCTGTGGGGGCTGTCCAAGGTGGGTCCCACACTTCAGATTTTCAATTGAGCTTTGATAATGGGGAGATGTCTTTAATGGATGGGGGAGATGGGGCATTAAATGGAAGCATTGATGAGGGGCTAGGGATGGTGGTTGGTGGAGCTTTGAATGGCTCCATTAATGGTGGGATGGCTGGATTTTCAGATTTGAATGGGACCTTCATCATGGGAGGAATGGATGGTATAGATGGGATGATGGGATGGGACATAGGTGAGGCTATGCATCCCTTGAGTGTGGGCCCCATGGATGATGTGATGGATGGTGGTGATGGGACCATGATGGACATAGATGGGCTGATCTCATGTCTGGATGGTATGGATGGCTCAGATGGTACCTTTGACGGTTTGGATGCTCTGGATGAGGGCCAGGATGTGCGGTATACTTGCTTGGGTGGTCTTGATGTGATCATTGATGATGTCCCCTTGATGATCGACGGTGTGGATGCCTCGATGATCCCTTTGATCGGCCAGGATGATGACTGGATTCATGATTTTCTGTTGGAGGGGGCCGCAGGTCCAGATCTGACCGTTGATTCTTTGATCGGGGTTGCCGGGACCCCTTTGGATGGTTCAGATGTATTCTTTGACGGTCAGATTGGTCAAGATGCCACGATGTGCGGTGTGATCTTCACTGATAGCTCTTTTGGTTGGGAACATTGTCCTTCTTTTGGTCATCGGCCCTTTGCGCACTCTGTTCATGAGGTGGGCGAGTCTTCCCGTGCGGCTGAGGTTGTGACAGTTTCCGACAGTGATGCGGCTATATCAGACATAGCCGTTACTGGGGACAGGTCAGGGGCTGTCGAGTCTGCAGAGGTTCCAGCTTTTCCTTCTCCTTCGCCCGTTGACCTTCCGATCCTTGATGAGTTGTCCTCGATTTCTGGGCCTTTTGTGCTGGAGGGGATACCGGTGAGGACTTGTCAGCTGCTTCCTCGTTCTTCCTGCTCGCCACGACTGCTTGCTTGGCTTGATAGCTTGTCAGCTTATGAGATTCGAGATTTGGAGTCTTATGGCTTTGGCAGTCTGATTCATATGGCTAGAGTTGACATTGACTGGAGGATGCTCGGAGCTGCCTTGATTGACTGGGTCCCTTCGTTGAACTTGTTTGCGTTCAACGATATGGAGATGGGGCCTTCTTTGGAGGAGCTTGCACGCTTGACAGGCCTCCCCTGGGATTATGCCCAGTATTTTTCGCCGAAGACATCGCCGAAGACTGCTACACCGCAGAACTGGTTTGGGATCCCCTATCTTGTTCGGCCTGCAGCTAGTGGCCAGGATGCTGTAGTGTTCTCTTTGGACCTGCTGTATGATCTTTTTTCGGGTCCCCAGAGTACGGCTGGTTCTACCTTTGCTCGGAATGCACTGATGTTCTGTTTGATTGCTGAGGTGCTGTTCTCGGGATGGCGCAGGTCCCAGACTCCTTTGCTTTTTGAGGTGATGAGCCGAGCTGTCCGTCGGCAGGGGATCATTTCTCTCATTTTAGCCGAGCTATTTGATGGGCTGACCGACTGTGCCCTGGGCCGCACTCGTGTCCTTCGCGGCTGTTGTGCTTTCCTTCAGGTATCTTTTCTGCACCTTTTTTCTTCTTGCTTTGCTAGGAATTGTTTTGCTTTAGCTGAACTTCTTTTACTTTCTGTGATCAGGTATGGCTATGGGAGCGTCTTTCTCTGACCGTTCCTGTACCTCTTCCTGGCATCCCGGGCTCTGACATCATGCGTTATATCCTGGAGTTCCTTCCGCATACGGCTAGGATGAGCGAGCCCTTGTATCGCAGGATGTTCGCTGAACTTCGTGACTGGAACGTTCGTTGGGAGTCATCTTGGCTTTCACTTCCTCCAGTGCTTTGCGATGCACACCACCTTCCTCTGATGTTGGTAGGCTTTCGATCTTACTTCTCTTATCACCCCATTCGGTTCCTGCGGCAGTTTGGGTACGAGCAGGATGTTCCTCTTTTCGCTTTCGCGGGTATCGGGCGTCGAGCACTTCCATCCAGATCCTCTGACTTTAGGACCCGGATTGATTGTTCCTGGGCGAGTTATTTGACAGCTGATTTGTTGGGATTTGAGCTGCGGACTTTTCCGATGGCGACCGCCCCATATCAGTACTGGGCTGCTGAGCAGTCTTTGTATCGACGTATCCCTTGTTGGCACCAGACTGCTGATGAGGATGAGCAGGATATTCTTGGAGATGCTGGCTCTTCATCTGGTTCATATGAACCTTTTGAGGAGCGCCCTTTTGTCGATCCTGGCTTCCTTTTGGCCACTCATGGCCATCTGCTGTCTGAGATCTCTGCACTTCGGTATCATTGCGAGATGATGTCGAGGAGATTGGCTGCCGATCGGAGATTGTCTGATGAGGAGACAGCGATCCGTACCCTTGAGCGCGATGAGGCGCATTACCTGCGTATGGAGGTGAGCAGGTTGAGAGCGAGACTATCTTTTTATGAATCAGAGGACTCACCTGATGTGGCCGAGGAGGAGGGTAGAGATTGATTGTGTTGGCCACCTGCACACTGATTTTTGCATATATGATTGATGATGATGCATTTTTTTGTATTTTTGAAAAAGATGATATGTGTAAGAGAAATATAATGCATTTGATTGAAAAGAGAAAAAAACTGTTTGAAAATCTACTGTGCCATGAGTTGTCTTGTGAGTGTGTCTGAATTTTGTGTCGGGATATAGGAATCAGAACTGGGGCTCGGTCAATGATTTGACCGATATCTCGAGATTTGACTTGCTTGATCCTTTGGTTCCCTAGAGATGTAGGCAACGGAAACTCTCGTTTCCTGAGATTGTCAGAGTCTGTAGAGTTCTTCGCTCCTGACTGCGCTTCTTCTTGTTCTTGTACTTTTACTGCTTGAACCGTTCTGGACTGTCTGATTTCTTGGTACCTGCACTTTTATTTTTTATTTTTTTCTTCTCTTTTTTTTATTTGAGCCATTTTTGCCTGTAGTGCTCTTTCGAGTTTTCACCATAGCCGGCTTTTTCCCGTCATTTTTGCCCGTGGCGCCCTTTCAGGTTTTCACCACGTCCCGGGTATTTGGTCTTACCTGCCCCTTGGCAACTGTGCTGTTTTTACCCTTGGCGCCCTTTCAGGTTTTCACCAAGTCCGCTGTATGCCCACTGTTTTTACTCGGAGCGCCCTTTCGGGTTTTCACTCCGCCCTCTTTGTTTAGGCACACATTTTCTTTTTTCCTTTTTTTTTTTTCTTCTTTCTGGATCTCTGGATAACTGCGGCGGCTAGAGGTCGGGAATCCGTCGTTGCCGGCCGATGGCAGTCTTTCAGCCCTTATCCTGAGTTACGATAATAGAGCTGTCGGTCTTTGCTAAAGACCCCTCTGAGATGAATGGATGGATGACTGTGTTTCTTTTTGGGTTGATTTTTTTCTCGGGTGCCTTGCTTTGGCTTCCCTTTTTCTTTCTCTTTTCTTTTCTTTTTTCTTTTTTCTTCTGTATTCTTTTTCTTTTCTTTTTTTTTCTTTTCTTTTTGAATCCCCCCCCCCCCCCCCCCTTTTTTTGTATTTTTCTCTTTTGGAATCCCCTTATTTGAAACACTTGTTGGTGGACGGGAATGATTTCTCAGAGATCTTAGCTTTGACCCCTTGACTTCAGCTCTATTAAAGTAACTCTTGATAAGGTCAGAATGACTTACCCGTGAAAGATTTTCACGTTGTCGGCGTTGGTTGGCTCAGGAAGATCCACCCCTCTCATGCTGGTGAGTCTGAGGGCGCCTCCGGGAAGTACTTCTCTGATGATCAGCGGCCCGTCCCACGAGGGTTTGAACTTTCCTCTGGGGTCCGGAAGGTGCGACGGTAGAATCTTCTTCATGACCATGTCGCCTACCTTGAAGCTCCTTTTTCGGACTCTCTTGTTGTAAGCCCGAGCGATCCTTTTCTGATAGCACTGTGAATGACTTAGTGCACGCATGCGTTTTTCATCTGCCAGCTGCAACTGATCGAATCTGGCCCGTTGCCATTCTCCTTCTTCAATTCCGCTTTCGAGTAACACTCGTAGTGATGGTATTTCCACCTCGACTGGTAGGACTGCTTCCATTCCGTAAGTAAGCTCGAAAGGAGTAACGCCCGTAGCAGACCGTACAGACGTTCGATAGGCCCAAAGTGCATATGGGAGCATATCTGACCAATCTCGATATGTCACGACCATCTTCTCAAGTATCCTGACGATTGTCTTGTTTGCGGCTTCTACCCCACCATTCATCTGGGGATGGTAGGGGCTTGATCGATGACGTTGGATCTTGAACTTGCTGAGGAAGTCATCCATCTTCTTGTTGACGAACGGGGTCCCATTATCTGTGATGATGGCATTAGGGATTCCATATCGGCATATGATGTTGTTCTTCATGAATTTGATCACTTGAGATGCTGCAATCGTGGTGTAGGAGGCTGCCTCTACCCACTTGGTGAAGTAGTCGACTGCCACAAGTATGTACTCGTGACCATTTGATGCTTTGGGACTGATCTTGCCGATGATGTCGAGTCCCCACATGGAGAAGGGCCAGGGGGTGGTCAGGTTGTATAACTCTGATGATGGGGCATGGATTTGATTCGCATGCTCTTGACACTTGAAGCATTTTCTGACGTGCTTGCAACAGTCTGTCTCCATGGTGAGCCAGTAGTAGCCGAGTCGTAGAATCTTCTTTGCCATCATGTGCCCATTCATGTGTGGGCCACAGATTCCTTCGTGTATTTCTTCCATGATCTTTGCAGCTTCTGTTTCATCGACGCATCGAAGGAGGATGTGATTATAGGATCGCTTGTAGAGAACTTCGCCACTGATGGTGAACTGGCCGGCCAAACGTTGGATGGTTCGGCGATCTGTTGCTGTTGCTGATTCTGGATACTCCTGGGTTTCGAGATATTGCTTGATGTCGGCATACCAGGGTTTGTCAGGGACAGCTTCGGCTTCTTCTATTTGCAGGCAAAAAGCAGGTTCTTCTTGAATTTCGACTGTGAGCTCCCATTCTGAAGCTCCTTTTGGGATCTCGAGCATTGATGCGAGCATGGCGAGAGCATCTGCAAACTGGTTCTTGGCTCTGGGCATGTATGAGAAGGTGATTTCCTTGAATTCTTCGATCAGATTGTCAAGATACACATGATATGGTATCAACTTCTCGTCTTTGGTCTTCCATTCGCCATTGGTCTGATTGATGATAAGCTGTGAGTCTCCAAACACTCGTAGCTTCTTGACGCCCAAGATTATGGCTTCTCTTAAGCCAGCGATGCATGCTTCGTACTCTGCCATGTTGTTGGTGCACTCGAATGCTACGCGCCTTGAGATAGGAATAGGGACATCGTCTGGAGAGTAGAGGATTGCTCCAATACCGCTTCCTTTAGAGTTTGCTGCGCCGTCGAAGAATAACGTCCACTCATCTTTTTTCTTCTTTTCATCCCCTTCAATAAGCAAGAGATCTTCATCAGGGAAGAACGTCTTGAGCGGTTGATAATCCAGGAGAGAGTGAGCCGCAAGATGATCGGCGAGGGCCTGTCCCTTGATTGCCTTTTGAGTGACATAGGTGATGTCGAACTCAGACAGGAGTAGCTGCCATTTAGCTATCCTTCCAGTGAGTGCCGGCTTCTCGAACAGGTACTTGAGCGGATCCATGTGAGCGAGGAGGAGAATAGGGAATGCAATCATGTATTGACGGAGTCGCTGAGTTGCCCAGACTAGGGCGAGGCAAGTCTTCTCGATCGGGGAATACCTGGTCTCGTAGTCGGTGAACTTTCGACTCAAATAGTATATTGCTTGTTCTTTCTTCCCGGTCTCGTCGTGCTGGCCGAGGACGCAGCCGATGGCTTCTGCTGCTGCCGAGATGTATAACAATAGTGGTCGTCCAGGAGTGGGCGGCACTAGGACTGGAGGATTCATGAGATACTTCTTGATGCGGTCGAAGGCGACTTGACAATCATCATTCCATTCTTTTGGGACGTTCTTCCGAAGGAGCTTGAATATGGGCTCACAGATAGGTGTCAGCTGTGCGATGAAGCGACTGATGTATTGAATTCTGCCGAGGAAGCCACGAATTTCTTTCTCTGTTCTAGGAGGGGGCATCTCGATGATTGCTCTGGTTTTGGTCTCGTCGACCCTGATGCCATCCTCGCTCACCATAAAGCCGAGGAGCTTACCTCCCATTGCACCGAAGACACATTTCTGAGGGTTGAGGCGAAGCTTGTACTTTTCTAATCTGTTGAATAACTTCTTCAGATCTTCAAAGTGTCCTTCCATTGTGCGAGATTTGACGATCATGTCGTCCACATATACTTCGAGCTCTTTGTTCATCATGTCGTGGAATAGTGCTGTCATTGCTCGCTGATATGTTGCTCCTGCGTTCTTCAGACCGAACGGCATTACCCTGTAACAGAAGGTTCCCCAGGGAGTGATGAACGATGTCTTCTCGCGATCTTCGACGGCCATCTTGATCTGATTGTAACCTGAGAACCCGTCCATGAATGAGAAGATCTTGTATCCTGCAGTGTTGTCGACTAGAGTGTCGATATGTGGCAAAGGGAAGTCATCTTTTGGACTGGCTTTGTTGAGATCTCGGAAGTCGATGCACATTCGAACCTTGCCGTCCTTCTTTGGTACTGCACGATGTTGGCGAGCCATTCAGGGTAGTTGGAGACTACCAAGAATCCCGCGTTGTACTGCTTGATGACTTCATCTCGGACTTTCAGAGCCCATTCTGGCTTCATTCTTCAAAGTTTTTGCTTCACTGGCTTCATATCTGCCTTGGTTGGCAGATGGTGTACAACGAGCTCTTCATCGAGCCCCGGCATGTCTTCATATGAGAACGCGAAGTTGGACAATCTTGGAGCTAGGAACTCTATCATTTTCTGTTTCATCTTAGGTGGCAACGATTTTCCAATGCGTACTTCCCTAGGGATCTCAGGCGTCCCCAAGTTTACTATCTCGAAATCATCGGCTACAACATTGGCTTTAGATTCGAACTTTTTGAGGAGATCCTCTAGTTCGGGAGCTGGATCATCATCTTCCTCGTCCCGAGCTTCGTCCAGACCCATGAGTTCGAAGTCTAATTCGATGTCGAAATCATATGATTCGACTTCAAACTCATGCGACTCTTTAGACGAACTTGGCACACTATTGAATGCAGGGAAAGAAATATTTTTTTATTTTTGAGATTTTTCTGAAATTGAGATGCTAGATGTTTTTGGTTTTTGAAAGTTTTTTATTTTTTTGGCTTTTCGAAATTCGCGGGACTTTGAACAAGCGGGCATTGCAGACCATGATTGATCCCAACTTGTTCCAAAGTTCCGGTCGCTGCCTAAACAGGCGTTTTTTTTTTTAAGCCAGAGCCCTCAGATGGCTCTTTGGCTGATTCAAAAGTGAGGGGAACAGATGACCATTCAGGACCCCACACTTCCTCCCCTGAAGAGGTGGGGGTTGATGATTTGGGCGAAGAGTCACGATCTGGCCCAATGACCATGACTTCTTGCTGGTCGGGTTCGAGATCTGAGTCGTACTCAGTCCCTCCCGGATCACTTACCTCGCATTGCAGTTCGTCTGGTTCCACAGCTAGACACAAGTTTGGAACCTGGACATCAGACCAATCTAGGGCTGGCCACTTCCCTTTCTTGGTCCAATGGATGGGCTGCTTCTGCCCCTGGCTGATGATTGATGATGTTGACTTTGCAGAGATGGGAAAGTCGTGCCCCTTGCTAATTGGTGATGAGATGGGCGAGTCGTGCCCCTTGCTGATTGAAGTGGGCAGGTTGTGCCCCTGGCTGTTTGAAGTGGGCAGGTTGTGCCCCTGGCTGATTGAAGTGGGCAGGTTGTGCCCCTGGTTGATTGAAGTGGGCAGGTTGTGCCCCTGGCTGATTGAAGTGGGCAGGTTGTGCCCCTGGTTGGGAGCAGGTGTCAGAGTAACCTGGTCCTGAAGCTGCTGTATTTGTCTTCCTTCTTCGTCTTCATCATTTCCTCCTTCTTCTGGAGGCTCAGAGGGTTCGAGAATCTGATCCCATCGAATGGGGGGCCACGTGGCCCAAACTAGGCTCATCGGGAGGCCTTTGTGTAGTGCAGTCGGTTGATTCCCTCCTAGATCTTTGTAAGGTTCTCCTGGCTTGACGAACTGGATGGGTGAGCACCGAAATTTCTTCCTTCTTTTGTCCATGAAGGTTGCCCTGTATCCGAGTCCCCATTTGCGTTGGTTATATATCAGCGGTACCTTTCTGGACTTGAAGTGATTCTTCATTCGGTATTTGAGGCTCAGACGCTCTGCCGGTGAAAAGACACGGTCCACCCTTATCGGTTCTGGATTGGCGATAGAGTTCACAGTCTCGAATTCGAAACTGTGAAACGGGATGTCTTCTTCAGAGTGTTGGATATCGATAACCGGGATGTCTGGTTCAGTGGCAGCAGCATTGGAGGGAATGATGAGCTCCTTCTCTGCATGGATAGAGATCACTTGATTTCCACAGATGTACTTCACTCGTTGATGCAGGGTTGATGGCACAGCTCCAACCTTGTGCAGCCAAGGTCGTCCGAGCAACATGTTGAAAGAGGCTGATATATCCAGGATTTGGAATGTGATGGTAGAGACTTCCCGACCTATCTGTACCTCTATGTCGACCTCCCCTTCCACCGATCGGCGGGTGTTGTCGAATGCTCTGACGCATATGGTGCTGGGTCGGAATGAAGAAGGACTGATTCCCAGACGTTCTGCAGTCTTGAGTGGGCAGACATTTAAGCTTGAGCCATTATCGATAAGGACCAGCGGAACACAGAGGTCTTTGTATCGTAAGGCTATGTTGAGGGATCGCCCATGATCACGTCCCTCTGGTGGCAACTCATTATCTGTGAAGGTGATGGCGCGCGGAGCCAGGAGTTGTCCAATCATCAAAGCTATCATTTCTGGTGCCGTATCGAAGGAGACATGAGCATCGTTCAAGGTTTTGGCAAACATTTCTCGGTGTATGCGAGATGTACAGAGTAACTCCCATACTGAGATTTGTGCAGGGATTGTCTTGAGCTGATTCGCCACATCGTATGCGGCTTCATTTTTGTTGCCGAGGCCTGAAAGGGCGCCTTTGGGATCTCCTCTGTTCTGATTATCTCTTCGGATACAACGCCCATTGGGATTCATGTTCCCCACTTCCGCACATTCTGGATAGTGCCATGGAACCTCTTTGTAGTTTTCCTCCCTTTTGCCTTCTAGGACCACCGGCTCTTGCAATGGTGCTGGTGTGGGTACCAGATCTTCCTCGTATGGAGCTTTTGCCTTGAGAACTACATTGTTGCCTGTGCTGAAGGGGTAGTATCGAGGCTTGTCTTCATAGACCACATAAGGTCGTGGTCCTGGCTTGACTGTTCCTGGGGCAGGAGGCTCCCATGGAATGAATACTGGTCCTCTTGATATGGCAGGAGGTTTCTCTGTTCGTCCGAGCTGCCGTAGCGTGATTGATATGCCTCCGGGACTTGCCCCTTGCAATATGACAGGCTTGACTGGAAGAGATCCTTCCAAGACAACGGGCTCTTGCTGCTGATGAGTGTAATCCTTCCATTGCGGATTGGATTGTTCTGGAGTTGCCCCTTGCAAGATGATAGGTTCGTATGTGGGCTTAATGTATGATTGTGCTCCTTCCAGGACGACTGGTTCCCATCTTGAATGGTTGTAAGGTGCCCCTTGAACAACTGGTATATCGTATGGAGGTGCTCCTTCAAGCACTACTGGCTCGGAGATTGAAGGAAGAAAGGGACTTGCCCCTTGCAAGACTGGAGGAGGATTTGTTGGCTCATAGGTGTAGGCATGAATGGACTGAATAGGGGAGAAGAAGCGATCGATATGGTCCCCTTCTTCTATACTATTGACGGCAGGGCCACGAGACGAACTGGGGTCCGTTGGATGCTGAGGCAGAGGATTCTGAAGGATGTTGGTGGAAGCTGCTGGAGAAGTTCCAGGGACCGAGATGACGATCTTGCGGTCATCAATCAGGTCTTGTATGGCATTCTTCAAAGTATAGCATCGGTCAGTGGCGTGGCCACGCCCTTGATGGTAGGCACAGTACTCATTTTCTCGGTAATTTGGAGGCAGAGGATGAGGCGGAGGCCTAGGTGTCATCAGAGTGAGTAACTGCTTTTGTACCAGCGTAGTCATGATTTGACTAAGTGGTTGACTGAGTGGAGTGAACTTCCTGAACTCCCTGTAATTCTGCCTGTTCTGGTATGAGTATTGGCCATTTCCCCTGAACTGCTGCTGTTGTCGAGGTGGCTGTGGCTGAGGATTCGGTTGTGGCTGATATCGCTGAGGCTGATGCTGAACTTGATTCTGCTGATACTGTTGACGTCCTTGTGGGGGAGCACGTTGATTTCCTTGAGCAGCGGTGTTGATGTTGTTTACCTCTGTTGGGCGGGGAGGAGAACCATTGCGGTTTCCATTCCCGTGCCCGTTAGGTCTTCCTTCCACTCTGTTCCTCTTGACTGGAGTGGCTTGATGAGGCCATGGGGAAATCGTCCCGGCACGGATTCCTGCTTCGACTTGCTCTCCAGCACGGATTAGCTGCGAGAAGTTCGCATACGGATGCGAGATGAGATACCCGGATATGCCTGGGTATGTTGAATGAACAATCATGGAGATTTGTTCTTCATCGTCGATGGGTGTCCGCATTCTGGCTGCCATAGCTCGCCAACGTCCCACATAAGCTGATAGTGTTTCATCACTCCTTTGCCTGAGTGCTGCGAGGTCAGCTCTTCTGGGTGCCATGTTGAGATTATATGCGAATCTGTCGACGAAAGACTGGGAGCGCTGTTCCCATGTTCTGATGCGGTGGCAGTCCAATGAAGTGTACCAATCTAGGGCATCGCCCTTCAGAGATTTTTGGAACAATCGAATGAGGGCCCCTTCGTTTCCTGAGATTGCACTCAGCTCTCCACAGAAGGCCTTGAGATGTGCTGTGGGACAACCGATGCCGTCGTATCTTTTGAACTTTGGAACCTCAAAGTTTTGAGGTACCCGAGCATCTGGGAAAGGACACAAGTCTCTGAACTTGGTCGAAGGTAAGTCGATTCCTTGCTGTCGCTGAAGCTGATTTTGCAAGATCTGGAACTGCTCCCGCAACTCGTCCAGTCCTGAGTGATCTGTTCGAGCGACTGGTGCCTCCTGGAATAAGGCACGTTCTTCTTTGGCATAGTGGTCGATGTCTTCGACCCTATGGGCTTGCTGAAAAGCAACCGCGGGTTGCTGAAATTGGTTTGATGATTGAACTGGATTCTGATGAACTTGAGCTTGAAATGATGGTGACTGAACTGAAGACTGTACTGAAGGTTGAACTGGAACTTGCTGGAAATTAACTGGATTTTGCTGAATTGAAGATTGCTGGAAATTAACTGGATTTTGCTGAATTGAAGATTGCTGGAAATTAACTGGAATCCCATCGGCGGGGATGTGCTGGAATTGAAAAGTGCTCCTGTTTGCAGGAGGCTGAGATGCTGGGAAGTGACCCCCTTGTTGGGTATTCGCCACTGTCCGCTGATTGATGTGGGCTTGACACTGACCCCCATTGTGGGCATTCGCCAGTGCTGTCCCTGTTGCTGGAAATTGAATTGAAATCCCATCGGCGGGGATGTGCTGAAATTGAAAAGGTGTCCCATCGGCGGGGACGTGCTGAGATCTACTGAGATTGTTGTTTGCAAGATTGACTGGAAGCTGACTGGATGTTCCTGCAACGGAGGTGCTCTGAGATGGCCTTGTCGTCGCAGGAAGATATTGAGAAGGATGCCCCACAGCGAAGGGCTGAGATGGCTGCTGTCGGTAGTCTTGGGCAGACTCCGATGGTTGTACTTGATTTGAACTGGAGGCCGGGAGGACCCGGCATGGTTGCTGAGATTGCTGAACTGGGCCAACTTGATTGTTGGCTGCTGCGGTGGCCTGTGCTTGCATGAATTGCAAGAGCATTTCTTGCATTGCTCTCACTCCTTGTGCCAATTCTTGTATGATTGGCGTATTATCAATGGGCTGTTGCGCTGGAGGTTGCGCTTCGGTCATTTCAAGAGCAGGGAAGTGATGAGTTTCTTCTTCGTGGTCGGACATGGCTTGCTGAGCCCGAGTGCAGATTATGCTGCGGAAGGGAAGCTGTCTCCGAACACGTTGAGCCCGAGGTGGCGCAATGGTGAGGACTATACTCTACTCTTTTTGGGTTTTGGGATTTTCTATTTTTTTTTGTTTTGGAATTTTCTGTTTTTTTTTGTTTGGGTTTGGGTAGAATGCTATGCAGATGAGATTGTATGAGGATTAATGACTTTCAAGTACGGGAAGGATTCTGTTTTCAAGTCGGATCACGACTAATAGGACTAGCTTATCCCCAGCAGAGTCGCCATTCTGTGGACCCTCGCCGATTTCTCCGCGCTCCCACACGACGTCGTTCTCCCTTTCCTTTCGGAAGAAGAAGAGGAAGAGGTGCGTGAGTGCGAAATCGCCGTTTGTGCCACTGGCTTGCCTCGTTCTCGAGGGCTTCGTTTGGTTGTCGTGTTAAGCTGGATATGTTAAGTGAGTTTATATAAGACCAGAGTCGCCACTAGCCAGTTACTTCGAATCTACAGTCGGCTAGACCCCGTAGAAACGTTAGAGAAGGGGATCTAAAGATTCCTTCCTCTAAAATGACTCCTGTTGATCTGCGGTCAGAGATTCAAGGTAAAGGATCACGGTTACAGGGTGGGAAGAGGTTAAGCACCCCACACACTGCCCGTACCGAAGTACGGTCTCTACTTCACAGAATCGATCGAATACTTGAAAGTCTAATTTAATCCTCGTATATTCTCATGAATGACATGATGCATGGATGCGGGTCTGAACAGTAAGAGTTTCTGATGGGCAGGTTCCAACAACGGGCAAGCCCAGAGCGTACGCTCGAACTGACAGGTGCTTAATATAAGACGTATGCAGTGTGCTTAAATGATCAAGGTGTTTTATGGTGAAGCATGAATGTAGGTCTGAACAGTAAGAGTTTCTGATGGGCAGGTTCCAACAACGGGCAAGCCCAGAGCATACGCTCGAACTGACAGGTGCTTAATATAAAGACATATGCGGTGTACTTGACGAATCAAAGTGCTTGTAGTGAAGCAGGGGGGTTGGAAGAAAAGTAAATGTTGCACTTATGCTAGATGCAAATGAGATGATGCTGGAAAAAGAGTAGCTGGATGGACGGAAGTGTCACAAGGATTGGCTTCGAGTGGCTGGATCAAAACTTGGGTGACTTGAGAGGCTTGGACCAGTGGTCAGGCTGGGCTGGACCAGGGCTAGACTCTCCTCACTCGGGCTTTCCTTGGTGGAAAAATGGGCTAAAGGGTGGAGAGATAGACTCAGAGCTCTCGGGCTGAAATGGACTCGAATGGCCTTGAATTCATTTTTGAAATGAGAAGGGGAGGGGGTATTTATAGCAGCAGAGAGTGGCAGCTCTCGTAATTTTGTCCGGGCGGCCTGCCATGGGTCGCCCGTACGGCCGCTCCTCGGTTTCCAGCGAGTACGGCCGTTCCCTCGGGGCTGCTGTTGGACTCGCTGGTCGACTCAGTGAGTTGACTCAGCGGGTCGACTCGGTGGTTTGACTCGACGGGTTGACTCGACGGGTTGACTCGGTGTTTTGACTCGACGGGTTGACTCGACGGGTTGACTCAGTGGGTTTGACTTTTTTTGGGATTTTTTGACTGGCCTTTTTTATGGGGGGTTTTTCAGGGTGGTGTTTAGGACTGGGTTGACTGGGTTCAGGCTTGAACTGGGCTATGGAATGGGGCTTACAAGGGTGAGTTTGGCTGAGTTTGGACTTGGGATTTGGGGGTATGGTCCTCCGTTCAACCAGCTATCTCTACCAACAGTGTAGCCGAAGGTGGGGTGTCTACAGTTCCACCATGGTTTATGTATTTTATCTACTCTGTCCATACATTTTAGCAGATAATTTTGGGCTTAAGGTAAAAAATAAAGCATAGCCAAAGCTCAAGTGGACCACACAGCAAGAAATAGTGTGAATTGAACATTTACCATTGAAACTTATCAAAATACATTTTCAAATTTTGATGTATTTTTCAAAATTCTCATTTTTTGAAATTTATTATTTTTTTAGGAGTTATTAATTATTTTCAAAATTGTAATTTTATGAAAGTTCTCAATTTTTTCAAAATCCCATTTTTTTTCTAAATTCTATTTTTTAATATTCTTAATATATTAAAATTTATCAATTTTTTGAAGCAACGTAACATACTTTTGGCCTCAATTTCTAATCGAGTAAGGCAAAATAGTAGACTTTTAGCCTCATTTTCGCAAAACTAAGGTGAAATGGTAGACTTTTAGCCTCATTTTCTCACAACCGAAGCAAAATTGTAGACTTTTAGTCGCAATTTCTGACCAAGTAAACTTTTAGCTTCAGTTTCTCACAACTGAGGCAAAACGTTAGACTTCTAGCCTCATTTTCTTGCAACTGAGACAAAATGGTTGACTTTTAGCCACACTTTCTCACAACTGAGGCAAAATGGTAGACTTTTAGCCTCAGTTTTTGACCAACTGAAGCAAAATGTTAGACTTTTAGCTTCATTTTCTTACAACTGAGGCAAAATGGTAGCCTTTTAGCCTCAGTTTCTAATTAATCGAGGCAAAATTGTAAACTTTTAGCCTCATTTTCTTACCAATTTAAGTGAAATGGTACACCTTTAACCTTAGTTTTTCCCAAACTGAGGCGTAATAGCGGACTTTTAGCCTCCATTCCATTATAACCAAGATAAAAAACAAATTTTTAGCCTCAATTCCTTAGCAACTGAGGCTAAAAAGCACATTTAAACTCTGTTTTTTGAATTGAGGCTAAAAACAAGTGTGGCTAAAGGCCCGTTTTCTTGTAGTGCCAGTAATTCATTATTATTTTTTGTTTCTGATACCAAACTTGAAAACTCTTTAAAATTCAAATAAGTTTGAATCAAGCAAGTTTTTTTTTTTCTTCCTCCAATACCTCTTGAGCCTATTACAAACCAGGTAGCATCTCTGTGCTGTTGTGTACTTCTGCCAATGCTTGTCCTGTAGCAATCCCAAGTTAGGTCAACTATAGGCTAACTTTTGGCCTGTAAAAAAAAGAATTTAGAATTTGGAGTAATCAACCTTAATATGAATGTACATCAATTTCATTAGAATTCAAATTGAGTATTATCAATGATGAGAGCTCCAATCCCCTTTGTAATGATGAGGGTTTCCACACATTTTGCTGTAAGTAGAAAAAGTAAATAAAATTGGTTACTATTAATCTGCAAAATAGGCCTGCTTGGTACAAGGTGAAGGTTTACTCTGGAAATAATGTCCTACTCTATGAACACTTTATGCTTTGTCAAATTGGTTGAACGATCTTGATAATACTCGTTTATTGAAATAGGACCAATAAATATTTTTCAGTTATAATCATCAAATAAATATCTGTCAAACAATTAGTGAGATAATTAGATGACGGTAATGTTTGATTTGTAGTACACCTATTAAAATACTTCTATCATATTTTGGGGAAGAATACCTATGAAATTAACTTCAAATTACTTACAGATTCAGGAAATCCAATCACAAAACACCTGTCCATATACGTCACAACAAAATGAAAATTTAAAAAGAAAAATCATTATATTTTAGAAGTTGTCCGAACTCTAATGCATGACATCAATATTTTTTTCATTCCTTCTGGTTGAAGCTGCATCTACAATTGTATACCTCATCAACCATCAATATTTTCTCATTCCTTATGGTGGAAGCTGCATCTATAGTTGTATACCTCATCAACGATCTTCTATACGATATTTTGAATGACAGAACTTTGTATTATTATCTGTTCCAAGCACATTCGATCTTTCAAGTTTGCATGGCATTGATGGTTGAGTCTATAATTTAGTCTCATATGTTGACCGTCATTTTAAAAGGAAAATTTACAAAACAACTACCTAATTAGTATGGAATTTACACTCGATTACCTTTTCCAAAAAGGTTTTCAAAAGCTACTCATTAATCAAAGTAACTATCATTCCATTGCCTTCAATTACATTTCTTGACAGTTGCTATGCTCGTGCGAGCAAATGGGTGGGTTGATCAGGGTGGGCTCCACCATGATGTTTATGTGAAATCCACCCCAAGCCCCACATGCTGTGAACGATCCTTTACAATCATCTCTAGCCAAAACTGAAAAAACTGTAGATCTAATGTCTCTTTTTTTCTCCCTGTTGTGTCTATTAACAGCTTGCATTCCTTTTGAAAGACATGTTTATAAGTTTAACTATATAAATAAAATAATTTGTAGAATTCAGGCAACAAAAAACATGTGTAGCAGAGTGGTTAGACCATTAGTTGATAATTTTCAAACCAACTGCTGACAGAAACAGGTCATCGTCCAGTCAACAAAAACATTGGTTTGGTAAAGGCTGACAGATTATGAGAACACGGTCCTTGCAAATTGGGGCTTCACAGATCAACGGTCTGGATCATTGAAGAAGAAAAACAACATATAGAACTTAAAAAGAAAAAAAAAAGAAAAGAAAATGATAAAAATACAAATTAAAAAGTCAATTTGTAATTGGAGGAATAGAAGAAGACCCAAATCAGAATTACATGAAATGAGTAGATCAAGAAGACAGACCTGATGCCATCACAAAGTCCAGCTCTCTTTTGGAAGTGTTTCAGTTACTAGATGCATTCACAACTCCCGCTATAATCAATAGAAAATTGATCATGAAGGTCCAGAAGGTGATGAGCATACACCTCTATTAAAAGCAGAATTAATGGAAGCTGTTTTGGCGTAGTGGGATAACATAAATGTGAAAGATATCCGCATGCCATTCTAGTCTGTTTGTACTGCCATATACTTGTTTGATTAGTTATTCCTTGGCCGTGCAGTTTTTCTTGTTGTGGCAGATGAAGCAGTTAGGAGGAGCGTACCTTTTGTGTTTCTAGAGTAAGGGATGATTCCAAGCAGTGTTGTGGAGCAAACATGAGTGCTGGGAGTTCTCATCCACTAGCTGATGAAGATGATGATGATTTTGATGTAGACGGGTCGCTGATTATTTCATGGCCCAGATGGAGCAAAAGAAGACCGTTCGGGGTCGAAAGTGATCCGGACCGTCAGGACCGTAAATCGGTCGTATCTCACAATCCGGAATGAGTTACGGGACGTATAATATATCAATTTGGGGTAGCTCGAGCTACTTTAGCCAACCAACCCCGCTATGCCGGGTTGCCCAAGCCGGAATCGCGAGATTCGACCGTATCGACGGTCATTAGGCTAGTTTATTTTCAGTTTTACTATTTATAGTAAGTTTTAATTCGATCATAACTTTGCATCTGTAGGGCTTTAGAGTTAGTGTCCAACATGAAAAGGGCTTAGAATATTTAGTAGAACAACGTGGTTGAGGCCGTTTGAAAACTTTCTATTTTTGGCCGAAAACCAAGAGTTCTAGTAGGATTGAACGACTTCTATAAATAGTAAGTTTACTATTTATAGTAAGTTGCGTTTTCTAGGAGTTTAAGTTGGAGTTGGATTCTGATACTTTACCTAGGGTTTAGTTTCCTATTTATATGCATTGTAATTTCGTTATTATTCATTCAATTATCAATAAACCAATTATTCGGAATTTATTTCCTCTTTTTATCTTTTATTTCTTCTCGTGGATTCGAGAAACTATCGGTTAAGGAGACGGTGATCGACCCATCACGTCCTCCCTGCGTCAGATTTATTTGAGGATAGATTTAGCATTGTCTACAATTAATCTTGATCAGGAATTTGGGTTTGTATAAATACCTCCTAATGCTTAGATATTGGCAGATGAACTTTGATGCCTTTGAAGATGCACTCTTGACTCATGATCTGTTGGAACAGGCCTAGACTGAAGGAGCACATGCAGTATTGTATAAACCTTCCAGAAGAATGAGTAAATTAAGTTGAAGGCTCAAATTGTTGGAGGCGTCAGTAGACCCCCTGATATACATTGTTCTACTGTTCCCTAACAGCTCGAGCTTTTAGCACAACCGGTCAGTAACATGGTATCAGGATTTTAATTTGAAAGGATTTAAAATGTTTTTAAAGGATAGAAATGATACAATTCTAAAACTGAGGGCCTGTTTGGTTGGCATTTAGAAACCTATTTCCAGCTTAAAATCTAGATTCTGGCGAAATCCAATTTTAACTAGTGTGTTTGTAGGCAAATTCTAGCCAAACAAGATTCCATTTGGAAACCTAAATTGTCTAAAATCGGGATTAGCGGTAATGATGTGGGGGACCATTTCTACGGAAGGGAAAAGAGGCGGAAGTGAGCGTCATTCAATATTAACAATTAGGTAGTTGAATAGAGGTATACCTTTGCTTCCAATGTCATTTTGTGATATTCTCATCAACTATTCTTGCTAAACCTATTATTAGATCAATAAATCAGCCAACACACCTAAAAGCAGACCTTTTTTCTTATCAAATATTTGGCTTATATGGATTATATGTTATTTGAATATCCCGTATGCCACTTGAACAGCAAAACCAAAATTTCATGACCAGCATGAAATGCGTGGAATTGCCCTTGAGGGTTGATGGTTGTTATGGAATCCCACCTCCATTTTGGTCATTGCTTCTATATTTAGTTGAAATCCTGGTATTCAGTCCAACTGAGCATCCTAACTAGCCTTTATTTTTACTCATTGAGGCAAGTTCTCTGTGGTAATAGCTCTGTTCATCTAACACAGCCACTGAGCTAGGTCTTAAATGATTTTTGGTAATTGGTACCACTCATTTTTTTTGGATTATTATCTGGTGTTGCTACTCAGTTTGTCTAAAACTGTTGTCTACTTTGGGGAATGGTTGTAGATGTTGGAGGCGTTAGCAAACCCCCTGATATACATTGTTTGGTCGTTCCCTAACAGCTCGAGCTTTTAGCGCAACTGGTCAGTAACAGTAGATAAGTTTATCATAATAGAATCCTTATGCGTCCTCTTTTTCTAGTTTTGTTTCCTTGATGTAGGTTAGCTTTTTTCCTACTTTCCTTGATGCATGTTTTATATGCTATACTTGCTAATTTAATATTTATAAAATAGTATCTTTCAATGTTATCAATGAACAGAACAAAAGTGCAGGCGAATCAGGTTTGTCAAGGTCAACCCATCCGCCAATGAAAAATGCATTTTTGTACCACATGGGATTTTATCATGGAGCCAACTGCTTGTGAATCTAGAGTTAGTATAGAAGCTTATGACAGCATTTTTATTTGTTATCCGCAAATCTTGACTATTATAAAGAAAATAATTGGTGATAATGCTTCCATTACACCATTCCCTCCTCGACAAAAAAAGAAGAAGAAAAAAGCCAACCGGCCAATACTAGAAAGCTCCTATTCCCTAAGGGTCAAAGCTTGTGATTGGGTTGCTATGGAGAACGAGCTATCCACATGTTAGATAAAGAACCAAAAATCTTTTCCAACGTGCGGTTAATGCATAAGAATGACTAAAGAGTCCATTGACCATTTGTTCTTCCACTGGTCGGTGGCTAGGAAGCCTTTAACCAACCAGGTAGTGACAAGTTCTTGTTTTCAACTACAGCAGGTGGTCTGGGCATCAACCTTGCCACTGCAGATGTTGTCGTTCTCTATGATAGTGATTGGTATGTTTTCCATTCTACTTTCCTGGCGGCATTTTAAATTAGCATTTCTGGTTATATATTTGGGTTCATCTCTCTTATGTATACCAGGAACCCGTAGATGGATTTACAAGCACACGACTGTGTGCATAGGATTGACCAAAAGAAAGAAGTTCAATTTTTCCATTTTTGTATAGAGGTTTGGTTTGATTTGATTTAACGAGCTATTCAAGGGCACTATATATATAAATGTTGGAATACCATCAATGAAGAAATTTACAGAAGATGCTAATTTATCTTCCTCTTCCTGCGTTATAGTCTTGTAGGCAATGTGTGGGACATTCATGCATATTAGATTATGAAAATCTTTATGCGTTAGATGATTATACTTTTGCTTTATTGGCTGGTCCATGGAGCTTTTCACAGCTTATTGATTATCTCCATGGAGGCTGTTGTTCTCTCAAAGGTGTTTCTTGCTGCAAGAACCATTTGTTGATGCAAGCTGTGGGAGAAAAATAAGGACTGTTGTCTACCAATTTGTTGCTTTTTTATGGTAAAGAAAAAACAAATCGCTCAATAGTTCCTCCAACATGGGCAAACACGATGTAATATGCAAATATGCACACTTGATTGAATTACTTTATTTATATTTGGATGTAATATGCAAATATGCACACTTGATTGAATTGCTTTATTTATATTTGGATGTAATATGCTTATTCAAAATGGAAACAGTCATTTAGAGTGTAGGGTCAGGAGGAGGTCCACAATGCTTCACCAGGAGTTTACGTGGGTGCATGATCAAAGCTTCTCATTAGGCGCAAGCCACAATCTAGCTTCCTTTGTGCAAAATTCAGGTCAGTCCGACTCTAATAATCTGATAGGCCATACATATAGATTAAATGTTGACCATCCATTTTCGTAATCATCATACACAAGTTGTTTGTGTCCTAGATTGGTTTTACCTGGGTTGCTGGTCATAGGTGCTGAAGCCTGGTCATGGGACATGATCTTGGGTCCCAACCAAATTAAACGCCCGGACTTCTAACCCAACCAAATTGTTGTTTCTTTTATTACTTGTTCCAGAGTTATTGACACCCTCAGTCACAATTTCCGTAATGCTATTACAATTGTGGATGCACAATCGAGCCTCCCTTTCAAGCAACAGCATGTTGTTGTCAAAATCCCATATGCAGGCGTCAATGCTAGTGATAAAAGTTTACAGTTCTAACTCTTATTAACTTCAGTTTATCTACTTTCCACTTTATCTGAATCGGAAATGTCAAGATGTATGTATGCTGTTGTTATAATATTTTCTTTCAGTTCATATATAATACTTTACATTTCAAGTGATTCTCTTAGAACAGTTGTTGATTACATTGAATGGTTGTGCTTATTTGATTGTTTAAGTTCTTGTCTTAGAAGTGTTTGATTGCTGTTAAAAAGCTGAGACGCATGTTGTAGAAAACAGTTGCTATTCTCCCAACAACTGAAATACTTCTCTTTAGAATGTTGTAGTTGCCTTTGAAATCCATGGGATGGTGGTCATGCCTTTTGTTTTTGGTTTCTTATCCATCCTCTTCCATTTTCCTTTTCTTCTCCTAGCTTCTAGTTTATGTCAATAGTTTTAATCTACTTAATTGGATGATTTGGTCCTTTGAATGAGTTATAAGTGCAATCCATCCACCTGGAAAAATGAAGAGACACAGAGGCCAATTTTAAGAACTTTGCAGCTTGTTCATGTTGAGCATCCATAAGAGAATATATTGTGTGGCATGGGATTTGATTATTTCCAATGGTTATATCTTGCTTTTAAGATCCATAACATGTTTCCAATGTTTATATCATGCATTCTTCAATTGACAGGGTTGTCAGGTTCTGCTTTTATCTTGATTTCCTTATTTAGAAAATTCTTGTTTATTGCTAAATTGGGATTCTGGATATCTATTACTTGATATTGCTGGAGACTCTTATTTGATATGCCAACCATGTTTCTGTGCAAAATTACAGCTTGTTATGGCTTACATTGTAGGGAAAAATACTGGCCTGATTTGTGTGTATGGTCATTTTCAGTCTAATACATGCATAGAATACTCATATGAGAAAAAGCTCAGACTATCTGATTGTTATAGCTGTGTTCAATTTCTTGGAATGCAGAAAGGAAATGTGGCGAATCAGACGGAGCACTTAATGTTGCTACTTGCAAACATTGACATAAGGAATAGGCTCCATGAGGAATATAGCCATGTAATTTATCTTTTATTACGGAGCTTCAATGTTTTTAGTGATCAAACAGAGAATCTTGATGTAGATATTTTGAACTTGCAGCTGAAGAGTGATACCATAAAGATTCTGATGGACAAGATTTTCGAGAACTACCATTCATGGTGTGCTTATTTGCATATCCAATCAAACCTCAAGTAGTTACTTACATATCCAATCAAATCTCTCTGCTTTCTATGTAGGTTTCCAAGTCGAGTCTTCCAAGTAATGCTGAGACGCAACAGTTGGAGCTCCTTTATATTCGACTTTTATCTTCTTATTGGGGGTGAAGCTTTAAACCTTCGGTTCATGCCTGAATGTATTTGCTATATCTTCCATAATGTAGGTTCCCTCTTATTTGCTGTGAAATATCGAGAACATTTTATCTTTTATTGCTTTTGAGATGCTCTAACGCTTGCTTCTTCTGTTAATGACTGTTATTGTACACAGTCTAATATTCCTGCATCACACCATACCCCATTCTCTTTATTTGTCTTCTTTTCTCTTATTTATTGTGATTAAGATAGTTCTCTCTACAATCTCTCTTTTGCTTATTGTATAATTGTTTCCTCTTATTTTGGATACTAGTTGAAACAAGATGGACAGCAAAAAATTAAGCAAAAAAAAATAAACCTGCTCAATTGGATTTTGTTTTCCATGCCACTCCAAACAAGATGGATTTTGTTGTTCAAAAATGATTGTTTCTGTTTTGCAGGAAGATTTATGGCAAGCTGCATTTCCGGTCGGCATAGAGGTTTGTTTCAATTATTTTCTCTTCTTCAATCAGTACATCTGATTTTCAATGTTATATCAAACATTGCTAGAGTTCAATCTGCTATGCGCATGACTTCAACAGATTTTTAGTTATGGAATTACTGTAATAGATTTTGTTACTTTGCTTCTCATTGGTAGATACATGAGAATACATGAGTACGCACAAGGCTGGTTTCTCTGCCAGCGCTAGTAAGTTAGCTCATCCTATTTACAGGGGTACTTTGGTCATTTCCTGAGGATAGTATTATTTTGGCTACACCCGCTGTATTACTTTGCCCGCGCTGGTAAGTTAGCTCATCCTATGATGTATGTATTCTGTATCCACTCCGTCCATTCGTTTTTCCAAATCATTTAAGTGGATTTGCCAAAGAATTGAAAAGCTGTATATATCAGGTGGACCATAATCTAGTAATCAGTGGAGATTTAGTGTTGCACCATTAAAAGCCTATACTGGCTCTCCTAAATGTTTACTTACTGTTGATGTGTTATCAAATCCGTAGATGATGTCACATATCCTTGGAAGAAGTTTAAAAAGAAATATAAATTTTTATCCGGAGCTTTTGTGGCCCAATAATGGTAAATCACAGCTGTTTCATATTCGATGGTCCACCTGATATACGCAACTGTATCATTTTGTTGGGACAATGCCAAAGAATGATATGAAGGCTCGAATGGACGGCATTGATTGAGAATACATACATCAATGTAGGCTCCAACGATAAGAACCGAACCGTAATGGTTTAGTCCAGCATCTCACAGAACTTCGAAACAATAGCTCATCATCGTGTTGATCCTATGTTTGGGCGGTAGACAATGGAAAATCATTAACCGTGGGTCTGTGTGGATCCGAAAATGATGAATGTCTTTTATCCAATCCGTCCATCTATTTTTTTTTAGATCATTGTAAGCTACGGGTCAAATTTTGAGGCATATACAAAATTAAACTGAACCACACCACAGCAAAAAAATGGTGATTCAATGCCCACACGAAAGTTCGGTTACCACTGTTTCTTTCTAGTATGGCCAACCTGATATTTGGATATGTATCATTTCTTCTGTCATGGGCAAAAATTTTCTGGAAAAACAGAAGAATGGTGTGGATAATACAGATACATCATTGTGGGGCCCATACAATGCTGAAACCAAGTAGACCCAATTCCAACTCGGTTGTGGTCCAGCATGGTCAAGTGGGGTTTATTGGTATTAAATATCTTGGATTCGTCTAGAAACTAGGGTTGAGCCTCCTATAACCACGTCTGACATATCAGCTAATTTTTAACCCGAGCAGGGATTGTTCAGAGGCGTCAAAACAGAGGAGACCCGACTATGGTCGGGAAGGTTCTATCGGGGTTCGGTGAAATTATCTGGCTCCGATTTCGCTCGAAACTGTTCTGGAGCCTATTAAGACCACGACTGACGTAACAATTGATTTTTGCCCGAATGATGATTGTTGGAGGCGTTGAAACGAAGTAGACCTGATTCTGGCTCGCGTGGTATCAACCTAAGAAAACTAGGGTTTAATGGCCTTTCATGGGCTGGAAGCTACTCAAAATTGATGTTACTCCTCTCACAACCACGTCCATTGAATATTCGGCCTGAACGGCACTCGTTCGAGGTGCCAAAATACAGTCGTCCTGATTTTATCTCGGGTCAGGTAAGTGAAATACAGCAGAGTTCAGTTACCTAATTTGGCTCAGATTGAGCAAGTGGCATCGAGCCTTTTATGCCAACGTCCGACAAGTCATCAATTTTTTAGTCCAAACACTGCTCGTTTGAGGCACCGAAATGAGGTAGACCCGATTTTGGCTTGGTTGGTGTCAAGCGGGCGGAGATTTCCTGCGAAAGCCTTGCGCAGGAAGTTACTGCGCTGGGAACCAAGGCGGGGCCCACAGTCATATTTTTTTATGAATCCACCCCGTTCATCCGTTTTGTGAGCTCATTTTAGGATGTGAGAACAAAAATGAACCGGATCCAAGACTCAAGTAGGCCTCACTAAAAGAAAAGGTGGGTAGATAAATTACTACCGTTGAAACCTCCCTGGGGTCGACAGTGATGTTTATATGACATCCATACCGTTCATAACGTCACTAATACTGGGATGAAATGGAAACACAAATATTATCCTGATTCGAAACTCCTGTGGCTCCACAAAAATTTCAACTGTGGACGTTTAATCCTCACGTTTTTGGCCCACTTGAGTCTTGGATCCCGTTCATTTTTTTTACACGTCCTAAAATGAGCTCCCAAAACGGATGGACGGGGTGGATTCATCAAAAAAATCACTGTGGGCCCCATCTTGGTTCTCAAGAACTTCCTGCGCAAGGCTTTCGCAGGAAATACGCGCCCCTGTCAAGCGGGGTTCAGTAGGGTTAAGTGGCACTCGCTGCCTCAGCTTCATTTCAAACCTGGTTTTCACTATCTTAGCACCACTCTCACAGGTCACCAAATTTTTAGCCGAAAATAGGGTTCGTATGAGTTGTTGAAGCGTAGTAGACCCGAATTCAACTCAGGTGAAGTTGGATAAGCCTTGGGAAGATTTTAGTGGTGAATATCCGATTCTCACGGTTTTTTGTGGTGTGGTACACCTGAGATTTGGATGTGCTTAATTTCTAGTACCAAGTCCAAAAATGACTAGAAAAACGAATGGATGAAGTGGATATACAATACACATATCATGAGTGTGAGCCCTGCGGTGAGGGTAACAACCACGGAGCTGTTACCCAGTAACACCTAATCCGTGCCCCCAGACATATATAGATCAAGATACCCTAAGGTAGGTGCGACCCCTTACTGTGGGACAATCCCATTGTTGTATATATTGTGTATCCACGCCATCCATCCATTCTGTCATAAGAAACAACGTGACTGACCATTAATGGATTCCATCCATTCTTATAGCTCCGGCTCTGATGGCCACCCTGATGAATGGATTTCATCCACACCGTCCATACATTTTTCCATATCACCTTCTGTCAAGGGCCAAGAAATGAGGCAGATCCAGGGATCGAGTGGGGCGCAGCACAGGAAGCAGCACTGGTGATGACGCTTACCGTTGAAACCTTCCTAGGCCACACCGTGATGTTTACTTCCCATCCAACTTGTTCATTAGTTCACAGAAACAAGGATGAAGGAAACACAAATACAAGCTTAATCCAAAACATCCAGTGGCACCCAAGATTGCTTCAACGGTCAGACTTTAATCCCAATTCATCGTCCAATTGACCTTCGATCTGCCCTGGTTTTTTCCACCCAATATGTTAAATGATATGAAAAAAATGAATGGACAGTGTGGATAAAATCCATAGATCACGGTGGCCCTGAGAGCGCTAGCCTGTCCTGATGTGGGGGTTGTGTAGTACCTAATCGGCGACCCGTTTGTGCTCAAAATTGCCTACAGTGCAATGGGGGAAGACCGCTGTCACAGCTAGATGGGACCCACCATGATGAACGAGGGTTTTATCCCGACTGACCATCCATTATTCCAGCTCATTTAAATGCATGACAAGTTGAGGCTGATACAGAGTTCAAGTGGACCTCATCACAGGATACAATTAGGATAATGATGTACACCCTTGAAATCTTTATACAGCGAACAGTCGCCCTATATCTGTCATCTAACTTGTTAATAAGATTATTTAAAAAAAAAAAAAAAAAAAAAAAAAAAACCCGGATGGTTGAAACACAAATATCAGCTTGATCCAAAATTTCAGAGGCACCAAAACAGAAATTTCCTATGGTATTGTTTCTTCATTCGCATCTGCTTCTTGTGACGTGGCGCAATTCAACAGTGGATCTGCCTCCATGTGTGGATCATGCATAAATTATCTTCTAAAAATATTATCCCTGGGAACTTTTCAACGGTGGATGTTCAATCAACATTGTTTTCCTGTGGTGTGGTCCACCTGAGATTTGGATCTGCCTCATTTTTGGGCCCATGCCCTAAAATGAGATGGAAAAATGAATGAACAGAGTAGATAAAACACATACATCATGGTAGAGCCCACACAGCTTTGACACAGCCCCCTGGCTGGTGTTGGTTCACTAGCCAATCCGCGTCCCGCTTTCTCTGCACGCTCACTACATCAGAAATCGGACGAACCATTTTATCTAGAAGGTGAAGCCCTTACCATGGGTTACGGTGGGGTCCAAATTGATGTGCATATTAAGAATCCACACCGTCCAATCATTTCTACAGATCATTTTATGGCGTTATCCTAAAAATGAAACAGATTCAATTATTAGGTGGACTGTAACTTTGGAAACAGTATTTATTGACCATTAATATATCACAAAAGTTTTGGATCAAGCTGATATTTGTTTTTGACCTTTATCCAGGCTTATGTGACCTTATCAATAGATTGGATGGTAAATAAACACTATGGAGACATTAAGATGCACCCTGGTAATTTTTTAATGGTAGGTCAGTCAATCACCACTGTTTCTTATGGTATGGTCCATATGATAATTAGATCTCTATAAAACTGATCTGGAAAAATGGATGGATGGCATGGATACATAATAAAAACATCAAGGTGGGACCCATGGTAACCCAACAATAAGGGCCGCACTGTCTTCGGTGAGGCTGGGTCTCACCTAATCCGCTCTCGCCCCCACGACTATGTGACGCCACCACCTCACCACTAATAGGGAGCGGTTTGGTGAGACCTGGATCCACTGAGGTGGGTGGGACCCCTGATGGTGGGGCTCACGGTGATGTATGTGTCTTAAATCCACACCATCCAACCATTTTGAAAGATCATTTTAGGATGTGATAAAAAAATGAAGGTTACTCAAATCTTAGGTGGACCGCACCATATAAACAGTCGTGATTGAATCTCTACCATTGAAAACTTCATGGATTTCACTGGAATGTTTATTTGCAAATACTTTTCATCCAACCTATTGATAAGGTCACAAACATCTACATAAAGAGACCGCATAAATATCATCTTGATCCAAAGCTTTTGTGGCCCACAGTAAGGTTTTAATGGTCAATCAGCACTGCTTCCTGTACTATGCCCCATCTGGGATTTGGAATTGGTTCATATTTTGTATAATGCCATAAAATAAACTTTCAATACAGATGGACGGTATGGATTTAGTCACATACATCACAGTGGCCCCACAGTGAGGGGTCCCACCCACCTCGTGGATCTGGGGTCTCACCTAATACGCTCCACTAATAATGCCAGCTCACAAAACAAGCTGATTTTCCCTCTCAATCATGCGTGCTGCACAACCCCACTTTTACTGCGTGGAATTTCTCTTGGCCTGGTTACAATCTATCTATTAGATCCGCACCGTCCATCAATTATTTTTATTATTCTAAAAGTTAAGTAAAAAATGAGGCACATCCAAATCTCAAGTGGACCACACAACAAAAGGCATGGGATTGAACTAGTAACGTTGAAACATTCCTACGGTCCACTGTGAGGTTTATTTGCCATCTAAACTCTTCGTAAGGTCACTTAGACATTGATGAAGAGAAAACACAAACATCATCTTGATCATAGCGGTTTGTGGCCCCAAGAAGTTTTCAATGGAAGGCATTCAATTCCCATTCTTTCCTATCGCGTGGCCCACTTGAGCCTTGGATCTGACTCGTTTTTGACATCGTGACTAAAAGGTATGAAAAGAAATGGACGGACTGTGTGGATCTAATAAATACATCATGATGGCCCCATGGAAGTTCCACGTTTCAACCAGTTTTCTTCTCTCCAAGCGGGAAAAGTTATGCGGGCCCACGATGATTTATTTCTAAGATCTACACTGTCCGTATATTTTTTCAGATCTTTTTAGATTATAAGCCTGAAAACAAGACAAATCAAAAGCTCAAGTGGAACACACCATAAGAAACAATGGAATTGATGCTAGGGTTAAAAACTTCTTTACGCCACATACAACTCTGATCAAGCAGATATTTGTCTTGTACCTTCATCTAGTAATGGGTGGCCTTATGATCAGGTTAGATGTTGGATAAGCTTCACACTTAGGGGGCGTTTGGTAAAACTTAATTTTACGACTTATCACTTAAAAATTATATTTTCAGTGATTTTAGTAATTCAGACCGTTTGGTAATTAAAAAAATTTAAGTGCTTAATTGGAAAAATCACTTAAATTAAGTGGATTGTTTTCAGCCATGACAACTTGACTTAAAACTTATAGCTGAATGCGGTAAGTGGTTCTTCTTTAAATTTTTAGATAAAAATTGACAAAAGTATCCCTATTAACATTTAATAATGACAAGGATTGCCCTTCTTTGTTTAATATCCTATCTATGACACCATCCCCTGCAAGTATTTGAAGTCACCAAATTCTATAAGCCCCGGCATAATGCATGTAGTATATCTGCATAGTCTAAACATTTGGAGAGATCATTTTAAGGCATGAGCCCAAAAATGAGACAGGTCCAAACCTCAGGTGGACCACACCACTGAAAGCAATGGGGACAATGATGCCCACCATTGAAACCTTCCTAGGGCCCACCATGATGTTTATTTACCATCAACACTATTCATAAGAACACAAAGACCTGGATTAAGGGAAAACACAAATATTAGCTTGATTCGAAACTTTTGTGGTCACAATAAGTTTTTAATGGTAGTTTTCAAACAAATTAGCAAACAGATTTTTCAGTTCTCATAAGTAATTAAATTTAGCACTTTAAGTTCTCAGTACTTAAATTAATTTTTAGGCTTAATTTTTCAGTTTACCAAATAGCACCTTAGCCCTAGGAAGGTTTCAACCACAGTTTGTGTAATCTCTATTGCTTTCTTTGGTGTGGTCCACTTGAGCTTTGGATGTACCTCATTTTTGGAATCAAGCTCTCAACCTATTTGAAAAAATTGATGGATAGTGGGAATGTAACATAAAGGTCATGTTGAGGGGTGGCGAAGTTTCGCACGTGTTATGTAGCAGGCAATGTAATGGGAAGATAGAAATTCCGGGTATTGGGGGAAGACCCGAGGGCACTGCAATTTCCTTTCCTTTCGACACAATTCAGCACCCAGAAATCCAGCGCCATGGCTCCTAATTGGTACATGTCATTATCAATGAGGTAAGCTCTCAAGATAACGCGGATTCATTCTCTCTCAGAAATGGATTGTGCACCACACAACCCCACTTTACCATGTTTAATTTCTTTGGCATCCACCATTATTCATCCACACCGTCCATTAATTTTTCCAGATTATTCTAGATCAAGATCCCAAAAACCAGATACATCCAAAGCTCAAGTGGACTACAGCATAAAAAGCAGCAGGGATTGCGTGACTAGAGTTGAAACTTTACTAGGGTCCATTGAGAGGTTTATTTGTCATCTAACATCTTCATAAAGGTCACACAGAATTGGATGAAGGGAAAACACAAATATCAGCCTGATGAGAGCCTTCTGTGGCCCCTAAAAGCTTTCAATGGTAGGTGTCCAATTCCCACTGTTTCCTGTAGTATGGCCCACTTGAGCATTGGATCTGCCACTTTTTGGTTTCATGCATTAAATGGTAAGGAAAAATGGATGGACGGTGTGGATCTAATACATTCATCATGATAGGGTCCACAGATGTTCCAAGTGTCAACGGCTGTCCTTTTTTCTTTCTCTTCATCCAGCAGCAAAATTTTTTCATGTGTGAAATTTACGTGGGCGTATTTATTAGCTCTCCACTTTCCATCCATTTTTCAGATCATTCCAGGAAACGATCCTAAAAACAAGGAAGATCCAAAGCTCAAGTGGACCACACCACACGAAACAGATTGATGCTACCGTTGAACTTCTCGGTACCACAGACGGCTCTTATCAAGTTGGTATTTGTGTTTTACATTCATCCAGGTATGGGGTGACCTTATGACCAGGTTAGATGGCAAATAAGCCTCACGATTGGCATTAAGAAGGTTTCAATGGTAGTTTGTTCAATCCTCACTGCTTTATGTGGTGTGGTCCACTTGAGCTTTGGATGTATCTCATTTTTCTGATCATGATCTAAAAATATGTGGAAAATTTGATGGACTGTTTGGATCGAACAACAAAATTATGGTGACCCGGATAACTTCCACACGTTAAAAATTATGTCAGGTAGTAGGCAATCTATCCGGAAGAGAGAAATCCCACGTATCTTGCAAGCGGGATTCATCAGAGATGACGTGGACCAATGCTGGCACTCGAATTTGCTGTGCTTTCAACACAGACAATCCGCACTCTTTACGAAATGAAGCAATTTAAAGCTCAAGTGGACCACACCACAGGAAACCGTGGGGATTACTTCGTAGGACCCATCTTAATGCTTATTTGCCATCCAACCTGTTCATACCATCACCCGGTCCTCGATGAAGGGAAACATGAATATCAGCTTGATCTAAAACTTTTGTGGCCGCCGAGAAGTTTTTAATGGTGGGGTGTTCAATCACCATTATTTCATGTGGTGTGGTCTACTTGAGCTTTGGATTTGCTTCCATTTTGGGCTCATGCCTGGCAAAACAGATGGATGGTGTTGATGGAAAACACATACACCACCGTGGACCCCACAACACTGCCACCAGGCAAAAGGCTTTTGAAAACAAGTATCACATCAATACAAAGCATAAAGCTAGGAACGAGTCCCAAACATCACAAGCAGTCCCTGGTCAATTAACCACCTGTCATGCATCATAAGCAATAGTAATTACAGCACGCCAAAAGTAGCATTTAGGTTACTCATCACCCCCAATTGAGTTTCAATCCAACTAGTAGTCCAAATAACTGACATTGGACGACAATGAGCATGCTTGCGGTTGGCTCAGGCCTATTCAAAATATTGATTATGTCTGGCCCAGCCTTCATCATTCCATAGATTTAACATCAATATCTGTTTTACTTATAAAGATGTATAAGTAATGATGATACAATATTTTGGATCATACAAATTTTTTTTCCTTTTCTTTTCTTTCTTTCTTTCTACTTTTGTGTGTGTGTGTGTGTAAGTGTGTGTGTGTGCACGAGCGCGCGCCAAATCCATCATGGGACTCATTCGATGAATGCTTCGTCGGACTAATATCAAGTTGTAAGTTGGTAGTCCAACAAGTAAACTAGTTCCTTAAAATTGAAATATCATTTTAAAATTTTTGTATAAAATATAGTAGCGATTGAACATATTTGTAACTCAATAGTATTCTTATTATGATGAGATGGTGTCTTTTTCTTATTAAATTTATAATACAATCTCCCTTCACCCAACATAATATAAAAAGAAAAAAGACAAAAAAGAAAAAAAAAGAAACACATCTTCTCATATAATCACTATCAATACAAGCACACTCTTATGCCAGGGCTAAATATATCCAGAGCTTGTTTAGAAAAGCATTTAACAAACTAATTTTATTTTAAAATCTTTCTCAACATAACTATCAATAATAACTTAGTAATGACTAAGGTAAGACGAACCTTCATCTAATATTTGCGACCTAACTTGTCTGTCTTGATGAATCCTGACCCCAAGATAAAAGTCCTTGATAGCATGCATTTCTGTAACAACATCTCTCATCCACATTCGTTCTCCTGGAGATTCTGCAGAGCACAGCACACCAATTTTGACCATTGAAATCAAGCATTCATGCATTCTATCTCTTCTACCGACATGATTTTCATTATGTTGAGTAACTTCAGTTTCTTCTTCGAGCAGTTGTGGATGAACAATCTCCATTACTTGTTCAGGCAAAGCCAACTCAGCAAAATGATGAAGGCTTAGATTCTCCTTAAACATGTTGTCGGTTGGCCCCTTTCCAGTGATCATCTCCAATAGAAGAATTCCATAGCTGTAAACATCTCATTGTGTAGATGCTTTACTGCCCATCCCATACTCTGTAATATATACATCTCATATTGGAATGTAAGTGACCATTTAGATAAATAATACCAAAGGTTGAATTTGAGAGAGAGAGAGAGATATTCTATTTGAACAAGTAATTGGCATTTTTCTATTCTAGGTATCCAAATTTCTAACATAAATATTGTGCTATGAACTTGTAAGTTCTTGCAAAGATGTTCTACATTGAACAAGACTACCAAAATGAAAGAACTCAACACCTCTATCATTAAGTGAACATATGAGTTATTGCTGTGATTATGTAACACATATCCTAATTAAGGATATTGTCATAAAAGAATTCTTTATACCTTATTAGGGTGTGATTCATGTGTAACACATATCTTAACTTAAGATGTTATTAAAAAAGAATTCTTTATACCTTATTATGGTGTGATTCAGGTGGGGTAGAAGTGACTACTGCTTGGTACATCTAGGTCTTTATAATTAACGAGATTTTGATGCCACCAAGTTTGAATCTTGCTGCATGTGGGTCCTTCAAACCTGAGTTCATTTTTTTAGGACCTGGATCCAAATAAAATTGGGCTTGGGTATCTATCAGGTCCTTATACCTTTGTTTTGATTTAAGGTCAGGTCAGGTTTGAATCTAGTCTAAGTCAAGTACTTGACTATGCCCACCCAATTCATGGATTAGATGGCACTCATGCACCACTTTTAGACATGCATATTGGTGTGTAATAGGCTTCCACATATATGTGCTTGTAGCCTCATTTCACGTGATATAATACACAACCCAATTCACATAGAGTTTTCATTTAGATCAGATGAAGGATTGGGCAAAAAAATAGCATTGTTTTGCAATTTAAGTGGGCTCCATTAAAAATCAAGGGTGGGCATCCCCTCCCACTTTGTTGTGGCCCAACTGATTGTTGGGCCATAGGACTTTCATAGTGTTTAGAAGATATTTCACTGACCATTCAGTTTGTCCCTCCATGAAAATTAAATGCCTCTAAGAGCCAACAATTAGAAGATTTGTCAGTGTCTCACATTCAATGTACAAGAGTAGCCTACTTGATCACAAGAATGATCAGGCTAAGGCAACACACTTGCTAGAGCCCACCTAAGGAACATGCCTTGGTCTTAAGTGGGGTATATAAAAACCTAAGCCATTCAACAGGTGGAACCCACCATAAAAGTACCAGAACCAATACGGTAAGAAGTTTCATTATTCACCAAATGTATGGGAAATTTTGACATTGTAAGCATACCTTTATGTACAACAATTTCCCTTGCCCGAGTCATTTATGTAGAAAATCCAAGCCATGGGTGGGATGCATCATAAAGATGACCTTGGATAAAAAAAACATAGGATGGTCCACTCATCAGGCAAACCATTGAAATTATGGAAGAGAGCCGATGGTCTTACTCACAATATGACTAAGGCTCACCTAACATCTCCATTGGTCTAATATTCACTTTATAGCATAGACACATAAATGGCTCATATTTTCCAAACAAGTGATAAAGTAATAAGAATGTGTGAGAATTAATCATTGGAAAAGAAAGCATTGCATGTGAAGCATGTGAAAGTGGACATGCAACATTATCGTATGTGAACATTTCTCATCTAAATAAATACACAGTTACTATGTTAATTGGTATCTATGCTCATTGAAGCCTTATTATAATTTCCCAACTATTAAAAATAAGAAGTTTACTCCACATCCAAAATAATGCTGACATGCCTCTTAAAACTGCCCTAATGAGTGGACCAACCTTACTTTTGTGCATGGTTGTCCTCATGATGGGGCTACCTTGTCCGGCCCACACACCCAAGTAGGCACGTGTAAGGTATGTGTGCACCGTAACTTGTGGTTGAGAGAGAAAGAGGGTGATGGTCTCACAAGACCATCCTTGCAAGCAAAGGAGTTGGTGGCTCGGGTGGGCCCTACCATAATGTTTATGTGAAATCCACTCTGACCACCAGGCGAGTCACTTTGTCTTAGGTCTAGGAGTTATAAATCAACACCATCCATAGCTCAAGTGGACCACACAATTGGAATCTATGTATAGGGCAACACTCACCTTACAAATTGTTTGCCCCAGCATGGCCCAACTGAATTGTGGATGGGCCTATTTTGGGCCCTAGGCCTAATTTTAGTTTCCACTTAATTTTAGTTTCAACTGGGAGTCTGGGGTCAGGGTGCGCGTGGAAATAGAGATAAGATTGTTACCTGGAGCGATGTACCCAATAGATCCCTTCATTCCAACAGAGCTACTTTGAGCAACCTCAGATGAGAACCTGGCCAGCCCGAAATCACCCACGTGAGCAATCATGTCATCATCAAGAAGAACGTTGCTCGGCTTTAAATCTCGATGAATGATTGAGGTTTGGCAATGATTATGTAAATAATCCAGTGCAGAAGCCACATCTATAGCTATGTTTAGCCTTTGAATAAACTTCAGGTTCCTTCCCAGCTGCTCATGACCATCTCTGTGCAACCACTTTTCTAGACTTCCATTAGGCATGTACTCGTAAACAAGAGCTTTAAAATCATCACCCTTAAAATCAATGCTTGAGCAACAAGTTAAGATCTTAACAAGATTCCGATGCCTAATGTTTCTCAAGGCTTCACATTCAGCCACGAAGCTCCTTAGAGCTCCTAGTTGTTGAAGGTTGAAGACTTTCACTGCTACCATAGTTCCAACACGATCTAGAACCCCTTTAAATACAGCGCCAAAACTTCCGGTACCGACCAAATTGGCAGAAGAGAACCCATCTGTTGCTTTAAAGAGTTCCGCATAAGATACGTTCAGCAAAAGATCCACCGCAGAAGGCACAGCAATAGGCTTTCTTCTCGACTTTCTCATCCAATAACGAGTGGCGAATAAACATGACAGTAAGATAAGACACAGGACAACAGCAACAACTATTGAGATTTTTACTTTTGAAGCAAGAGACTTTCCCCGTTTCCTGGAAGCTTGGCTAGAGCACGGATGCAATTTTAATTCTTGAATACCCCCACAAAGCTTACTATTTCCAAGTACTGAAACTTGACTGGCATTCCCAAAGACCCCTTGTTTTGGTAATTCACCCTCAAGATCATTGAAGGATAGATTTAGATACTGTAAAGCAAGCTCCTCCAGGTATTTTGGAATCTCCCCAGAAAAATTGTTGCGTGAAAGATCCAGGATTCGAAGGCCTCTTAGAGTACTAAATGTTGAAGGAATTGATCCTTGAAAGAAGTTCCCATCCAAGAAGAGATACTCTAGGCTGAGACAATTGCCTAGCGAGCTTGGAATTTCGCCTGACAATTTGTTATCTGAAACATCCAATGACGAGAGAGTTTTCAAGTAACCGACTTCCAGTGGCAGACTATCGGTCAAAGAGTTACTTCCAAGGGAAAGTACAATCAAAGATGGAAAGCTGAAAAGTTGTTTGGGTAAGCTACCGCTGAAGTTATTATTACCGAGGTATATGAATTTCAGGTTTTTGCAATTAGCAAGAGTTGAAGGTATGCTTCCTGATAGAATGTTTTCAGATAAATTGAGAGAGTACAATCGGGAGATGTTGCCCAAGGAAGATGGAATTTGCCCTGATAATTCATTTGCATTTAAGTACAGTACCTCCAACTTGTTAAGCTTCCCAACACCGATGGGAACAGTACCTGTCAATAAGTTATCCTGCATATCCAACACTGTTAAGCCGACAAGATTCTGAATCCCAGATGGGATGCTTCCGAATATCCTGTTACTCGCTAACCCAAGGCTTGTCAACTGTGCAGAAAGATTAGCTATGGAGTCTGGCAACGAACCGCTGAGATGATTTTGGCTTACCACCAGCTCCTGTAAGCTACTGCAATTGGTCAAAGAATGGAGAAAACTCAAGTCATGAGATTTCCCAATTCCAAGTTCATTACCCCACAAAAATAACACGTAGAGATACTTTAGGTTTCCAAAATTCATAGGCACGGATCCACTAAAACTATTTTTTGCAAGTTCAATACGTGCAAGTCCTGAAGCATTGGATAATGAAATTGGTATGGGTCCTGTGAATTGGTTTTTTCCGGCGAAAAGCATTTGGAGATTAGGAAGAGTAAGGCCCAAGTTAGGTGGAAGGTTTCCATGCAGTCTGTTCAATCCCACGTCCAAAACATTAATAGAGGAGAGATTGTATAGGTGGGGCGGAATCCTACCTGACAGTTCATTTTCAGCAATGGCAAGAACCTCTAAGCTTGACAACCGACCAAGGTCGTCTGGGATGCTGCCCTCCAGACTGTTTCTTGACAGATAAAGGAAAGTGAGAGAAGAAAGGTTACCCAGTGAAGGTGGGATGCTTCCTGTAAGATTGTTGTCACCAAGGCCCAACTTGGCGAGCTTCAATAGAGAGCCAAGCTCAGTTGGAATCCTCCCTACAATCCGGTTCCGGTGAAGATAGAGGATTTGGAGTTCCGAACAGTGGGTCAGATTTGCTAGAATTTCTCCGGTGAATGTATTATTTATCAGACTGAGAAACCGCAAGCGGAACAAACGGCCAATCTCTTCAGGAATCGGTCCGTTGAAGCGATTGTGGGCAAGATCGATTGTCCTGAGGAAGGTTAGGTTTGCTATGTAGGGCGATAGGGGGCCCACCAAGTTCTGGTTTGTGAGGTTCAAGGCAGTGACCCTTTGAGGATGCCGGAGACCACCGCATGAGACTCCTTGCCAGTGGCAAAAGTGGAGAGAATCGTTCCAGGAGCTCAAGGAATGGAGAGGATCTTCAGTTATCAGTTGTTTAATGTGGAGCAAAGAGAGGCGATCGGTTTGGTTGGAGAAGTGAGGAGCAGATCCGAAGAAGCATGGAAGGTGAATGGAAGAGAGAAGGAGAAATGACCAAAAAGCCCATAGGCTCATAGGAGGAAACTCCATTGTAGAGTATGTGAATGCAGAAAAGCCAAAGTGAGGAGACAAATATATGGAGTGGATTCTAAGCCATTGATGACTTGAAAGGAGTCTAGTGATAAGAAATGATCGGATGATTTTTGTGTGTACCAGATTTTCATAGTTTATTTATTTATTTGTTATTATTATTATTATACGGGATTGAATTAGGTGTTACCCCTACCGTGTGGGGCCTACCTATATATAGTTTTTGTATATTCATGCCGTCCATCTGTTGGTACGCCTAATTCTAAGAAGAGATCCAAAATTATAAGAAGATCGAAATCTCAAGTGAACCATACCAGATTTTCATAGGATTTTTTTTTGTTTTTTAATTTTTATTCAATACGGAAACAGGGGGAGTAAACTCAGTTGGGCCCACTGTGAATGTATGTAGTTTATCCATGCCGTTCATCTATTTTTCCACCTCATTTTAGGGGTTGAGGCCAAAATTGAAGCGTATCCAAAGTTAAAGTGGACCATTCCACAGGAAACAGTGGGAGGAATGATTTCCACCGTTGAAACTTTTCTATGGCATGAAGTGATGTTTATTTCGCATCCAAACCTGTTCCTAAGATCACACAAACGTAGTTGAAGGGAAAACACAAATATCAGCTTGATCCAAAGCTTCTGTGGCCTCCAAGAAATCTTCAACGATAAACATTCAATTCACAATGTTTCCTATGGTGTGGTCCACTTAAGCTTTGAATATGCATCATTTTTCGGATCAAGCCCTAAAATTATATCTTAAAATGGATGGACAGAGTGGATAAAATACATAAATCAAGGTGGACCCCACAGAATTTACTCAGAACGCAATTGGCTTCCCCGCGCCTGCCCCTAACTCGTAACATGCTGGGGCTCTTAAGGGTCCTGATTTATAAGTTAATTTCAACACCGTTCATCCATTTTTTTTTTTCTTTTTATTATTATATCGTTTTAGGATATGAGCTAAAAAAATAAGGCAGATCCCAGCCACATGTGGCAGAAGTTTTGGATCAAGCTGATATTTGTGTTTTGCTTTCATCCATGTGACGTGTCCACATGACCTTCTAAACAGGTAGGAGGTTGGTAAGCTGATATTTTACGGAAAAAACCGCCGCAGGAGAAAACCACGTTACCAAACGATAAACAATCCACTGTGACAACGATAATACTAGAGATGGAATCAACTTACATGCAATCCCCATAGTAGAAAACCCTGGCTCCTTAAAATCCCAGGCACATTTTGCCCTCTTAGAATTACTCTAATCGTGTATTACAAACCCTTTTTATAGAGTTACACTCGGATTAGATAATAAATCGTGCAATTACGCAAAACTGCGTGCACCGCCAATTGATACTTTGATCGATCAAGTGTCATCGACCGATCTATCGATCAATTGAAGATGCATATTTGATCGATCAAACATGTCTAAAGTGTCCAATGAGCAAACTGAGAAAATCTAAAAATTTCGATCGATCAAGCCTAGTGTTCAATCAATCAAACTTTCCCGTTTCCGCATAAATTAAAGACACATGATTTTAACATATGACAACAACCATTGAAACTCCTTTGTAAGACCCATCTTTGATGCTTATTTTCCATCCAACTTGTTCATACCATCACACAGACTAGGATGAAGGGAAACATGAATATCAGCTTGTTCTAAAACTTTTTTTGCCGCCAAGAAGGTTTTAATGGTGAGGTAGTTAACCACTTGAGTTTTGGATCGGCTTCCATTTTGGGCTCATGCCCTAAAATGAGCTAGCAAAATAAAAGGATGGTTTTGATGCAAAACACATACATCACAGTGGACCCCACAGAGCTGCCACCAGGCAATAGGCTTCTGAAAACAAGTATCACACCAATACAAAGCATAAGCTAGGAACGAGCCCCAAACATCACAAGCAGTCTCTGGTCGATTAACCACCTGCCATGCATCATAAGCAATATTACAACACCAATATTAGCCTTCAGATCACTCATCACCACATCGTGTTTCAATCCAACTAGTGGTCCAAATAACTGACAATGGACAACAATGAGCAAGCTTGCGGTTGGCTCAGGCCTATTCAAAATATTGATTATGCCGAGCTAGGATTGGCCCATTGCCTAGCCTTAGTCATTCCATGGATTCAACATCAATATCTACATCTTACTAATAAAGATATTCAACTATTTTTTTTTCTTTCATAATTAAAATTTTTCAACAAGCTGTTGGGTGACAAATTGTATAATTGGATGGACTTGTCAATATCTTTGCAATGAGGTGGATGCAACCACATAATAAAATGGATTGAAAAGCCGAACCAAGGAAACTGATGGCCTTTTTAATCAACCACACAATCAAAAAGACAAGCTTCTTATCTTGTTTAACATATGACAATCACGACCCTTAACACATGACAACCTGAACCCTTAACACATGACAACCACAACCTAGACCTATAATACATGGCAACATTAACCCTTGATACATGACAACCTCCACCCAGATCCTTAAAACACCCTCGACCCTTAACACATGACAACCTCGACCTTAGTTGACATGTGTTTAAGGGTAGATTGTCATGTGTTAAGGGTCGACATTGACATATATATATATATATATATATATATATATATATATATATATATATATATATATATATATATATATATATATATATATATAACTGTTCAATCAAGGCAATACATTACAAAATTCAGATTCCATCTCCTTCATTGTCTTCCACATGACAACCACAACCATCCATCTCTACCTCAAATCCTCTCCGACAATTATTTCTCCCTACAACAATAACCTCAACTATCCTTCTTTATCCACAACCAAAAGTGGCTTCCATCTCTAAGAAAATGTTATTATGAAAAAAAAAAACAAAAAAAAAAAAAAAAATCTCCATTCAAATGTCTTCCCTTCCACGTACCGGTGGCTTCCATCTCTAAGAAATGTGGTCGCCAAAGGAAAAACAATATTCATTTTTAAGGTTGTAGAAGTTGTTGGCAGTGCATATGCTGGAGAAGTTGATGGCAATGACCATATGCAAGAAAATGCAGTTGAAGGAGGTGGTGATGGGTCTCTGAAAGACGTGTTCGAGAAGGAAGAAGAAGAGTCCCAGAAAAAACAACAATAGGTCTTCAAATGGTCTCTGGCCCTAGCTAAAGAGTCTTTAGACCACGTCTCTGGGGTTCACCGTGGGGTACATCTCGAATCCATTCGGTCCATTAAGTTGAAATTTGATGAAAGGTTCAAGAATGACCTACATCCGTCGATCATGTAGACCACACCGTGAAGAGTGCTTTTGTTGTGTAGCAAGTGGCTGATCGCTTCAGGCGCTTGGTATGTTTTGGGCTCATTAATGGTTCCTGCTTTATATTGGCTCCTTGGGTAATACTGAAATGTGCCATTGACCTTTTGAGTGGTACAGATTCCATAACAACCTCCAGTGGTGATTTAGAAATTCTCTATGCCTTCCTACCAAGGTGATGTATTTTAAGATGTTTGAGGTAGATGACGGTGCAAATATTTGATCCACCATATATATATATATATATATATATATATATATATATATATATATATATATATATATATATAGGACAATTCCATCTATCAAAACTACCATTTTACCATCCAAAGTAGGGAAAACATTTTGGCTGGCATAAATTATTCCACAGGCTATACTATATTATCTAGATTCTTAGAGTTGAGCCGATTTTTCCTAAAAGATTAAACCCATAGGATGGAGATGGGGCATACTTTTCAAACGGTTGAAAAAATTTAATGAAAAGAAGAAAGTAGTTGAATATCAAAGTAGTTGAATATCTTTATTAGTAAGATGTAGATATTGATGTTAAATCTATGGAATGATTAAGGCTGGCCCAGGTACAATCAATATTTTGAAAAGGCCTGAGCCAACCGCAGGCTTGCTCATTGCTGTCCATTGTCAGCTATTGGATTGAAACTGGATGTGGTTGTAAGTGACCTGAAAGCAAATTTTAGTGCTTTGCACCCAACAGTAGGTTGAAAATATTTAATGAAAAGAAAAAAAGTAGTTGAATATCTTTATTAGTAAGATGTAGATATTGATGTTAAATCTATGGAATGATTAAGGCTGGGCCAGGTACGATCAATATTTTGAATAGGCCTGAGCCAACCGCAGGCTTGCTCATTGCCGTCCATTGTCAGCTTTTTGGATTGAAACTCGATGTGGTGTTAAGTGACCTGAAGGCAAATTTTGGTGCTTTGCACCCAACAGTTTGTTGAAAATATTTAATGAAAAGAAAAAAAGTAGTTGAATATCTTTATTAGTAAGATGTAGATATTGATGTTAAATCTATGCAATGATTAAGGCTGGGCCAGGCAGAATCAATACTTTGAATAGGCATGATCCAACTGCAAGCCTGCTCATTGCCGTCCATTGTTGGATTGAAACTTGATGTGGTAATGAGTGACCTGAAGACTAATTTTGGTGCTGTAATATTGCTTATGATGCATGGCAGGTGGTTAATCGACAAGAGACTGCTTGTGATGTTTGGGGCTTGCTCCTAGCTTATGCTTTGTATTGGCGTGATACTTGTTTTCAGAAGCCTATTGCCTGGTGGCAGCACCGTGGTCCAATAAATGGACTCGGGTTGGGCAGTGAACCACCAGTACTGACATGGTTTTGGCGCGTGAACAGCCAGCTAACTGGTGTGAAAGCTCCCTGGGCTCTGTGGATTCTTAGAGATATTACCTCAGGATTCTTAGAGTCGAGCGGATTTTTCCTAAAAGATTAAACCCATAGGGTGGAGATGAAGGCATGCATACTTTTCAAATAGGAGACTGGACTCCCAACAGTTTGTTGAAAAAATTTAATGAAAAGAAAAAAGTTATTGAATATCTTTATTTGTAAGATGTAGGTATTGATGTTAAATCTATGGAATGATTAAAGCTGGGCCAGGCATAATCAATATTCTGAATAGGCCTGAGCCAATCGCATGCTTGCTCATTGCCGTCCATTGTTAGATTGAACTTGATGTGGTGATGAGTGACTTGAAGGCTAATTTTGATGCAGTAATATTGCTTATGACTTGTGATGTTTGGGGCTTATTCCTCGCTTATGCATTGTATTGGTGTGATACTTGTTTTCAGAAGCATATTGCCTGGTGGCAGCAGTACTGTGGTCCAATAAATGGAATTGGGTTGGGCAGTGAACCACTAGTACCGACATGATTTGGCGCGTGAACAGCCAGCTAGCTGGTGTGAAAGCTCTGTGGGCTCTGTGGACCCTGCCATGATGTTGTGTTTTATCCACACAGTTCGTTTATTTTGCTAGTTCATTTTAGAACTTGAGCCTAAAAATGATGCAGATCGCTGAAGTGGACCACACCTTGGGGGACAATGACTGAAACCTTCCTAGGGCCCACAGTGATGTTTATTTGTCATCTAACCTGCTCATAAAGTCACACAGACACAGACAAGGGAAAACACAAACATCAGCTTGATCTAAAACTTGTGTGGCTCCTATGAAGTTTTCAACAGTAAGAGTACAATCCACACTGCTTCCTATGGTGTGGTCCACTTGAGCTTTGGATTTGCCTCATATTTGGGCCATGCCCTAAAATGAGTTGGAAAAATGGATGGACAGTGTGGATAAGACAGCATATATCATAGTGGGGGCTACAGCTTTAACAACAGCTAGTTGGTTGGTGTTGGGATCACCAGCTAAACCACCTCCTCCTGACGTCGTGCTGCAAAGTGCTAGAAGGAGCCCATGGTGACCATACACACCATTAAAAACTTATTGGGGACCACAAAAACTTCTTGTCAGGCTCAGGTTGACCACAACGGCACAACCAAACCCAATCCATTGCCAACCCTTAGGTAAGGTCTTATAATAGAAATAATTCTGGAACACAGGCTATTAACAGCGAACACAAAAAATGGTTAGATCATTGAACCATGGCCACAATAATAGACTCAAAACCAGACTCTACTTGACAAAACTCAAAAGGGATTTTATCCGTCATCTCACTGAAAACCAATCCAATGACGCAAGTGCATCAACGGCAAATACCATATCAGTTTAGCTGAGGAAATGCAGTTAGAAACAGCTTCCACAAAGACAATGGGACCCAATCTATCATCACACTTCTGCCATTTAGATGGCATTCCTGATAGATGCTGCCTCCGATTGGAATTCTAATCAATGTTGTCGATTCAACTGCAGAATCACTTGTGCCCATATTTGGGTATCATCTACAGATGAAAACATTCTACTTGGGGATCGTTTGGATGCCTGAATGATTTTAAGTGGTAAATGATTTACAAGTGTAAATGATTTATACCCTATCTTGTTTACCTCTAAGCTGTAAATGATTTACAGGTAAATGATTGTCTGTGTTTGAATAGTCTGTAAATTGTTTAAATCCCATAAATGGAGAGCCAATCTTGAAATAATATCCATTAGGCTGTAAATGGAGAGCTTATAAATGAAATCACAGCTTTTTACTGAAAAATCTAATGGCACTGAGAGCTGTAAATAATTTATAGCCTATAAATGATTTACAAGCATTTTTCAACATCCAAACACAAACTATAAACCATTTACCTATAAATCATTTATAGTTAGGGCCTGTTTGGGAGCTCGTATATGGAGGTAAATGGGAAATGGAGAGTAAGTGGGTTACTCAGTTGTGTTTGGATGAAAGTAAATGAAATGCAATTGAAATCCAAATATTATATTTGGATTGGAGGTGGAATTTTTCAATATATTCAAAGGAACATATATAATATCCCTAATCAGCTTTAACATTCCAAATTAGTGTACATGTGATATTTTACAAATTTGATTGTAATAAGTCCATTGAAATATATACAGAAAAAATGAGGAAATTTCTAGCCTCGGGTGGGCCACAAACAAAAGGATTACAAGCAAGCTAATTGCCAACGTGTTTTAATTGTCCATTTAGATGGCCAATCTTTGGACAGTTTGGATCATTCTATTGGTGTGATTTTAGAGACGTAGCTAATAATTGTATACATGTGTGCCACGTGTATGGTGGACGTGCGCCACGTGTATGGTGGACGTGCATAGCAACACCTTTGTTTACTTGTGCGACTCTCCAAGGGACCTCAAAAAGGCATTTCACCCCCATTTACTTAAGAGGATTTCATTACAGGCCATTAATTCTCATTTCAAGTGGTAGACCGAGTGAAGATAGCCTCGTTTCAACATTGAGGTCATGGTATTGATTCCCAAAATGGGGTTGGCTAACATTGCAGTGTGACTAACAGGGGTGTGGGTGTACTAACAACAGAGTGTGTATACTAACCAAATATATATATGTATATATATTCTCAATTGCCATTTACCTTCACTTACTCCCATCCAAACCGGCTCGGATTGGGTACTACCCCCACCAAGACGCAGCTGGAGACAGACGGGTATGTGTCACCTCGGCATTGGTGGAGAGCAGGTGGGACCCGGCTGATGTGACAGGTCTATCAGCTCTCCACTATTACCAAGGTGCGGGTCCCACCTGCTCTCCACCAATGCAAAGGTGACACGTACCCCGTCCGTCTCCAACTGCGTCCTGGTGGGGGTAGTACCCGATCTGAGCCCCATCCAAACGGCCCCTTAGCCTCATTTACAGGCATCCAAATGACCCCTTATATCGCATTCTTGTTTCAATTTTCATGGATTTGAGCAATATATTTGATGCTGATGATCTAGATCTTTAAAGTGGTAAAATCTATTGGGCCATACCAAAATGAGAATTGAACAAAATGTAGCCCAACCCCTCGGCATTTTTGTGGAAGTTGAACCGATTTGTACATCACACAAAACTAAGATGGCCAGAGACACGAAACGCTCTTCAAAAAACAAACTTAAATTAAAAAATTCCCTAAAAGGAGAACAGAATCATAACAATTTTGACGTATTAATCTCCACATTTCTATTTCAGGTGTTCGGCATCCGACATTGGCCAGCATTGAAAATGGACGTCTCTCCAAAATCTCTCATACCTATGTTTGAGATCTATAGAACCACGTCCAACTTCAAAAACCTATAGTTTAAAAGCTTGAAAACTCAACTGGATCCATATCAACCTGGCGACTCAATTAGAGTCATGCTGAGTCCCATCCCAGTCTAACTCACCAGCAAGTTTTAGAGCGATTCCACTAGATTTCTGGCTGAGTTAAAAGTTTCTAGTTGAGTCAAGCCATGAGTTTAACAACTGCGTCAACGCCCTGTGCCCCAATATCCATTATCATCATACCCTTTCTCCCTACCCCAACATCCATCATAACTATAGCCTTCTACCTGCAATTTGAGTTGGGGTTCACCTTTTAGTGATGGATTGGCAATATTTTTACCATGGCCCACCAAACAAACATTTTTTTCCCCTTAAACGATGATCATTTTATTAATAAAAAGGCCGAAGCCAAAGAATACAAAAAAGAAAAGAAGATTACAATCAGAAAGCTTATAATTACAGATCTGACCATACATAGCAGGAAATTGATCAATACCTAAGACATTAGCTGCTTGTGCACGTTTCATTACAATCAGTTTCACCCTATTGAATGCTTTCGAGAGCTGTTACGATTTCTAAACAACGATTGTCTCTCCAACCAAATAATCCATAACCCTGCTAATAAACACAAATGCCAAAACCGCTTTCCCACTTTTCCTTTACCCCCTCCATGCCAAGGTAAGAAGAGCTGATTTATTGAATTTGGAGCAACCCATCCAGTCTTAAACAAATTGATGAAACAAACTAAAATTTTGGGGCAAAGGAACAATAGATAAAAAGAATAAATTGGCTTAGTAGAGGCTCATATTAACACCAGCCCATGGTATGCTGTTGCAACCGTTACGAGGCCGTAAAAGCCATTACTATGTAAAGGTAACGGTGACCATAAAGGCCATTACGTAAAGGTAACGGTTACAATCATTACATGTTACAGGGTTGTAACGGCCATAACAACTGTTATGAAAAAAAAAATGACCCGTAACCACTATTACAACCCCTGTTACGCCTCCTGTAAAAGTCGTAACAGCTTGTAACGGTCTGTTATAGGACATCTAAAGGTTTTCAAAAAAATTTCAATAAAAAAAAGAGAGATCATAACAGCCGTTACAAAAGTCATTAGGACCCATATTGTAAAGGTAATGGGGGGAGCCATTACGGCCACCATTACCGTTACGGAATACCTTGCAACAGCCACATGCCAACAAGATCTCCCTCCTACTAGGTAATAAACGTAGGCCATCGACTCTTTTCAGTCTCAATGCCATACGCTAGAGTCAGGGGTGACTCGGGCCAAATCCAATTTTACTCCTCCAAGTTGCGCATGACTCAGACGAGTCTTAAAACCATGTATCCAACTTTACTTTACAGGAGGGACGTGTACAACAGCTAGACCAAAAGGGGAAATGGCATGCTTAGGTAACTCGACTCATGGTAAAGAATAGCAAGGCTCCAACCAAAACACGTTTACTCTGTTGTATCCAACGTTTTAAAGTATCATCTGAAACCAGTACATATTGCAGAGACAAACCAGTTTCGTCACAAAGTATTCCCTCCTTGAATGGACCGCAGGGGGTACTTTGGAATCGGTGGTCGACCACTTGAGGTAGGCCCCCAGCTGCCTTTAATGGCTCGCTAAAGTGGATCACCTCCAACAGGGGGAACGAGAAGCTTCAGTGGTTGGGTGTGCTTGAAGGGAGGAGGGCCACCGTGGGTTCCCTGGTAGGGGGGCAGGCCCGAGGAAGACCTCCCGTGTGCTGGCCATGCTATGGAGCCTGCTTGTGTTCGAGAGAGCACATCAAAAGGCTGGACAAACTGTTCACCCCCGACAAACCAGTTTCGTCCATAAACAATACAGCTGTATCACCCCAATACAGCCCACTTTAGGGGGTGACCTCAATTCGGCTGTATCCAAGGTTTTAAGCAGTTTGGCTGATGATCCCAACACCAGCCAGACAGCTGGTGTCAAAACTCTATGGACCCCACCATGATGTAGGCCTGGCAAAATTCCACATGGCTCGTTAACCCGCACGAAACCCGCAAGAAAAAAGCAATGTTCGGGTCCACCCTTATCGTGTCAGGTCACTAATGGGTTGACCCGTTCGGATAACATGTCGTTTCAGTGTTTCACCCGCGAAATCTGTATAACCCGTTAGGAACTTAGGGCATTTTGTTAATTACACTTAATGTGGAAAAGAAAACCCTAAGGCCTTAGCTAACACTCTCTCTCTCAACTTTCACAGTCTCTCTCTCTCTCTCTCGATCTATTCCCCCCCCCCCCCCCCCCCCCCCCTCGCTCTCTCTCTCTCTCTCTCTCTCTCTCTCTCTCAGGGAGATTTCTCCACGGCTACACCCCAAACCCTTCTCCAATAGAGGTGGGCAACGATCTGGGCCGAGCCGAGTTAGCCCTAGTTTGGTTTGGCTCATTTTTGTGCCACCCCAGTTTGTGGATCAGCCCGGTTTGGGTTTCAGGCCGACCCATATATCTAGCCCGAGTTTGGTTTGCTTTAAAAAAAAAACCAGTTAGGGATGAGATCAGTTTGGTCGAAAATTTCGAACCGAGTTGAGTCGAGTTCAAACCGGTGGCGGCTCTTTTATTTGTTTGTTTGTTTAAATAGAAAAGAATTAAAAAAATTATAAATAACACACACAAAAACACAAAAGCATCTTATCACATGATGTTTAACATCTTCCAGAGGAGTGCAACTTCAAAATAGACATGTAAGGCCCTTTTCTAAACAAAAGTGCACAAGCATAACTTTATAAGTGCAAGGAAACATTGTGCATTCATGTATATGTGTTATATATGTATTATCCACATCGTCTTGTATATGTATTATCCACACCATCCATCCATTTTTACTTATCATTTTAGGACATGATCCCAAAATTGAATCATATCCAAATCTCAAGTGGATCACACCATAGGAAACAGTGTGCTTACAATCTACGACCCAAATCAAGCCGAATCAAACTGAGCTTCGAGCCGAACCGAGCCGGTACTACCCTGGTTTGAGCTTGGTATGTTTTTTTTTTTAAACAAGCCTCACTCCAAGGCTTGATTTGGTTTGAACTTCTATTCGAACCAATCCGAGCCAAAGCTTTCGAGCTGGCTTGGTTTGTGCCTAGCTCTATTCTTCAATCTCCATCTCTCTACCCACAGCCAACATTGCGACGGTTACAAGACTCTCTCATGGAGATTTCTCCATGGCCGGCCACACCCCAAACCCTTCTCCATCTCTCTATCCACGGCCAGCGTTGCACGATTGCAGGACTCTCTCTCACAGGGAGATTCCTCTACGGCCCGTTTATTTAACGGGTTAAACGGGTCGGGTTGCGGGTAACCCATAAAATTAACGAATGGGTTTGGGTTTCTAGATTTCAACCCGTTAGTTAATGGCTCAGGTTTGGGTGAGCAAATTTTCTACACGACACGAACACGGTTTAACACGACCCGTTGCTAGGCCTATATTATGTAAGTATTGGGAACCTCGTGAAAGCACGAACGAGAATCAAACAAGCAATCACCCGATAGACAAGCAATCACCACACAGAGACAAACCGATTTTATGTGGAAAACCCATTGCGAGAAAAAATCACAGCATAAAGTAAGCTTCACTATAATTTCCAGAAGTTATAAGAGATGATCAACCTGAAACAAAATCCCCAAGAGAAAACCCAAGCTCTCTCTCTCACCAAAACTCTCTTCAAACCCTAATCTCGTTTAGAAACGTATTGGTCACCATAATTCCCAATTACACCCACTTATATAGCCTATAACCAAAAATAGAAATAAAATAGCACAACCGCGTAAAACAGAGAAACAGCAACCGACCCTGTCATGCACCCTAACCGACGTCCTCAGGCGCCCTACCCGACCTTGTCGAGCTCCCAAAGTTATAAGAGATGATCAACCCGAAGTAAGCTTCACTATAATTTCCAGAAGCTGTAAGAGATGATCAACCCGAAACAAAATCCCCAAGAGAAAACCCAATCTCTCTCTCACCAAAACTCTCTTCAAACCCTAATCCTGTTTAGAAACGTATTGGTCACCATAATTCCCAATTACACCCACTTATATAGCCTATAATCGAAAATAGAAATAAAACAGCACAACCGCGTAAAACAGAGAAACAGCAACCGACCCTGTCATGCACCCTAACCGACGTCCTTAGGCGCCCTACCCGACCTTGTCGAGCTCCTGAAGTCCGCCAAATCTATCTAGAGAGTTCTGCCAAAAAAACTGAAGAATATCGGGCGCTCGAGCCTCCAAGTTTGGTCGCCCGAACTTGTTCGAAATCGTCCAGAGTTCAATCTGCAATATACGGGTAATTTCGGCCGCCTGCCTAGTGCGGTTGGTCGCCCAAAACCTTCTTGACTTGTCCAGATTGAAGGCTCCATTCAACAGTGTGTGTTTTATCGACGCCGTCTCATTTTAAGGTATGAGCCCAAAAAATGAGGCAGATCCAAAGCTCAAGTAGATCACACAATAGGAAACAGTGGGGATTGAATGCTTGCTGTTGAAAACTTCTTGGAGGCCCACCGCAATGTTTATTTGCCAGCCAACCTGCTCATCTGGATGAAGGTAAAACACAAAAATATCAGCTTGATCCAAAACTTTTGTGTTCCACTTGAGCGTTGGATCTGCCTCATTTTGGGCTCATGCCCTAAAATAAGCTGAAAAAATGTATGAACAGCATGGATAAAACACATATATCATGGCGGGGCCCACGGAGCTTGACAACAGCTATCCGGCTGGTATTGGGGTCACCAGTCAAACCACATCTGACCGATACGTACGCCAAAACTGATTATCAGTCCCTAGTTGTATCATCAGGTTGAAAGCACAGTAATTGGCAACTGCACTACTGTTTGGACACCTGCTCCACATTAGATCTCTAAAGCCAAACAAGGATCAAGGACCCCAATCTAATTAAGAACCCAAGGAGTTAACGCAATGAATTTTTCACTACAAGTAAGAATTTTATGTACCACATTTCCCTTAGTCCTAATATATTTTTCTTGCCCAGATATTGCTTTAAAACCTACTAGTGTCAAAGCATTTTCAAGTGTTTGGACAGTCCCAACATCCATCTCGTGGCTGGAAAATCAGGGTCCATCCAGGCATTGGGCCGTAGTGTGTACACATAAGGATAGACAGCTGGAAATAATAAGACCAATGGTCCAAACCTCACACACATGTGCTGTCCAAGACGATAACAGGGCCAGCCTGGTTTTCCAGCTACAACACAACAACAGGTGGGCCCGCCTCATAAGGGAGTGTTTGATTTTTCAAATTGCCCAATAATACAAGGAAATAAATCATTATTACTTTTTACCTGTGCTTACCAAGATCGGGAGGTCAGCGAGGATTTCTATCTCGAACATCAGTCTAGAAAGGGCTGGTTTAAATTGTGGGCCCCACCATGATCTATGTGACTTATCCACGCCGTCCATCCATTTACCATAACATTTTAAGGCATGAACAAAAAAATGAGGCAGATCTGAAGCTCAAGTGGACCACACCACAGGAAACAATGGTCCTAAAGACATACTTTGTTGAAAGTTGTTTCCTTCTTAGGGCCCACATTAATGTTTGTTTATCATCTAACCTGTACATAAGGTCACAGAGACGTGGATAAAGGGAAAACATAAATATAAGTTTGATCCAAAACATCTAATAGGCATTCAAATCCCATTGTTTCGTGTGGTGTGGTCCACTTGAACTTCGGATCTGCCTCATTTTTCGGCTCTTGCCCTAAATGACCTTGCGAAAGGGATGTACAGTGTGGATAAGTCACATGCTTCACGGTGGGACCCACAGTTTTTTTCATTTTTTGCCTCAGGTTTAGAGACAGAACACATGCAGGTCACATTGGGAACGCTGCCTGGAATTACAAAGGTAAATCATCATTATCTATTTCCGATTATTTATACAACAAATTGAAAAATCAAACACCCCTTTAGCATTTCCTATCCATTGTTGGAAAAGCATCGACATTATTCATGTGTGATGGATGGTACCAATAACTGATTACATTCAACTGATATTTTTATCTAGTAGAAGCACAAAAGTCTATATATCTACACATATCAAATGTCTCTTTTGCTTGTTATTCTCTTAAGGCCCTGAAGCTAAGATGCTCATGAACAGGTAGAAAGCATGACAAGGTTATTGACGTACCTCTTATATTCTTTTCAGATCACGGAATGAGCAGTATCTTGCCTATATGCTTGCTGCTTTCCATTAGCCCATGGGCCTCTGCTGCTTCAGCCAATGGAAAAGACTTGTACACCACTCGCTTCACCTTTCCTGCTGCAATGGCGGGCCACACATTCTTCTCCACCTCGCTGACAATCACCGCTTTGTTTTCAGGGCTTCTGCTCCTCAATCCCGCGGCTGTATAAGCATAACCAGTTTAAAATATCCAAATGGGCTAGGCCTCCAATTTTCATATGCTGGGGAAAATGCATGCCCAATCCAGATTGTTAGTCCCAATGTGAATAGAATTCTTGTTTAGGAAATCTAGCTAGAAAAGAGAATACTGTTTTATCAACCCTGTTCCACTAAAGGTGTGTTTGGATACAATATTGAATTTGATTGCAATTGGTAGTCTAACAAAGTGGAAGTAGCTAGGATCCTCCAATGGGTACCTGGACCCACAGCTACCTCATGGACCCAGCCTGATTTTAAACAGGTCTGGGTCCCATTACTGGGCTGGTTAAGAAAAAGAATCAGGTTTCACACCTGGCCTTCTGGACCCAGTAAAAAATCAGGTCTAGTAGGCTCTGGTTGGCTCCAGGTCAGGTCCACCTAGTTTTAAATTTTGATAGAGAGAGAGGGAGGGAGGGAGAGAGAGATGCTCTCTTGCACACCTTTGCATGTGTCATGGCCCCAAAATCTGAATGATCCACGTTATGTGGCACCTCATGAAACCCCCAGGGCCCAAATTTTAGCTTGATCCAAAACTCTAGTGGGCAATAGCAAAGGGAGAGAGGCAAATCAAGGGAGGAAACTCTCTCCCTTTGCTATGGCCAAC